>CM028133.1:1102707500-1103137500 GCA_016271365.2 Neoceratodus forsteri
TCCAGCTGAGCCCATGAACCATTTTCTTCTGATTCCTCATCAAAACTTTCTGGTTGGAACCTCTTGAGCACCTGGCACTGGTGTTTCACCTCTGCATAGTCGGTCTGCCTCCAGCTATCGCCCACTCATCCACGGAGCCTCCTCATCAGGGTTTCCACCATCTGGGCATCATCCTGCCCTTCTGGTTCACCTTAACCACTCTGTAGTTCCTTGTCCATGTTGTCACATCCAGCAGGCTCTGTCCTAATCTCACCAGTCTCCACTGCCATGCACCTCTGCCAGTTATCCTGGGCACCAGGGCTGGTACCAACTGACTGGAATCTCCCTTAGCTTGGACTTCCAGTCAAGCCACTTCTAATACCATATGTTGCAGGGGTGTGGGTAGAGGATACGCCAGATGACAGCAGATTGGTGCAACACACTGCAGTGTGGCTTTATTTTCTTTCAAAGTCAGAATAAGATAATTAACTCCAAATAAATAAAGCAACATTCTTTACAGAACTGCAGGTAATTCACTTTCCTTAGTGACCACAGCAGATAACCTTAAGCAATAGTATATCCCTTCTTCAATACATCAGTTTGCAGCAGCAGACTATGCACATCCTTCCTTTGCACTTGTTTAGTGCCTACTAATCCACTGATCTACTAATCCATCTTTCCTGTGAAAATGAACTATTCCCCATGTTGGTCTTGTGTGTTTGGGTAATGGGGAGTCCAAATAAAAACAAACAAAATACGCTAAAGACAAGAACCTCGGTGCAAAGCACTGAAGCAAGGGTTACCCCAAAGGGCAAAGGCAATAAAGCCAAATTTCAAAGAAATACTAAATCACACATACCCCATAACACAAAGCATCATGGGATGTATCTGCAAATCACCATGAAATATTAGGCTGGTTCAGCTTCAAGCAGGAATGTATAGTGCCAATCATTTCTTTTAGGCATGCTGCACTTTACTTCTGACTAAACTTAATAACAATAGTTTAAACAACAGTTTTTATCTAGCACTTTAACTATATCAGATCCCTTCCTTGTAGGATTTGTAGGCACTGTTATCAAACAACATGAAGTTTCATTTTATAAAGCACCTTGTACTTCATTAATGCACTGCCAGCACATTATGTCTGAAAGTACTTTAAGCACTTTATCTTTCTTTGTATAAAGCATATGTAGTTCTTTATTAAACAGCCAGCAAGCAAGCTTGGCATTCTATGAAAGTATACACATTTATTCTGGTTCCAGCGTTTTTACTATATACAGGCAGCTACTGTATTTGCTCATAGCCATATCTGTTATTTCCTTAGAAAGGCATATGGTTTCTGGTGAGGGATGGAATGGTGAATAAGTGTACTGCCCAAGTTCATCTGCAAGTAGACAGGAAAACCTCAGGAGGAGAAGGGTTAACCCACACCCCACCCCATACACAGCCAACTGGCTTGCTGACAAAGCTAGCTGGCTAACCATTTCCTGTCCCTATCCCCCCCCCCTCCTGGACTTTTCCCAGGCTGGATCCTTTGACTGATCAGGCCAGGGCTCTGGCCAATGCCTAAAGGGGCGTAAATCAGCCCAAGAGGCTGATCAAGCCCCAGGGACCCAGTCAATTGGCCAAAAGCCAAGTCCACCACCAGGCTAGAAAAGGGTCTCCCCTGCTAGTCAGAGGGCAGTTCTGGACTGGGTGGCTTACAGAGTGGAGAGCACAGGGCACGGATGCCTGGAAGTTTATCTGTAGCTCGGATCCAAAGCTCCCTGGTGGCTGCTCCTCTGTAGCCCAGGGTCCTGGTGTCTTCGCAGCAGCAACAGCAGCAGCCATCCTCCAGGGAGGTCCAGCAGTCCAGCAGCAATAGCCAGTCCTATAGGGTGAGTCCATTTAGTCATCTGCTCTCTGGGTCGTGCTTCTGTTTTCTTTCTTTGACTCCTCTACTTTGTTAATTTTGTTGTTCTGCAGTGCCTTTGTTGAGGAAGCCTTGGGTGCACCACACCAGGGCTGCCCATGCCATTCCCTGCCCTGCTCCCTTTGTGAACTGCATCTAGGGCCAGCGGCCTGTTGGTAGGTTCTTGCTCTGTCTGCTTGGGTCTGGAGTGGTGGTTTTGGGGCAGTTTGCTCCTCTGTCCTATTGCTGTAACCCTTATTTGCTTTCCTCCCTTTGGTCTGGCCTCCTGTGCCAGTCATGGGAGCAGGGGTCCTGAAGGATTGGCCCAGGCTTTGTCTGCTGCCCCATCCTTTTTTTTTTTTTTTTACTATCCTGCTTGTTGTGTGCTGCTCAGCTTCCTCCCTGGTCCCTGGTGTGAGTGCTCATTTGTGGGCCGCCTCCGGAACTCACTCTTCCCTGATCATGGAAGACCCTCCATTGGTGGGAGTGGTGGCAGGGCAAACTCCGACCACCCCTGCACTCTTTCCCACAAATACCTGGCATAGCTGCAGCCATTACATGGAGCTGCCGACTTCGCCAGCTCAGGCTGCGTCTGGGGAAGACTAGCACAGCAGACCACAGTGTGCGCTGGTGTTTTGAGCCTGAGCAGAAATGAGTGCCCTGAGCTCAATAGTTCCACCCAGCAGCTGCAGGAACAAAGACGCTGGGTGGGAGCACAGCCCCTGTCCACCCCAGAAATACCACCAATGATCTCCCTTGCACAGTGGAGGACCCAGACCAGGTGGTGAGCAGGCTGCAAGTCTCAAAATGTATTCATTTAGTGCGGGCAGTGCCTTAGGAGCAAGAAAGGGACAAGAGAAGGAGAGAACCAGTGGGAAGAGCACCCACAACCTAAAATACAAAAGGGCATCGAGGAGCATGAGCCCCAGGGAAGCAGGTTGGGTACCAAAGCAGCAACCCACAGGGCAGCAAAGGTGGGGAAGGGAAATTTGAGCCCAGCACCCACACCCAGGGATGGGCAGAGGACACAGGACCCTTGGTATGTGTGTGAAGGAGGCGTGGGTTCGGCTGGCACAGCGGGTCACAGCCCAGGGAATTAAGGCTCAGGAGGGGCGTGAGCACCGTCTGGGCCAGCTACATAGCCCAGCTTTTACCCCCCATCCCTAGGCCGATTCTGTGAGCCCTTACTAGTCAATCCCTGTGGACCTGCCAAGCCCACCAACATCTCAGGAGTTTAAAGGTCCAGTGCCCCATCTTGGGAAAGTTGGTCACCATGGCTACAGTTGCCCTCTGGGCCCTGACCACCCTATCAGCCACCCTTTTCCCTGGACTACTTGCTGATTGCGTGTGTACCTGATGACTGTAGGGACAGTCCGGCCTATGCTGTACTGCCTGTCAACCTGACCCTGGCCATATGGTAAACTTAGATCCTAGGGAAAAGAACAGTTGTTATTGTGCAAGTGTTATTTATTGTGTTTTCCTGGGTTGCACCCTGGGATGTTACTGACCCCACCTGACTAAACTAACTTGAATCGGGGTCTAATCAAAATTGCAATAGGGCCCTGAACTGCCTGCCCTGTATCTCGACTAGTTGGTGTCTGAACTGTCCCTGAAGGGGCTCGAACTGCCTGCCCCTCACAAACTGCATTGAGCCACGTCAGTTCTCTCTCTTCACCCCAGTCTGAGCTGTTGTCATGGAGAAGTGGATGGGCTGCCCACTGTGGGAGTCCCATCACTCAGCTAATTGCCCTACAAAGACTGCAATTGCCTGCACCCCTGAGGTCAGGGTCACCTGCCTTGGCCAAGCATCTAGAGCCTCCCACCCAGCCTGCCAGCAACCCCGACGGACACAAAAGACTGCATTAGTCAGTATAGTGGTAGTCAGTACCCCCACCAGTCAAGTCAGCTTAGGAGCCACCCCGGCTCACAATAGTGAGGTTTCCTCCGCAGTATGCAAATAGAAATTGCCCCTTTCTTGTTTTGCTTTTTCAAGGTGGCCATAACTCCTTCCCGGCTGGGCGGCAAATCGTCAGAAGTCTTCCAGAGGACCTGCCATCGCCATTGAAGACCATCGCCTCAACCATCCTCCATCCTCTCATCACCAGCATCTCAGCTCCGGACCAGCCTGCATCCTCTTTATCTTCTTCATCTTCATCTCCATCTTGTCATCCTCAGCCCTCCTGCCGTCCAACAAGACCGCTCGGTCACTCAGGTACTGTACCAATTCCTCAAGCTTGCTAGTACCACCTGCTTCGCACTAAAAACTGTTCCTCCAACTGGACTGTTGGACTTAACGGTGCTGTTTACTTATCCTTGGCCAAGGCGGTTAGGTATTGATAGTTATCATTATTGATGTCTGCAGATGTAGAGCACTAGGTGACCCTTTATTTATTTATTTAATTCTTCAGACAAGACCTTTGAGCAAAATGCTCTTTTCAAAGGTTCCACGTCAGGACAGGTACATTTACATACAACATTACACAACAAATACGACCTGTTCAGGTTAAACATGGGATGAAGGAACAATAAGGATGGTATAATAATACTATACATATGGTTATAAAGTGCATGACAATCACTGTGACTGCCTTGTACTTTGCAACCACATAACCACATAAGTTGATGCACAGGGTGGGGTGGAAAGGATGAGAAGGGACTTGGCAAGGTTAGAGGTGGGTCAGATGTATGGCAGCTTAGATTCAATGCTAGGTAAGGTAATGCACCTGGAAACAAAACCCAGGGGAAGAGTACACAATGGGGGTGAGATACTAACAACAACAAAAATGGAAAGGACCTGGGGGTAGTCACATCAGATGACCTAAAGGTGGGCAAGCAATGTGAGAAGGCAGCAAGGAGGCTGGGGGATACTGGGATGCATAGGGAGAGGCATCACCAGTAGAAAACAGGAAGTTATTATCCCTCTGTACAGACAGCTAGTGAGACCCCATCTGGAGTACTGTGTGCAGTTCTTGAGACCCAATCTCCTAAGACATAGACAGGATGGAAGCTGTCCAGAGGAGACAACTAAAATGGTGCAGGGTCTGCACCTGGAGGACATATGAAGAGAGACTTAAGGAGCTTAATATGTATAGCCTCGAGGAAAGGAGGGAGAGGGGGACATGATAGAAACTTTCAAGTACCCTCAAGGGAATCAACAAAGTCCAAGAGGGTAGCATCTTTCAAAAGAGGTGTGCAAGAACAAGAGGCACAATTTGAAGATAGAGGCGGCTCAGAGGTAATTTAAAGATATTTTTCACAGAGAGGGTTGTGGATGCATGGAATGGCCTTCCGGAGGAAGGTTGTGGAGTCAAAATCAGTGGTGGAATTCAAGCATGCATGGGATAGTCATAAGGCAATTCTGGGGGTGGGGTAGGAAGAAGTAGGCTGCTGGTTAACTAGGATCTGCAGCTTATCCAGTAGGTAGGAAATGGGCAGACTGGGTGGGCCAAGCGGTCCTTATCTGTCATCAAATTCTATGTTTCTATGTTTCTATGTAACCAATTATTTTCCAGCATAGCCAGTGGCTGTCCCAATAAAAGCTTGCTGTTTGCACCTGAATTGTTGTGACTGCCTCTCCTTGAAAAGAAGAGATGAACCACCCTCCTAAGTCCGGTCACCACATAAGAAACAAAGAAAGGAAGAAAATAAATTTAGGAGGATACAAAAGACTGCCATAGGTGGCCAGTCTACTGCAGTGTTAGAAAAGAACAAGATAGTTTTCTAGAGGTACTGTTGCAACAGATTGTACAGAAGAGATGTGCAAGAACAAGAGGGCACAATTTGAAGATAGAGGGTGACGGCTCAGAGGTAATGTGAGGAAGTATTTCTTCACAGAGAGGGTTGTAGATCGTGGAACAGCCTCCTGAGGAGGTCCTAGAGTCAAAACAGTGGGAATTCAAGACTGCATGGGACAGACATAAGGCAATTCCAGCGGGGGGTAGGAGGAAGTAGGCTGTTGGTTAACTAGGATCTGCAGCTTATCCGTTAGGTAAGGGAACTGAGCAGACTAGGTGGCCAAGCGGCCCTTATCTGCTGTCAAATTCTACGTTTCTATGTTTCTATGTTAGAAGGAAGGAAAGAAGATAGAAAAATGTCCCTAACTACTACACCAATTTCCTGGGTAGAGCACAGCTCTACCTCACACATCTAAGTACTGTGCAGTTCTACGTGCATGGGGCTAGTGGCAGACAAAGGAGATTATGCTGCCCCAGTACAGCAATCTGGTGAGGCCACATCTGGGGAACTGCATGCAGTTCTGGAACCCACATCTCAAAAAGATCAAGGATAGGATAACATTCTTAGAGCCTGGTAATAAACAATTCAGGGCAGCAAGATAGGCTATACTAGAAGATACAAGAAATTCTGTCTACGTGCACGCTGGAGGTGAGAAGGAAAGGGAAAAATTTGATTTATTTATTGGAAGGCTCCTCTCATGTTTGATGGACAAGCAGCCAGCCACTCCCACTTCCTGAGCTATATAAGCAGTTCCTCAACCGCCTTCTCAAGCACTTTTCTTTGCCCGCCATCCTCCCTCCTCCTCCAGCAGCGCCTCTCTCTCTTGGGGATCCTTCTCCCAGGTACCTTTTAGCCAAGGGGAACCATCCCATGGCACCTTCTAGGGGTGGAACCTCTAGAGGGTTCCTTTGCCTTTGGTACTCCTAGGGTGATATTTCCTCTGGAATAGATAGTGCGAACAGCCAAACCTAAATAACACAGCTGCACAAGCATAACACTTACTGGTTCATGAGGCCATTGAATTTTATTTATTCCTTTGTTAACGGGTTAGGACACAAGACCAAAGGCCCTTTTCAGGCCTGACCCAGAAGACAACAAGTACAAACAAAACATTACATACACAACAATTAATACAGAGAACAATTACACAGAGATTTCTGTAATAAATATTGTTTCAGTTTAACTTTAAAACCTAAGACAGACGTTGCCTGATGGTAAAGCATTCCAATAAAAGGGCAGCTATGGAGAAAGCACAGGACCCGATTTTAAGTTTAGGTAGCACAGTGTCAAGGATAATACATTAGAAGAACGAAATTAGGTAATATGGAATGAGACTTAATAAGATTAGAGAACGACAACAGTGACTTAAACAAATACATTTAAATATTACACATCCTGCGGCCGGTGGCACTGGAGGTTGAGGCGCTGATCGCTACACCTCGTGCCATGCCGATGACCTGGGTTTGGGAACCAGCCTGGGCTCAGGGTCAGCAGGGCAGAACTTTCTCCCTCAAACCTCTGCAAAGAGGGGTCCCCAGGGATCGATTCTTGGTCACCTACTGTTTGCAATTTACATAAACAACATTGACACCAACATAACTAAGGCCAATATCCATCTGTTCACAGACGATACGGTTCTTTATCTAAGTCATCCTTCGCCAGGAGCTGCCTGGGTACATACAATCTGAATTCAATCTACTTCACAGCCAACTCCTAAACAAAAAGCTCCTATTAAATGCCAAAAATCTAAGGCAATGCTATTTCTCCACTTCTCCATGCTGCAAACTCGCCAGTGCTGGCTCTATTCCACAGATCACAACAAATCTGGGAGAAAACCTAGACTTTGTCAATAAATTCAAGTACTTGGGAGTGTGGTCAATTATAGACTTTCCTTACAGACCTATATCGAAGATCTGTTGAAGAAATTGAGGCAGAGGCTTGGACTCTTTTCTAGATTAATAACTCCCTTACTAGCAATGCCAAGCGCAGCACAAACAACGCTTTCTCTCCTTGGTCGACTATGCTGGACTTTCTTATAGTCACTGCCCTGTCTCATCTTTGTTAAAGTGGATACGTTGTATCACAGGGCTCTGAGATTCATTATTGGCCTACCTTTTCCACTCATCATGTGCCCTTTATGCTGCAGTGGTCCTTCCTTCAGTACAGGAGAAACAGAAATGCTGTACTCTGTACATTCAGAGCTATTATCAAAAACTACCCCAATATATCTCTGCTTGTCTTCCGCTATGCGAGCTTGGGAACTATGCACTGAGAAGCTACTCCTTTATTTCTTAAAGGTACCTAAGCTAAAAACACGCTTTGGGAGAATGGCTATAAGCTTTGCGCTGCCTCTCTATGGAACAAAATACAAAAATCATTAAAGCTTAGTATCCTGGTCAGTCTATCCTCCTTCAAGACACTATATGACCATTTGGTCAAGGGAATTTTCAACTGCTTCCCCAATCCTAAACTTCCCTGCATAGGCGTACCATGAGGGCATTATCCTCTCCATTACGCCTGAACTTGTGGCCTCATCTTCACATTTCTCTAATACCTAATTGTGCTCCCCACCCTCCTGTCCTGTGTCCTCTCCGAAGGCCATCTGTCCCTCATCTATCCCTACCACCCTGCCTGTACCCTATCTTGCCTTGCCTACACACACCCCTTCTACCCTGTTACACTGTTTGTGTTTTTTTTTTTAACTCACAGTCTGTCTTGTTACTTATAGCATTGTATGTAATATACCATTACCTAATAACTGTCCTTGTTAGTACTTCCAGCTGCTGTTGCTAGACTCATTATACACCACAACGGAATTGAACCACTGTTTCCAAACTGTTCTCCACTTATGACTATGTTTAACTATTGTATCTCTGTATTGTATAATTTTACTGACGTGTTATGTTGTGACTGTTCATATATTGTATATCCTGTGTTCCTGTACTAACCAGGTCCATCTTGTAAATGAGCTATGCTCAATGGTGTTCACCTGATAAATAAAGATTTGATTGATTGATTGATTGATTGAGAGGATTGAGCATCCGAGGACTGTTCTACTCTCTTGGGAGGGAAATTTGTCGTCTCACTGCTGATTGCCCTCTGGTGGTGACTGAGGGCAATACGGGCAGAGAGGCACGGACCAACAGCATTAAGTCAGAAGTGGAGGGGGAATGGGAGAAATGGAAAAAGAGTTAGGCAGGATTCTATGATGGACCCACATCCCGAGGGCTGTCCTTGGTGTCTGGATTTGGTCTTGGGGGCCAGTGCCCTCCTCCTCCTAACTCTGCCGCAGGGGGCAATCTGAGGGAATTTCCAGGGTCAACAAGAGTGGGGATGCTTGGGACTGGAGAAGTGAGTTCATCGGGTGAGGAGGACCACAGCCACCTGACAGGGCTCACGGAGGAAAAAAACCTATATGGAAAAATATACATATTACACATCCAAAGAAGCATTCAATTCTGGAAATAGGAGACAACCAGCCCAACAAAGAATACAAATCACAATGGTGGGTTCTGCAGCACTAATAAAAATAATCAACATATGCTGTTATAAGCAACAGTCAAAGTATGGAACTTTTTACACCAAGATTGAAATAAATATTACAGACATAGTCAAAGTGTGGTAACAGTGACCCAACAACGATGGATTTTCTCACTTCAAAAGAAAAATAAGTTTTAAACTTATCAAGCAAACCCAACTTTTGATTTATTGAACATGTAACAGGGTGAACCTATAATGAAAAAGTCAATCTGGGTCCAGTAGGACTCCCAGGTATTTAAATTGATACACCTGTTCAATCATAAGGGCCCTGTGAGTCCCGCAGGAGTAAACGCGGACTATTTCTAAGCATAGAAGGAGAACCAAACATCATAGATTTATTTTCTTAGAATTTTATACCATATAATTAGCAGAAAACCATTGACAAATGTCCCCAAAGTCACATTTCAAGGCAACTGTTAGCTCCGAGAAAAAAGAATCAAGTCATCCGCATAAAGGATAGTATCACAGGTTTTACATAACCGCAGGAGTTCATTACCAAAAGAGAAACAATAATGGGCCCCAAATGAACCCTTGAGGGACACCACAGCGAGTTAAAGAAATATCTGAAGAAACGCTGCAATATTAACATACTATGCGATTTGATAAATAATTCCCTATCCAAGAAACAGTGGCCTCAGAAACCCCAAGTCATGCAACTTAAACATGTCCAATCATGCTCTATAAGAGCAAATGCTTTGGTCAGGTCCACAAACACCGCCCAGTCATTAAACCCTTCTCAAAACCTCTCAGGAAGGTGTCTGTGAACCTGACCAAGCAGTCCCTGTTCCATGATACCTACGGAAACCATGTTGTTGGGGTGAAGGTAGATCATAAGAATTCAGATAATCATTAATTTGGTTGGCCACAATCTTTTCAAGCATTTTGCTTAAGGGATTCAAAATCAAATAGGTTGAAAATCATTAGGAAGACAGCATGGGATTTTTTTTGATTGGTACAACCTAGCTAATTTCCAATCAGAAGAAAACTGACATGACTCCAAAGAAGGTTGAAAAGACAACAAGCGGTTTTACCATAAAGGGTATAGCCAGCTTTAAAACCGACCATCCAGCCAACTCCATAATAACTAGATCTATCAGGAACATTACTCGATAGTTTATACAAATCAGCCTCCATAATCCCTTAAATATAAACCAGGATCTATCCAGCACTGGAGTGGCGTTATTGGTACCAGTGAGGCCCACTCGTGCAATCGTACTATGGAAAAAGGACAAATCAGTAAATTTCTTATTAAGGAGATTAGCTGTCTCAACAGGCTCAACAATTTCCACATTATTAGCAAGTAAATTACTTAACTGTAGTGTTTCATTAGTGGAAAGCAATGAATTTACATTATCCCAAAATTTCTTTGGATTAGACCAATTAGACTGAAACTTTTCCTATAAAATCCTTTTGGCTTTTCTGACCAAATCAGAAATCCTGTTTATAACATCATTGTTTAACCAGGAAAGGCACACGAGCCGAGCTTGTTTCCTGGTGCAACCTGGGAGCACATTTAAGTTAAGTGACTTGCCAGGGTCACATGGTATGCAGTTGGGGGCTGATGGGATTTAAACCAGGTCTCCAGGCTTGCAGCACAGTGCCCTTAATCATTACACTATAGGGAAGGGAGGATAGGATCAAGACGTACAGATTTGTTCAGGGATTAAATGAGTGGACAGTCGTGAGCTTGTCACAAGCGTGGTAACAGCAACACGAGGAAAGCATGAAGAAACTGGTTGGGGAGGATTAAAAAGAGGTTGCTAAGTATTATTTCATAGAGCAGGTGATAAACAAGTGTTACTGACTATGCAATGGAGTAGTCATTGCAAAAGCAGCGATGGGCTTCAGTTGGGTGTGGGGCAGGCATGTGGATCTGCTAAACACAGGGAGAGGAGATCTTGGGGAAGGATAGTGGGGACCAGTACAGTTCACAAATCATACTTAATTCTAGGTGGGCAACCCGCAGACTGGACAGACCTCTATAGGACTTGTTTAGTCATTAGTTTTTCTTTTTTTTGTTTGTAATATTTTTATTAACAGAAATAAATTTTTATTTTGTCCAGCAAAATATCAGCATGACATGTTTAGAAGCAATACATCTTTCTTACAAAAGGTTACATTAATTGGACTTCCTATGACACGGTTTCATGAACATTAATCTAATCATTTTATACATTTTACGATCAGTCTTTTCAGTATAGCATTTAACTGTTTATATTAACAACAGTATGATTCCAACCCAACCCTTCCAAGCATTGTCTATATTCATCTTATACTGCTGTCAATTCTTACTACAGTAGAAACAAACTAAAACTGTCTGATTAAAACTGGAATAAAGACTAGAACTAAAACCACATGGTCTGAATCTATTGTCTTAATGTCAGTAAGCACCATTATGTTGCTACGGTCTTTAATTAATTTTTCTATGTTTAGCTGCCTCACCTTTAGGTTCTAAGTTGGAATTTGTTCTATTTTATCATTACATATTTGATGTCTATATCATTTCCCCATCAAAAAGTGTGGCCTCTCCTGGAGACAGGGAGTTCAAGTGCCCATACCCCCAGAAACCTGACCTCCTTCCCTTCAGGATGTAGGTCAGTCTATCTACTGCCAAGACTTTAATAACTAGTCTTTTCCATTGTTCTACTGTTGGCACAGCACTAATGGTCCACAGGTTCCTGTATCCCTGCCTCGCCACCATCAGAGTACCCTAAGCCACCTGGGTGCAGCACCCAATCACTATTACCTTCCACCTCTACCCCCAGCAGCACTGACCTCGGGAAATTTCTATTGGTTGCCCCAACATTCCTGAAATTTCACTCACCACCCCTTCCAATAGCTTTCCAGATTTGATCATTCCCAGTAATAGTGTATGAAGGTGCCCTGTGCCACTCCACACTTACCACAAATTGGTGAGATCTCTGGGCAAAACCTGTGGACCATGCTGGGAAAGGTAGTACAGTTTAGTGCAGGAACTTATATTGTGCCTCTTTGTATTTGTTGCATAGGAGAAGTAACATGTGTGACTTTAACACTATTTCCAAGTTAGAGTCTAGTATCTCCATCCCTAAGTCCTGCTCCCACCATCTCCTTACTTTGTGTGTTACTCCCTAAAGACCCGCCTATCTAATCCTACTGCTCCATCCATTAGTCCTTTCTCATTTCTAATTGCCCCTAATATTTCCCTTTCGACCTCTGAGATTAAGGAGTTCTCCACTTGTGCCCTGCTTAACTGTTTACAGTATTCTCTGATCTGGAAGTACTTGAAAAGGTGTGTGGCAGGGACACCCCCTTTGTATATCCTAAAATAAGTGTATCCTGTTCTCGTAGGAGATCTCCAACACATTTAATTCCTTTCTCTTGCCATATTTTGAAGCCTTCATCCTTTAACCCTGGTAGAAAGTCAGGATTCTCTGCTACTGGGACAAGAATACTGTTCTCAAGTGCTGCCCCCTGCCTTCTTTTGATAGATCTCCATGCTTCTAGGCTTGCAATCACCATGGGGTGGGGGTCTTTTAATCTTTTGTATGCCTATAGGCCTTCATTTTCCCAGAGAGGCTGAAACCCTCTCTGGTGCTCCTTCCTCCTCTAAGTCCAGCCAACCAGCTGCTTTCCTCTATTAATCCAACTCTGCAGATACCTATATTGGGTAGCAAGGTAGTATCCCTACTGTCTGGGAAGTTTAAACCACCCTGTTCTCCTGAGGCTTTAAGATGTTGAGGCTCATTCTCAGCTTCTTACCTTGCCACATAAACTCTGTAAAGCCCTTCTCCATTTTTTTTATGTCCCCATTCATGGGACAGAAGGGCAACATTTGCATGATGTATAATATTCTAGGGAGGGCGTTCATTTTAAGAAGGTTTATCCTACCCATCCATGAGATCGGTAGTGCCTTCCACCTACTGAGGTCCCTTAAAATAGTTTTAAAATGGGTGTATAATTCAAGTCATACAGACCGCTAGTTCCTTTCCCACCTTTATTCCTAAATATGTGAATGTCTTATGTACAATTTTTAATCCCCATGCATCCTTTCTATCTCCCTCATCTCCCCTAAAACATTATTTGTGATTTGTGTAAGTTTAATTTATTTCCTGATAACTTGGCTAATTGTTCCACTATGTGCAGCATAATTGGAATCAACTGCTCTGGCTTCATGAGGAACAGCAGGATATCATCTGCATACACTGTTAAGGTGTGTCGGACTCCCTTTCCTCCCTTAACCCCCAATATCCCAGGTTCACTATGTATCTTAACTGCTAGTGGTTCTATGGATATAGCAAATAGCAGGAGAGAGGACATCCTGTCTGGTTCCCCTTCCCAGTCTAAATTCTGCCGATGGAATACCATTTATCGTGATTTTTGCCATTGGGGCCCTATAAAATGCCCCTACTAATTGCAGAAACTCTTCCCCGACCGAATCTTTCAAGTATTTTCATCAGATAGTTCACTCTATTCTGTCAAATGCTTTTCGGCATCCATGGACAGGACACAGGCCCTGCCAGATGCTGAGAGCCCCACCACACATTACATTCAGTAGCTGTCTCATAACATGGTAAGACTGCCTACCCTGCACAAAGCCTGTTTGATCTGAGTGGAGTATCAGGGAAGTAATTTTTCTAATCACATAGCCAGCACTTTTGTCCTAATCTTACAGTCATAGTTCAGAAGAGATTGGTCTGTAAGATGTGCACTCTGCTAGCTCTTGACCTGGCTTAGGGTTCACTGTCATAAGGGCTTCCCAGCAGGTCCTAGGTAGCCCCCTCTCCCTCGCCTCCTCCATTACATTTCTAAGAGGTTCAGCCAATCTCCCACAGTTCTTTATAATATTCTGCACCAAACCCATCCAGGCCAGCCAATTCTCAGCAGTTCTTTATAATATTCTGCACCAAACTCATCCAGGCAAGCCAATTCCCCACAGTTCTTTATAATATTCTGCACCAAACCCATCCAGGCCAGCTGCTTTGCCCTTCTTCAGTTGGCCTATAGCTAGATTATCTCTCCTGCTGTTATTTTTTCTCCCAGGGTTTTTTCTGGTCCAAACTGAGTTTGGGGATAGGCAGTCCCTCCAAAACATGTCCATTAACTGTTCGAACCTTGACATTCTGCTTAATATAATTTATCATAAAACTCCCTGAAACATTCTCTAATGGCAACTTCCTCTTTCAGCAGGGTCCCTTCCTGTCTTTAATATGTATTATTCTCCTGCTAGATTTCCCTCCCTTCATAAGGTGTACCAGCAAGGGCCCAGGTTTGTTTCCCCACTCTGTATATTTTTTGTCTGGCATAGAACAACCTATTTTTAACTTCATCTGTTAAGTTCAAATTCAACGCTTCTCTGGCTACTTGAAGTTTCCATATCCCCCACACACACACACACTTGGGTTACTTCTTACTCTAGGTTGCAGATCTTCTGCTCCAGCTCTCTTTGTTTTGCCATTTTCTCTCTTTAATTTGGTGGTATAACCAATAATAACCCCTCATATAAACCCTGCCGCCTCCCAATAGATCCCTCTGACTCTACAGTACCGCTATTAGTTTCTTCAGATAATTTCCATTGTTCTTTCAGGAAATCTCGAAATATCTTTTTGCTAATAAATAATTGGGAAATCTCGTCCTCCCTCCATTTCCAGAAACTATGTGGAGCCGATCTGAACTGTAGCATGGCCTGATAAGAAAATGGGACCGTGTTCCACTCTTTGCATCCTAGGTGAGATCCTCTGAATATATATAGATATAGTCCAATTTTGGCCAAGAACCATGGGGATTTGAAAAAGGTGCACTCCTGGGCCCTTGGGTTAGTCGCCCTCCACGTATCTAGCATATTGAGGTCTGTCAGAGCCAGCTGCCACTGCTGAACGCTGTAACCTCCTGGATCTGGACCCAGAGTAGTCTAGCTTGGGGTCCGGCACACAGTTGAACTCTCCCCATGTACCAAATTAAGGAACTGTTCCTGTATGATTATGTCCAGAATCTTCTGGTAAAAGTGGGATTCATTACTGAAGGTGCATATATGTTACCAAAAGTTATTAGCTGACCTTGTACCTCTCTCACTACAAAATATAATGACCTTCCATGGGCTCTTTTTACTGTAAGATGGCACAAAGGGAAATTTTTGTGCATCAAAATAGCTACTCTCTTTTATGTGAGTTATAAGATGATGCGTGCAGGCTCAACCCCACCAGTTTATTGTGTTATTTAGGTGTCAGGTGGATTTCTATCATTAGTTCTTCTATTTATAATAAAGTCATTTTCTATGGGGTCCTACTTTAAAATATTTTGAAAATGTGTTCCTCTGCTGCCCAGCTAAGAAGCAATATCTCGTTTTCTGCAGAGTCCTGCTACTCATTTTTAATATTTACTATATTTTACCTGGGATAGATCTTGTTTTCCTGGATTCTGCTTCTACCATTTCTTTTTCTACCTGTGCAGTCAACGCAAAACACTAGTAGGCTTCATACAGAGGTACAACAGGCGCATTCTCTTGGTAAGAAACACAGGGTAGGGCAAATGAGATGGGGAGGGATGGCTGAGGACCAGTAGGGTCCACGGATAATACTTAACTCTAGGTAAGCAACCAGACAGATGGATAGACTGCTAGGCAGCCGGCCTTCTTCTGCCATCAGTTTTTCTATGTTTCTAAATCTTACAATTAAATGAAGAGGACCATTGCATAATGCATGACATTCATTACACCAATATGTAAACAATAAGGAATTACAGAGGATGCCTTCACGGTGGGATAGCAGCCTGCCTCAGGTGGGTGGAAGCATGAGGCAAAGACGAGTGCTTCCACCACCTGAGAAGGACCATTAACCAACCATAAAGCACTCCCTGGAACACTTATTGTGATTATGAAATAGCTTCATTTTTGTAAATTGTAAGTATTTTTTAAACATATTTTGTTATGCTTACTTTCAGCCAATCTCTTGTGCTGGGACAACAGCCCGCTGAATGTACCTCTTGGCCAGTCAGGAGCTAGCATTTTTCTACCCATTACATAATTGACACTAAGATACTTTGGTGGAAACTAGGAAGAAATCCAAACACAAGCACACACATGCGCACACAACACACGCTGCCACACACACACACAGGCACAGACACCTGCACACACACGCACACACACACATGCACACAAACATGCGCCACACACACACACACACACACTTGCTCATACACACTGTTGGCTAGGCCACCCCACAATCCTATACTTACAGAAGCATATGGTATGTATATATGGTACATGTACATTTATGCAAAGCAAGGTAGAATGTAGTATAATACCATGTGCTTTTGTAAGACACATGTACACATGATTGTAGTTTATTTCTTTTCTGCTGAATGTAGCTGTATATATATATATATAGATATATATAGATATATCTATATATAGATATATCTATATATCTATATATATATATATGTAAGCATTAAGCCATGACCAAGATGAGGGCATCAAATGGTGGATTAATGCATGGTTGGGAGGTTGTGGCGAGTGCCTACAATGGCTCATGCATTAATCCACCATTAGATGCCACCTTCGGAGGCTTAATGCGCTTGTAACATGGCTTGTAGGATACTATAGTTAATCTTCCTCTTATTTTCATGCTGCGATGGCAGAGTAAAACAGCTTTTCACTGCTTACATTTCTTGTGTGCACGCTTGCAATATTTGCCACACTCGCTTTTATATACTCATGTTGTGAAAACATAGTTCAGAAACCTGTTAACACACTATGTATCAACCTTTCTGGCTGAAAATTACGGACATCTCAGTGGCTAATATTCATGTAAACACCCTAGGAGGTCCATCACACGGGCATTCCCGGCTTCTTATATATCGCTTAGATTGTGTTTTGCACATTTGGTGATCCTGTCTGTGTGCTACCCGTGTCCCTCCGATCTACCTACATCTCCTGTTTCCTCTCTGCCCTTCTGTTGTGTTTGTTCCTTTTCTCAGTAACTTGCAGCTGCCCTCATCTCCTCCCACATTTCCAGTATGATTACCGCAAATTACCCGTGCCACATACAACGTTTGAACTGTGCAACACATCGCTATTGCGCTTGCACTTCGCTCTCACTGCGCCTTCCACAGCCGGACTGCCTCGCTGGTTGCTCCTGTCCCTTACTTCAGTCGAGTGAAAAACCCCAGTGTACATTTCTATTTTCTCCCACCATCATGCTGACACAGTCATGGGCATTTGAGTGGAGTGGGTGGAAACGAACAAGTACCTCTCACCTGCGCTATGCTGCTACTCGCTCAAGTGGTGCTTTTCCACTTCTGTGGCTCACCCTGGTAGTTCAGTTTGGGGACAGCATTACTGGTGGATTAATGCCATCTCCAAAGTACACCACCTGATGCTTTTCAGCTAATGCATGCTGCCGATTTACTCATTTATATTTCTGCTATGTTACAAATATATATATATATATATATAGACCTGCCTGACCTGCAGTCCCATACGTGAACTATTATGTGTAGGTAGGATTTAGTGTAAGTTATATTAGTATTTCTGCCTATGTTTAGTTATAATCTGCTAAGAAACTCTCATGCCAAAAGGCATCATGTTTACACATTTGTGGCCTTCTAGCGCACCTGCAGCAATAAGCTATAACTACAAATGATTAGTATATATTTTAGCCATATTTACAATATTGTTTGTGGTCTTACAGCGCCACCTACTGTCATTAGGCACACTGCCACAATCAGCATTATTATTATGTGACTGTCCTATTCTTCTAATGTGATGGAGTCAGCACAATGTTTCACATAGTTTAGACTTTGTATAATCCTGAAAGGCAAAGGCTGCATCCATGAGCTGTCCATCATTTGCACCAATAGAAATGTTTTGTATAACGTACCAAATGCGCACATAAGCCTGTTGTCAGAGTAATGGGACTGATGTTATCTAACTATAAGGGCTTCTTGTTCCTGCAAGCTCATTGAGATTTTATGATGGCGCACGTGGTGTAGAGAATTTCAGGCTCCCGTAATGTCTGTTTATATTTACTGTCCTTATGTATTATGCTTTAGGAATAAACCCTTAGTTTGTAACAACTGTCTTCTGAGCTGTGTATTGTCTGCCTGCCTGATTTAGAACCTGTAAGATACAAATCTAACAACACACAGACAGGTACACAGACACAGACACAGACACAGACAGGTACACAGACACAGACACAGACACAGACACACACACACGGCTCTCTGTTTCACCTCTGGACGATGTCTCTGTTGGGTATGCAGACTGGGTATACCAAGTTAGTGAAAGCAATGGGATTTTTCAGGTGCAGCAGTGCGATATCCCGATCCATGTTTTCCTTCCAGTTGTATTTAGGGTGGATGATTATTCGATCCAGGTCTACAATCTTCTCCTGGCCCCTCTCATACCTGGGAAAACAGAAGGACAAAGCTGTCAAGCAGAGCTCCACGCATGTGGAAGAAGCTGGATGTGTGCTGCAGTGTTTCAACTCCATCCAGCCAGAAATCACCATCTCCTCTGTTGGTTCAATATTTACAGACAACAGTTTCATCTCTAATGATCTCAGCGCCAGCTGGCCAGGAGTGAGATTCTGTGCCCCCCTTGTAATTCCCGGTTCCTCACATGCCCTTTAATTGCTTTTTTATTCTCTGTTTATGTTCCTTATTTCTCCATCCCTGGACTCTCTCCAGTGTGGTTGCTCAATCTCCGCTTTCTCCTGCCCAGTCTGAAGTCTGTTCCTCCTTCCTCTGGTGACAGGGCCTTCGCCATCTGGACTGCGTGCCTGAGTCCCCTGGGTGGGACCACTTACTCCTTTTTTCCTAGCGCCCATCTGAAATTTGATAGAGCAGCCAGATGGCAAACCACTAGATGAGGTAGAGACCTGACCGTGGGTGTAGGTGCAGAGTCCCTGAACCCACCTTCACCTACCAAGGATAGGGATGATTTTTCCTTTGTTCCTCCCTACTGATGTGGACGTGCACTGGAGTCAGCATGTGAGGGAATGCTCCACCTCCTCCACAGACACCCGCTGCTACCAGCACCGCATTGGCTGCCCCAGCCAGTGGTGTAATGATCCCGCCACCACCAGAAGCTGCCATCAGGTGGGAGATCCCCAGGAACCCACCCTAGGAGAGGAGAGAGCTGTCCTCCAGGCACTCGATCCTCTTCTCCTCCACCAGTCCCTGGCCCGAGCTTGTTCCCGAATCTGGTCGCATGGGAGCAAGGTTTGGCATCCAGTGCCTCAACCTCAGCGCCACTGGGCCGGCTACTCCTTTTATTGCTTTTATAAATCACTTACATGATCTGAGCCAATTAGCATGCAGAGCCACTGTATCGCTTATATAGCTAACAGGCCTCCCGATGGATGCCTCATATGGTATAAGAGATTCTGAGCATCAGGTTTGGGTGAGAGGACCATGAAGCGAAGCTGAGCCATTCTGTTGTTAAGCGCTCACAGAGGAGTCTCTTACCATAAGATACATCCTTGAGGTTTTATTATCTTATTATAAATCTCTCGTGTGTAGCTCCAGTGATTTATAATAAGTTTGGAGCCTCTGTATTTTTTTTTCTCGTGTCGTCCTTCTCACAGCGCTGTAATGGCATGCTCCTTTCTAACATTCCTCCAGGAGAGTACACTGTACACATAATAAGGGGTATAATGGCTCTGCATGTTGATTGGCTGAAATCTGTTACTGATTTATAATCCTGAGTACAGTTGTCTCTTATACAAGACGTTTAGGAATGGAGTGCCCACTTCACAGCTAGGTGGGTGGATTCATTTAACTTTTTAATTAAAAAATACTTGAAACTTACTACATAGCACTCTAGCTAACTAAAGTGATTTATAATAAGTTAACAGGACCTCCATGGGCTATCTCTAGGGTACAGTGGTAGCAACGGCACTCTGTGTGACACTGCACTGTAGTGGAGCCCAACACTGCAAAAGCTGCATTTAACTGAATGCATCTGGCATGCCATTGCATGCAATACTGCTGCAGATGTCGCAAAACTACTGTGTAAGAGCATCCTTTCTGTGGACCCCTCACTGAAACGCTACCTACAGACTCTTTTATATCATTGGAGACACCTCATAGAGGACCTATTAATTTATATCGTTAGGTACCCAAAATAAATTAACAACGATCACTAAGCTACTGATGTTATTTAGCAACAAAATTAATAAGGGAGTATGCACATGCATTTGGGATCTGACAGATGTGTAGTTAAAAAGAAAATGGTTTGCCCAGAAGCTGACAATCCAAAATGCTGGTATTTCATGCAGAAAGTGGGTTAAAATGAGGAACAAAAACGAGATTATCAGAAGTAGGGTTGACTGAACCCACGAAGTTCTAGGCTTTGGTGCTGATCTAGAACTTTGCAAATAGTTCTAGGGTTCTAATCTTCTTTAGAACTCGAACTCTGTTGTGTATACAACTGGAAAGAAATAGCAGCGAGAGAGAGAGAGAGAGAGAGAAATAGAGGTGAAACAAACTAAAAGTCCTGCTCTCTCAGTACATGTAGAAAAAAGAGAGAAACACTGGGTGCCAATCAAAACACAAATGCCAACCGTCAAACGCCCATGTGCTGTGGCCCTTCTGCATATGAGCAGCACATTCTCGTACAGTATGTGGAACGGAGCATTAAAAACAATAATAGATCGAGGAGCAGCCCCAACCAATCACAGTGCTTCTTCAGCTGTGTACGAGGTACTCTTATTGCCGAGAGAGTTCCTCATGCACTGAGCACTGTAACAGGCTTCTTGATGACCAATCGTGCTGCTAACTTTATTAAATAGAAAGTTTTTTTATTTATAAGCTTAGCGATCTATAATAATTCTATGGGTTTGCGTGGAGAGCCTCATATGGCTATAAGAATGTCGCCTCTGAGTCCAGACCACAGAACTGCTTACCTTCTCGGTTTGCAATCCTCTGGTCCTAAGAACACACAAGGCAACGTTCTTATATCCATATGAAGGCCCTCCAGCCGACTCCATAAACATCCCAAATACTTCTCCCTATAAGAAGGGAAGGAAGGAGGGCGTAAAAGAAAACGAGGAGTAGCAATCAGGTGGTAACAAAATCTGTGTGCAAATGTTAGAAGTGAAGGAAACAAGATTCCAGACATAGAGGCCAATCTGGATATTGTGGCCATTACCAAGTCACAGTGCACTGAAAACAATGATTGGGACATGGGCATACCAGACTACACTCTGTTCAGGAAAAATGGAAGAAAAGGGGTGTGTTGGCACTTTACCTGAGGAAAGCATAAAGTAACAGAGATACAGGAATACAGGAGGGCAGAGGTACTGTAGGCCACCCTGGAGAGGCAATAGCACCACTGTTCAAACTGGTGTGATATACAGACCTCCATAACAGTGGGAGTACCTAGATAAGGTAGTGGTGGAAGCCAGTTCTGCGGGTGGGGGACTTCAGTCTGCGGATGTAGACTGGAGCCTCCCAGCTGCAGCTTCAGCTAGAAGCAGGGACATCCTGGACCCTTCAGGGGCATACTTCAGGCAACTAGTCAGCTAATGCACTCGTGATGGGACAGTACTGGACCTTATACTCATAAACAGGGACAGTGCTGCAGGCAGCAAGGTGGGAGGCCACCTGGGCACAGCGATCACCATACAGAGTGGTTTAATGTTAGGCGGCTATGGAATCAAACCACACAAGGACAAGGGTCCTGAGCTTAATGAGGGCAGATTTTATAAAATGTGTGAATGCCTCAGGGATGACCCGGCAAAGGGAGATGACATGAGTGAAGTGGAGGAACAGTGGACAAAGCTAAAAGGGCTTAGTGAAGGTAACAAATTTCTGTGTCAAGGAAATGAGAAAAGTAAGAGGAAAAAAAAATATCATGGTTCTCAAAAGAGGGTCTGAAAACATAAAGGCTACAAGGTAGCATTCAGAAGGTATAAGAAGATGCAGAGAGAGGAGGATAGGGGTTGCATCCGGAGAAATAGAGACATGCAGGGAAAGTAATAAGGAGCATGGAGACGCAAACTGAAAAGAGAACAGCCCAAGTGGTACCAAAGGAGACCAGACAATTTTAGGTATGTAAGTTATAAGAGGAAAACCAGGAGGACTGTAAGATTAAAACACCCCTGATGAAAGGTTTATGTCTGAAGTACTGGGGCAAAGTGGAGTGTGGTGTGTTCTGATTCTGAAAGCACTCAGAAAAATCAGCAATAAAGCTGTGATTTTGATTTCATCTTTTACGTGAGTGTGCCTTTTTAGCATCTGGAGATGCAAACTTTTGGTGACTAAGGTTAAAAGGGACTGTGCCAGCCTGGTGGCACAGAGGGTTTAGGCACTGATGCCTTACCTCACACCACACGGTGACCTGGGTTCGAGAATGGACTTGGGTCATCGGGGTGCAGGGAAGAGAGGACTGAGCGTCCACAGGACTGGTCTCTCTCCTTGGGTGGACCTAGGGTTGCTCATTGCAGCAGCCCCTGGTGGAGACCAGGAGCACTGCACAAAAGCATCACAATGTGGGAAGTACCAGAACAGAAAACACCGCTCTGGATTGGAAGGATGATGGCATCCGGTCTACCCGGCACACCAGGAAGACTTCCTGCGGGCAGTCATCTCAGCAGCACCCGAGGCCAAGGAAACATATACCATACTGGGCTGTCTCTAACCAGTGCCTTCCCCTCGGAAAAGAGGACTCACTTGGTGAAGGCAATGCAGAGCTATCTCAAGTAGGTTACAATGTGAGGTGAAGGGGCTTGGGGTTGGTACCTGGATGCCTGAAGGAGAGGTGGATTCAGGCACGGAGGGAGAAAAACAGATCGCTCAAAAAAAAAAAAAAAAAATGGACTGTGCAGAGGTGGACCTGAAAAGGCAGACATCCTGAATACTTTTGCTCTGTGCTCATCCTGGAAGAGAAGGGAGGGCTACAAAAAAGTAACAGGAGCATGGGAGCCAGGGAGGTTGACACATCCTTTGTTTAGATGAGAGAGACCTGAAGGGACTTGTTAATCTGAAAGTGGACAGAACAATGGGACCAGATGAGGTACATCCTGGGGTACTGAGAAAGCTCAGAGAGGTACTGGCTGCAGATCTGAGAGTCCTATTTAACAACTCACTGGAAAAAGGAGGGTTCGAGGACTGAAAAGAGCAGATGTAGTTCCACTTTCCAAAAGCAGTAGCAGGGAGAAGGCTGGTAATTATAGACCGTCAGCCTGACATTGGCAATGGAGAAAGGTAATAAAATCATTGCTGAAGGAGAGGATTGCAGAATATCTTGAATCCAATGGGTTACAAGACCCGAGACAGCACGGATTCATGGGTGGAGGTCATGTCAAGTGAATCTGAGAGATTTCTTTGATTGGGTGACCAAGGAATCAGATTAGGATGGAGCAGTGGATGTGGCCTGCCTAGATTTCAGCAGGGTTTTTGACACCATTCCACATAGGAGACTATTAAGCAGGCAGCATAGCTTAGGAGTGGGTACAAAGGTGGTAAACTGGGTAAGAAATTGGTTAGGGACAGGTGGCAGAGGGCAGGGGTAAATGGAGTTCACTCGGAGGATGAGAGGTGACCAGCAGGGTGCTTAGGTATCAGTGCTGGGACTGGTCCTCTTTAATGTCTTTGTAAGTGACATTGCAGAGGAGCTGAGTTGTCTTGTATCCTCCACCTACTACCATTATGTTTACCCTTCACATCTCCATTCCCTTCTTCCTGTTCATCGCTTCTTCCTTACTTGCCCTACTCCCCAAGCTCCCAAACTAATAAACTAATACACCTCCCCTTCCTACAAGCCCCTAGTCCCTAGCTCCATTCTGGCCATTACTCCTTCCCACCCTATAGCACTCTGGAACCACTTTACTCACATCCCTCCTGCTACTCTGTCCTCCATCCCTAGCCAGCTAGCTTTCCTTCACCTCCTAATCACCTACTCACCTAGTACCTACTCCTCCCAAGTATTCGTCCCACCACAAAAGCCCCAAAACTTCACTTCCTTATTATCTCCCTCCTCTTACTCGCATCAGGTAATATACATCTGAACCCTGGCCTTTCTGCCCCACATCTGCACACCTCCTGGCTTTGCTGTGCCAAATTCTAGTTCCTCTAGTCCTCCCAAATGGCCTGAAAATCCTCCACTTAAATATCTGTAGTCTCATTTCAAAATCAACCTCTTGCAACCAATGGTTACCTCCCTCACAGCTGATATTCTAATTTTAACTGAAGCATGGCTCAATGACAAAATACCCGACCCCTCTGTCTCCATCCCAGGCTACTCCATAATTAGGCAGGACAGAGCTGCCAGAGGAGGAGGAGGCGTTGTCATGTATATCCTGTCTTCACTCCAATACACTAACATTCTCTCTACCTCCTCTCCTACCTATGAAGCCCTTGTTATAAGTTTAGCATTGCCCTTCTCCGTCCCAATCTTCACAGCAGGTCTCTGCTGCTGTCCTGATATCAGGCCCTCCACTACAACCGAACTCATTACCTCAATAACGTCCTTCTCAAGCTCAGGTGAGCTCTACTTACTGGGAGGCGTAAGCCTAAACTGTTTGTCTCCTACTGCTTCCAAAATACAAAATGACATTTCTGTCCTCAATCTCACCCAAGTCATCCATGAATCCACCTGCCTAAATCAAAAACTGTAAACCACTCCTTGCTAGACTGGGCTATTACTTCCTACCCCACTATGTCCTTAAATCAGGCTTCCTTCCAGATGCACTCAGTGACCATCACACAATCTTCCTAATCAGGAAGGTCCATAGACCCAAACTGCCACACAAAATCCTCCATCTCCGCTCCTTTAATTCCCTCGACTAAACCCCATACTCTATGATCTTGCAGCTCTGATTGGCCCCTGATAGCTTCTGCCCCATTCATAGACCAAGCCCTGCCTATTTTAAAGAAATATTACTAGCTATCTGGAATGCTTTTGCCCTTTTAAATGCACTAGAGTATGCGGTAACCATCTTCCTGGGGACTCCTGAATTACTGACCTGCCTCAGAGAGAGAGAGAGCGACAGAGAGAGAGACAGCATGGAGGAAACATAAGGACACTCCACTCCCAACAGATTATGTTAAGTACCACATGCTAAGAAATGCCTGCACAAAAGCCACCAGAATAGCGAAGTCTGAATACTTTGTCAGCTTTCCTCGATAATATTAACACCCCTCCAAATTTTGGAAAGCAGTCCATGCCTCTTCTCCCCACTATCACCCCCATACTGAAACTAAACAATACTTTGATGTCTGACCCGGCCTGGTGGTCAATGAGTTTAACTCTTACTACACTTCATGCCTTGGTCCTTCTAAACTCCCTCCTCCTCCCTTCCCCCACCAAGCACTGAAGTCCCACGGGCCATCCCTTTCTTCTCATTCTCTGCTGTCTCCCCTGATGATACACTCTTAGGCCTCTCTCCTCAACCCATCCCATCCAAAGGCTCGTCCCCAGATGACCTCGCCCTAAACTCCTTTTCCTTTCTGCTCCAGCTATTGCCTTCCTCACCCTCAATCCTAAACCTCAACCTCTCATAGAAACATAGACTTTGACGGCAGATAAGGCCCACCTGGCCCACCTAGTCTTCCCACTTTGTCCTCACCAGTACCTTCATCCTGGAAAACGTATGAACATATGAATGTGCCAGCAGAAACAGACCACCCGGTCTATCTAAGTCTCACTCAAGTGTGCAGCTAGCACCCCCTAGTTTGCAGCTGCACACCCCCCCCTTCCTTGTAATCCCTGCCAACCCCATCTCCCCACCCTCACTCTCCCCTGTTCTCTGTCCCATGCCCTTTTGAAGCTGTTCACAGATTTACATGATACCACCCATTCTGGTAGTGCGTTCCATTTGCTACCACCCTCTGTGGAAATAGTGTCTCCTCATTTCCTTCCTAAATCTTCCCCTCTATTCTTAGCCCACACCCCGTGTCCTTCCTCCTCTCCTTAACTTAAGGATCCCATCTGCCCCATCCTTATTGATTCCCCTCAGATACGTAGGCTTATTCAGCTGATGTACTTGTATGCTTCTTTGATGTTCACTGTATTTATATGTTTATTCTCTGATGTTCACTGTATTTGTATGTTTATTCTCTGATGTTCACTGTATTTGTATGTTTATTCTCTGATGTACTTGTATGCTTCTTTGATGTTCACTGTATTTGTATGTTTATTCTCTGATGTTCACTGTATTTGTATGTTTATTCTCTGATGTTCACTGTATTTGTATGCTTATTCTCTGATGTTCACTGTATCTGTATGTTTATTCTCTGATGTTCACTGTATTTGTATGCTTATTCTCTGATGTACTTGTATGCTTCTTTGATGTTCACTGTATTTGTATGTTTATTCTCTGATGTTCACTGTATTTGTATGTTTTTCTCTGATGTTCACTGTATTTGTATGCTTATTCTCTGATGTTCACTGTATTTGTATGTTTATTCTCTGATGTTCACTGTATTTGTATGTTTATTCTCTGATGTACTTGTATGCTTCTTTGATGTTCACTGTATTTGTATGCTTATTCTCTGATGTTCACTGTATTTGTATGCTTATTCTCTGATGTTCACTGTATTTGCATACTTATTATCTGATGTTCACTGTATTTGTATGATTATTCTCTGATGTTCACTGTATTTGTGTGCTTATCCTCTGATGTATCTGCATGCTTATCCTCTGATGTATACTATCTCTATCTCTGTAATCTAATCTCTCAGATTTCTTTGACTGGGTAACAGAGTGGTGGACCAAGGGGGAGCAGTTGATGTCACCTACCCTTGACTTCAGCAAAGCTGTCGACACTCTTCCACATAGAAGATTGATAAATAACCTGGGTAGGCTCGGGATGGGACAGAAGTTGGTCAACTGAGTGGCAAACTGGTTGACGGGCAGAAAACAGAGAGTGGTGGTAAATGGTATACAGTCAGAAGAGATGCAAGTCACAAGTAGGGTACTCAGGGATCAGTCCTGGAGCCAGTCCTCTTCAATATCTTCATTAGTGACATTGCAGATGGACTAGAGGGTAAGGCTTGTCTGTTTGCAGATGACACTAAGACCTGCAACAGAGTAGATGATCCAGATGGGGTGGGCAAAATGAGAAGAGATCTGGATAAACTAGCAAAATAGTCAGCAGAGTGGCAACTAGGATTTAATGCAAAGAAGTGCAAGATCATGCACATAGGGAAG
The DNA here is from genome assembly GCA_016271365.2 of Neoceratodus forsteri. NCBI lineage: Eukaryota > Metazoa > Chordata > Ceratodontiformes > Ceratodontidae > Neoceratodus > Neoceratodus forsteri. The sequence continues at coordinate 1,102,734,785 of CM028133.1, forward strand.
AGAACCCTGAAGCCACCTATACGCTGGGAGGGAGTTACTGGCAGTCACAAAGGAAGAAAGGGACTTGGGCATCATCATCAGCGATGACCTGAAATCATCCAAGCAGTACTCTAAAGCAGTAGATAAGAGGCTAGGGGATGTCAGGGTGTATTAGTAGGGGTATCACAAGACATAACAGGGAGGTAATAATCCTCTTACAAGACACTGGTAAGGCCTCATCTGGAGTACTGCATGCAGTACTGGAGGCCGAACCTTCACAAGGACATTAACCAAATTGAGGCAGTCAAGAGAAGGGCAACCAAAATGGTGCAGGGACTGCATCAGAAGACATATGAGGACAGATTAACAGAGCTCAATATGTATACCCTTGAGCAAAGGAGGGAGAGAGGATATGATCGAGACATTCAAATACCTTAAGGGCATTAACAAGATGAAAGAGTCTAACATGTTTAAATATAAGAAAATAGCAGGACAAGAGGACACAGCATGAGATTAGGGGAGGCCGATTAAGGGGAATGTGAGAAATTCTTTTTCACATATGGTGGTGGATGCATGGAACAGCCTACCTCAGGAAGTGGTGGCTATGAACACAGTGCAGAACTTCAAACAGGCATGGGATAGGCATACGGACAATACAGATGAGTATGAATAGATAGGCCACTGACAGAGCAAAGGCCGATGGCACATTTATAAGGTAGAAAAGAAATGGGCAGACTGGATGGGCCTTTGGTCCTTATCTCACCGCCAACTTCTATGTTTCTATGTATTTGTATGCTTATTCTCTGATGTTCACGGTATGTATATGCTTATTCTCTGATGTGTCTCTATGCTTCGTCTCTGATGTATTTGTATGCTTATTCTCTGATATATTTGTATGTTTATTCTCTGATGTTCACTGTATTTGTATGTTTATTCTCTGATGTTCACTGTATTTGTATGCTTATTCTCTGATGTTCACTGTATTTGTATGCTTATCCTCTGATGTATTTGTATGCTTATCCTCTGATGTATTTGCATACTTATTCTCTGATGTTCACTGCATTTGTATGCTTATTCTCTGATATCTCTATGTTTATTCTCTGATGTTCACTGTATTTCTATGCTTATTCTCTGATGTTCACTGTATTTGCATATTTATTCTCTGATGTTCACTGTATTTGTATGCCTATTCTCTGATGTATTTGAATGCTTATTCTCTGACATTCACCATGTTTGTATGCTTATTCTCTGATGTTCACTGTATTTGCATACTTATTCTATGAAGTTCACTGTATGTGTGTGCTTATCCTCTGATGTATCTGTATGCTTATCCTCTGATGTATTTACATACTTATTCTCTAATGTATTGTGTGCTTATCCTCTGATGTATCTCTATACTTATTCTTTGATGTATTTGTATGCTTTTTCTCTGATGTATTTGTATACTTATTCTCTGATGTTCACTGTATTTGTATGCTTATTCCTAATGTATTTGTATGCTTATTCTCTGATGTATTTGCATGTTTATTCTCTGATGTTCACTGTATTTGCATACTTATTCTCTGATGTTCACTGTATCTGTATGCTTATTCTCTGATGTATTTGTATGTTTATTCTCTGATCACTGTATCTGCATACTTATTCTCTGATGTTTACTGTACTTGTATGCTTATTCTCTGATGTTTACTGTATTTGCATACTTATTCTCTGATGTTCACTGTATTTGTATGCTTATCCTTTGATGTATTTGTACACTTATTCTCTGATGTTCACTGTATTTGTATGTTTATCCTCTGATCTTCACTGTATTTGTATGCTTATTCTCTGATATATCTCTATGCTTATTCTCTGATGTATTTGCATACTTATTCTCTGATGTTCACTGTATTTGCATATTTATTCTCTGATGTTCATTGTATTTGTATCCTTATTCTCTGTTGTATTTGTACAGTTGTTGTCTGATGTTCACTGTATTTGAATGCTTATCCTCTGAATATTTGTGTGGTTATTCTCTGATGTTCACTGTATTTCTATGTGTATTTTCTGATGTATTTGCATGCTTATTCTCTGATGTTCATTGTATTTGTATGCCTATTCTCTGATGTATTTGTATGCTTATTCTCTGACATTCACTGTGTTTGTATGATTATTTTTGATGTTCACTGTATTTGTATGATTATTCTGTGATGTTCACTGTATTTGTGTGCTTATCCTATGATGCATCTGTATGCTTATCATCTGATGTATTTATATACTTATTCTCTGATGTATTTGTGCGCTTAACCTCTGATGTATCTCTATGCTTATTCTTTGATGTATTTGTATGCTTTTCTCTGATGTATTTGTATATATATTCTCTGATGTTTACTGTATTTGCATGCTTATTCCTAATGTATTTGCATGCTTATTCTCTGATGTATTTGCACGTTTATTCTCTGATGTTCACTATATTTGCATGCTTAGTCTCTGATGTATTTGTATGCTTATTCCTCTGTTCACTGTATTTGCATACCTATTCTCTAATGTTCGCTGTATTTCTATGCTTATCCTCTGATGTATTTGTACACTTATTCTCTGCTGTTCACTGTACTTGTATGCTTATCCTCTGATGTATTTGTATGCTTATCTTCTGATGTATTTGCATGCTTATTCTCTGATGTTCACTGTATTTGTATGCTTATTCTCTGATATATCTCTGTGCTTATTCTCTGATGTATTTGCATACTTATTCTCTGATGTTCACTGTATTTGTATGCTTATTCTCTGTTGTATTTGTACAGTTGTTGTCTGATGTTCACTGTATTTGTATGCCTATTCTCTGATGTTCACTGTATTTGCATATTTATTTTCTGATGTTCACTGTATTTGTATCCTTATTCTCTGTTGTATTTGTACAGTTGTTGTCTGATGTTCACTGTATTTGTATGCTTATCCTCTGAATATTTGTGTGGTTATTCTCTGATGTTCACTGTATTTCTATGTGTATACTCTGATGTATTTGCAGGCTTATTCTCTGATGTTCACTGTATTTGTATGCCTATTCTCTCATGTACTTGAATGCTTATTCTCTGACGTTCACCATGTTTGTATGCTTACTCTCTGATGTTCACTGTATTTGCATACTTATTCTATGAAGTTCACTGTATTTGTATGCCTATCATCTGATGTATTTCTATGCTTAGTCTCTGATGTTCACTGTATTTAAATCTTATTCTCTGATGTATTTGTATGCTTATTCGCTGATGTATTTGTATGCTTATTCTCTGACGTCACTGTATCTGTATGCTTATTCTCTGATGTTCCCTGTATTTATATGCTTAACCTCTGATGTTCACTTTATCTCTATAGTTATTCTCTGATGTATTTGTATGCTTATTTTCTAATGTTTACTGTATTTGTATCCTTATTCTCTGTTCACTGTATTTGTATGCTTATTCTCTGATGTATTTGTATGCTTATGTTCTGAAGTATTTAGTGTTAATCTCTGATGTTCACTGTATGTACATGCTTATTCTCTGCTGTATCTGTATGCTTATTCTCTCACGTATTTGCATACATATTCTGTGATGTATTTGTATGCTTATTATCTGATGTATTTGTATGCTTATTCTCTGCTGTTCACGGTATGTATATGCTTATTCTCTGATGTGTCTGTATGCTTCATCTCTGATGTACTGTATTTGTATGCTTATTCTCTGATGTATTTGTATGGTTCTTCTCTGATGTTCAGTGTATTTAGCACTTGTTCTCTGATGTTCACTGTATTTGTATGCTTATTCTCTGCTGTATTTATATGCTTATTCTCTGATGTATTTGCATGCTTATTCTCTGATATTCACTGAATTTGTGTGCTTATCATCTGATGTATATGTATGCTTATTCTCTGATGTTCACTGTATTTGTATACTTTTCTCTGATGTTCAATGTATTTGTATGCTTATTCTCTGCTGTATTTGTATGCTTATTCTCTGATGTATTTGTATGCTTATTCTCTGATATTCACTGCATTTGTGTTCTTATCAGCTGATGTATATGTATGCTTATTCTCTGATGTTCACTGTATTTATGCATTTGTTCTCTGATGTTTACTGTATTTGTATGATTATTCTCTGATGTATTTGTATGCTCATTCTCTGATGTATCTGTATTCTTATTCTCTGATCTTCACTGTATTTGCATGCTTATTCTCTGTTGTTCACTGTATCTGTATGCTTATTCGCTGATGTATTTTTGTGCTTATTCTCTGCCATTCACTATGTTTGTATGCTTATTTTCTGATGTTCATTAGTTGTGTGTGTATTCACTGATGTATTTGTTTGCTTATTCTCTGATGTATTTGTATGCTTATTCTCTGATGTTGTGTGTATTTGTATACTAATTGTCTGATGTTCTCTGATTTGTATGCTTATTCTCTGACATTCACTGTATTTGTATTTGTATGCTTATTCTCTTCCTGGTGAAACATTTAAATAGAGAAATAAACAAATAAATAAATAGAAGGTCTACCTCTTTGTGCATGACACCAAAATCTGCAATAGGAAGACACTCCAGGGGAGTAGTTAAGGATGAGCAGAGACCAGAAAATACTCGAGAGCCGTGAAGGGTATGGCAGGTGGTTTTCAATGAAAAAAGTGGAAAATAATGCATGTGGAGCACAGAAACCCAGAGGCAGAGTACAAAATGGGTGGAGTGTTATTAATGACCGCCAAGCAGGAGAGAGGCCTGAGATAGTTATCTCTGATGACCTAAAGGTGGCCAGGCAGTGTGACAAGGCAGTTAGGAGGGTTAGTTGGATGCTGGGCTACATGGGGAGGGTATCAGCAGCAGAGAAGGAGGTGGTGTAGATCACTGGTAAGACCTCACCAAGAATACTGTGTACAGGACTGAAGGCCACATCTCTGGAAGGACATAGACCGAGTGGAAGTGGTCCAACAGATAGCAACTAAAACAGTGAGGGTCTGCATCAAAAGGCCTTCAAAGAGATACTAAAGAAAGTAAATACATTCATCCTGGAAGAAAGGAGGGATAGTGGTGGGGATATGATAGAGACTTTAAATATCTCATGGGGTAAATAAGGTACGAGGGTATTTTTCAGAAAAAGGTGCTCAAGAACTAAGGGACATGCAAGTGGGGTAAAGTCAGGAGAGATATGAGAAGTACTTTTCACAGATAGAGTGGTGGATTCCTGAACAACCAGCCAACTGAGGTGTGGGGAGAAACAGTAGTGGGGTTCAAGAAAGCATGGGGTAGGCATAAGGGAATCTTTGTGGGAAGGAATGGGAGGATGGAGAAGGCAGAGAAAGATTCAGGAATCAAGCATGGTCTGTGGTGATACTATAAGTAGGGAAAATGGGCAGACTGAGGGCCAAGTGGGCCTTATCTGCCAACAAATTCTGTTTTTATGTATGTTTCTATGTGCCTCATATTAGAATGTCAGACCCAATAATTAGATTTTGTTCGAGACTGACATCTCCTGTCTTTGAAATGTCTAAATAAAATAATAGCATATTTTTCATATTTAGAACCCTTAATGCTTAGAACTCATGGGTGTTCTACTTAAAGTAGAAATTAAACCCAAGGGTTCTAAAATTGTTCTAATCTTTTAGATCTAGTCCTGACTGACAACCCTAAGTAAGTAATATGCCATGACAGGGTGTGCTTTATTACAGATTTAATTAATGGCCAGGTGACATCTTTTAACAAAAGAAACTTCTAGGTAATTTCTTGCCATTTTATTACGTTAATTTGTTTATCTCCTTATCTGTGGAACCAGCCCTCTTCCTTCGACCTCCCCCAGCCCCATCATCCCGGTTTCCACTGGTACTCACCTCTGGCTTGAGGTGCCAGCTGGCCAGGTGTGGCACCTTCAGAGGGCCTGGATCCTTCTGCCTGTCCACAGTGTTTTTCTGCCTCTGGTTTTCTCCCCATCTCCGAGTGCGAGACTTAGCATGTGATGACACTAATTACCGAGCCGCACGCGCTTCCACATATGGCATGCCAGGTGTCTGCTTTGTCTCTCCCCTTGTCTAGTGGAATTGTGTTGGCCTCCAGCTGTCGCTAGGGGCCAGGCATGCACCACTCTCCAATCCCACCCCTACCGGAAAGGGGCTGTCCTCCAGACGCCAATCCTCTCCCTCCTGGCTAACCCCCAGCCACCTGCTCACACTGCGAATATGGGTCGCCAGTATGGCAGGAGGTAAGGCATGATGCCTCAGCCCTCCACACCACTGGGCCAGCCTTTCTTGCCATTTTATAATCAGAAGTAGTCAACACACATTGCAGAATCTTACTTTGTACGATGATGTTTGCCAAGGCGGACAAGCATATCATTGATCGTGAAGTTTTTGTCCCAGGGAGGGTAATAGACACAGTGTGCAGCCGTTAGCACCCACTGATCACTGATGAGGCTTGCACCACACAGGAGCTCCTGGGGCGATTTCCTGAACAGCATCACCTGCCTGCAGAAAACAGGAAATTGGTCAGTAATTATAAGAATCCTGAAAGCCCATAAAGTGATCTTTCAAACAAGGTACTTGGCTTAACACATGTGTTACCAGACTGGAGATATTTATATCTAAATCCTCCCAAAATTAAATCAACTCAAGGCAGTAGCCATGGCATGGAATTTTGTGACTAAAAGTGAAGTCACTGAGGGCAAGCTGTAGGCAGAGCACATCTCTACATTATAGAGCGAGAGAGTCACCCGACCAATCAGAGTGTTTCTTTTTCTGCACGTGAGACACACTCCATGGAGTAAGGGTGTCTCACCCACAGAAGGAAGGAGTGCTCTGAATGGTCAGGAGTGCTTCCTTGAGCTATAATTATGAATAGACCATGGTTGTACGTGGTTACACCATGGTGATACGTGGTCAGCAAATATGGTCATTCATGCTTTGTTCTTGATTGTAACCATGATTATCCATGAACAACCACTGATGGTCAATAGTCTGGTGACAGAGCATGGATGGCCATACGCAATCTAATCTTGAATTATGTAAATTGACCACGGCCGGCCGTGGTTATTCATGCTTCTTAATGTTAACCATTCCCTGGATTGCAATCGGTATAGTCAGTAGGCTGACTGAAAATATGCATGTGTATTTATTTACTTATTTACTGAAATGTGTTGACCAGGTAAGCCCACTGAGACAACGTAGTCCCTTTTTCAAGGTGACCTGAAATGAATTACATTGAATAGAGACATAATTTGCATACAAGAGACAATAGCAGAACAGGCAACAGTAACAGTACATGATTAGACAAGGTTAGTGTACAAGGCTAAAACAAAACATCAGTTTATGCAACAAGACATTTCACAAGCAGTAACAGGAAACATTTGTGCAATTCAATCTGCTAGAGTTAGACTAGAGTTAGAGTTATCCGTATGTAGGAGGAGACAGGACCATAACTCACGAGTGGAAGAACTGTGAGTGATATGAAATTCCTGTCCCTTCACAAGTGACAATTAACTACATATTTTGAGTTAGACCGGTGCATATTCGATGTATACAACATCAGTTTACCAGTGACAGCTTTTAAATCTGCTGCTTTTATAAAAATGTACTGTTTTTCTTTGAGTTAAACTGTTGGCTTCACTGTTGCACATAGCTACTGAGATGTCATCCTTACTGCAAAAGCCGCCCTGAGGTTGGTTCACTATGCACTGTGATGTACCCTACTTTGACAGACAATGTTATCTAGCTATGTTGGGTCAAGATGACACTTTGTATCTTATTTATCAGCACACCCTTGTTGTATAAACATGTTGCTGCACAACTCGGTAATTTCATTTTTTCTACAACCTTAATATTTTATAATGAATACATTTTATCCACAAATACTTTTGAAATAGCTTTTTACTTATCTACTGCTGCTGTTGCTGCTGTTCCTCTTTCTTATGGAGTCTCTCCTCATTCATAACATATAGAATAGCCTAATTTCTACTGATACCACCGTAAGTGAAACTCTTTAAGATGTGGTGGGTTTATGTTATTTTTATGCTTAGAGAGTTAATGTTCATGTATAAACCTTATTGCCTCTCCTAAATTGCAAAATTGCTCTTATTGGGGTCTATACATAAGCCAGGATTGCCAACATGCCCGCATCTGTGCTGCGTGAACAACCTAAGTCAGAATGCCACAGACCATGCACCGCCGGACCCCTGGCAGCATTCATGGAAAGGGCATGTGCCTTCTCACATTGGATCCCCCATTCAGATTCAAGCTTACATAAATGCTAACATGTACCACAGGCTACTGAATCTCCCACGGCTGCCTACTGTTCTGATGTCAACTGCAGGGATTCTGGGATTTATGGTAACAGAAGATGTCAGCCTAGAACTAAGCACAAACAGACTGATACAATCTAGAAACTGCAGTAAACAGTGAGTAAACTAAACATTTTTACACACAACGGTGTATTAGGACCAGCCCAACACTTAAGTGTGGGGCCTTGATGGTGATGGTTCCTTTAACGAAGTTTTTTCTTTGAGATCAATTTCTAAAATTTGTAAGTAGAATTGTGTCTGAATATTTATTTTATAAAAATAATTTTTATCCCTGTGACTGCTTTGGCCCCTCCTTCAGACTGTCATGCTGGACCTTCCACCCATTCATCCAGGCAGCACCAGCTCCACGGCATATCGTCATCAGACCCTAAGGTTGGACCCGTCAGGCACACTCATTGATTCTGACCGATCCCTGACAGGGGCCTTAACCAGGATGTTGGCAGGAGGGTAGGAATGGTCTCTGCTGCATAACCTGGGGCAGCATGGGAAGCCTACCGAGACCATCATCTGGGGTTGTGGCAGCCATTTTTCCTGTTTTTAATCCTCCCCTACTGTCTATGCCCTCATAGTTTGTCGGGGCAGTGCCTGATGGCACGTGCTCACTACGCCATGATTGGCATTACCACCAGACACCACCAGGAGCCATGAAAGAGTGATGTGACAGCCTCCCTCCCTCCCAGGAAGAAAGCATTCATGAGACGCCTGAGACCTCCCTACCAGAATCTGCTCTTGAGGTCTTGCACTTGGGGCAGAACCCAGGTCACCAGTGTGCCAGAGTGACCCCCACTGCTCGGCACCATGGAGCTGGCTGGAAAAATCATGTTAACTATATGATGGCCCGACAGTCAAGCTATGAGTACATCTGCTCACCATTCATGGACCTGGGCTCATGACCAAAACCCTGATTCTTAGTCGGGTAGACACACAGGATTCATTTTCAAACACATGCAGCACTATTTAACTGCAATTGTGCAACATACACTGAGACTGTTATACCACAAAAGGCGGTCTAACTTCATGATGCAACTTCTGTAAGGTGTGCATCCATAATGGCGAGTGCATCAGCATTTTGTGTGGCGTGTTTTTTGTTTTTTTTTGCTGTAAGGTTGGATAAAGTGTGGCAATGTAGCAGAATGTCTGAAAAGTCAGCCACAAACATTCTAGTACATTTACAGAGATGTGTCGACTGCAACCCCCTTTCCAGGATGATTTAAAAGTTAACACTTCTGGGGTTTGCATAGGTGGGGCTAAAGAAGACCTCAACACAAAAAAAGTAGGTAGATTTTTTTTAAAGGTTATGGATTAAAGAGAAAACACATTGAAATGAATGACCGTTAACTTGAATATCCTCTCCTCTCCTCTGTCTGGCCTTTAAACTCATAAAGGGTCCTTCCTTCTTCTAGTCTGAAAGATACACTAAAACCCAAGACCCTAAGAGGGTCTTGCATTCTACCAGCAATTTTCTATCAGAAATACCAAAAATCAAAACCTGTGTAGGGAAGAGGTCCTTTGCCTCTTCAGCTCCAACCATTTGGCCCTGTCCTCCTAGACTGCCCAACCCTTGGGGGTTTCAAAAAGGGCTTAAAATGGTATTACTTGAAAGGAGCCTCTGTGCCTGCCCTGCAAAAGGTTACTTCACCCTGTGCTAAAATGTGATTATGCTCCTTCATTAAGGGATCTCTTGGACCTTGAGTCTGCACTTTGGTGTAACGTTGCTCTCCCTACTTTTTGTACTCTAAGATTGTTATTACTGTAACTTATTGTCATATATTGAATGCCATGTTTTGACCAGCTGGATAGTCTCACATAATGTATTGTATCTGACTTGTCCTGATTATGTAGTCTGATTGTTTATTGTTCTGCCTGTTTGTGAATCTTCAATTAATTCCAGGTCACCTCTGAAAAGGACAACTATGTTTTGGGAGGTCTACCTGGTTAACAAAATTAATAATAATTTAACAGGAATGGGCCCTATTCACTTCAAGGTGGTCAGTGGTCAGAAGAGCACATCATGGAGGGACATTTAGAGTCGGCATCAAGGGACAGAGGAGCTACACTGAGGCAGAGATGGGTGCCAGTGCCCAACCAGCTGCTGGCTGTTTAGGTGGGCCATACAAACCCCCAAAGGAGCAGTAGGGCCCCAACCAGCTGACTACCACTAAGGCAGACCATCTTTGCAGATGACACAAAGAGCTGCAACAGGATGGATACACAAGGTGTGTGGAAAGGATGAGAAGGGACTTGGCAAGATTGGAGGAATGGTCAAAAGTATGGCAGCTCATATTCAATGCAAGAAGTACAAAGTAATGCACATGGGAAACAAAAGCCTAGGGAAGAGTACACAATTGGGGGTACTAACAACAAAAAATGGAAAGGGACCTGGGGTAGTCATATCAGATGAACTAAAGGTAGGCAAGCAATGTGAGAAGGCAGTTAGGAGAGCTGGGGGATGCATAGGGAGAGGCATCACCAGTAGAAAACAAGAAGTTGTTATCCTCTGTATAGACAGTTAGTGAGACCCCATCTGGAGTACTGTGTGCAGTTCTGGAGACCCCATCTCTGCAAGGACATAGACAGGATGGAGACAGTCAAGAGGAGGGCAACCAGAATGGTGTAGGGTCTGCACCAGAAGCCATATAAAGAGAGACTAAAGGAGCATAATATGTATACCCTCAAGGAAAGGAAGGAGAGAGGGACATGATAGAAACTTTCAAGTACCTCAAGGAATCAATAAAGTTCAAGAGGCAGCATCTTTCAGAAAAGAGATGTGCAAGAACAAGTGGCACAATTTGAAGATAGAGAGGGATGGCTCAGGGGCAATGTGAGGAAATATTTTTCATGGAGAGGTGGTGGACGCATGGAACGGCCTTCCTGAGGAGGTTGTGGGGTCAGAAACAGTAGGGGAATTCAAGAATGCATGGGACAGACATAAGGCAGTTCTACTGGAGGATAGGAGGAAGTAGGCTGTTAGTTAACTAGGATCTGCAGCTTATCCATAGGTAGGGAAATGGTCAGATTGGGTGGGCCAAGTGGTCCTTATCTTCCGTCAAAGTCTATTTCTATCCTGGCCCCACTCCCTGCAGAAATGACAAGAGGAGCACAGTGATGTAGTCCACTCTCCCTCAAAAGAGTAGGCCTTCCTTAGAGAAGCCGTGCTTGGAGGCAATTCAGCTGCAATCCCGGAGAAGCCGGTGGCATCCATACAGGAATCTCACTTGGTGCTGTGGGTTGAGCCGTGGGACAGCTTCTCCATGAGACAGGCTCCATCCCTCGTACCTGCTGTTACATATTTTAGTGCATACTAGTAGTTCGAGTGCTTGGGTGCTGACATTTGAAGGAGGAAGTTGCCATGTAATTTCCTGGCAATGGAGGGTTACATAACGACCATGGGGAACACTAGTAATATCTGCTACAATTTTAATATGAATTGCAGGCTCCTCATGATCCATGGCCCCTAGTGGAGGCTAGGGGTGATGCCAATGCTGAGGACCAAGGGGACAGAGCTAGGGCAGGCGCGGGAGGAGTGAATGTGAACACACGCTGCTCACCCCATTGGCATCATTGCACGCCCTGCTCACGCACGGGTAAGAACAGGAGAAAATGGCTTCAGGTTACAGCAGCTTGAAGGGTAAAATGAAGGTAGGAACCTGTAGTAGATACAGTTCATAGTATTCCCAGAGTATTCTATTACACATGGCAATCAGGTGTACGGCTTTGCTGTGTACAGGAAATTAGGTAATAAACCCTTGGGTTACAAAACTGGTTGAGTCATTCTTGTTTCAAGACATAAGTAGCTATATAAAACACAATCATGTTTGTCAATTAACCCTGTTAATATTGTCAGTTATAAAGCATTAAAACGTGATGGCAGAAGTCAATGTTGGATGTTCTCCTTCTGATGGTTCAAGAAGGGTCAATAATTAAATGTTCAATATGTGAAATGTTTGCACCTAGGTATAAATCCCACTAACTATGGATATATGTAACAAATGCCAGATGTTAATAACAATAACGAAAACACTACATTGAGAAATGAACTAAAACATGCTCAAGAGATAGTTAAGATCCAGACGCTTGTCAACACACTAGCTACAGTTGAAACTCATGTCACTCATCAAAACACCATAGGCCTGGGGATGGGACAAAGATCACAAATGAATATACTCATTCGTCTGAGTACATAAACAGAAAAAGCGAGGGAGATAGGGAGGACAGTATAGAAGATGCTGAACAAGAAAACTGTTATAAAAGGGTAGAGAGGATGCTTCAAATCAGAAAAAAGTGACATATCGGAGAAAGCAAGCAGTAAAGCAAAAAGGAAAATTTCAGATACCTACACAAATAAGATTCACTAGGTTGCCAAATCAGGAAAATAATGAGGTAGAAAGTTTGACATCAGAAGGTTTCGTGATTGGAGATTCTATCATCAAACTGGCTGATAGATATATTAGACAAAATAACAAGGTCACTACAACTGTCACTTGCCTTCTGGGAGCTTGAACACATGATGTTAAAAAGGTCTTAGAGAATATTAAGTTGCCATATAATTCTACTGTCATTTGCATGCTGGCACAAATAATGTAGGTCATATACATGAAAAAGACATCTGTCATGAATTACTTGACATAGGAAACTGTCTGAAACAAAGGGCACAAGGTAGCAATCTCAGAATCATTCCAGTCCCCAGAGCCCATCCTCAAAAAATGTAACCATTGAAAGGATTAACACTAGACTCTACAATTGGTGTAATAGAGATGGGCTGACCTTTATTGATAATTGACTGATTTTCAGGGAAACATGAATTGTATGCAAAAGATGGACTACATCTGAACAGTACTGGGGCCAGATTGTTAGCAAACAGACTGGAAACCACCTGAACTTGTTAAGTCCAAGCCAAGTGGTGAAACCAATAGAGCGGACCCTCTAAACCTACAAACAATCAAGTTCAAAAAATGGAGTCTTGTAAAGAACCAGTTAGAAATTCTGTCATTTAATGCCAGGAGCTTGATTAATAAAAGTGATGAACTGAAAGCCTTGGTCGGTGAGAAATCATAATGACATAATTTCCATAACTGAAACTTGGTGGACTAACAATAGCGAAGCATGGGATAAACACCTGGAGGGTTATACATTATATACAAAAAATAGAACTGGAAAAAGAGGAGGTGGTGTTGCTATGTTTATAAAGAACACAATTAAATCTGCAGATATATCAAACAAGATAAGAGCAGAAGAGTCTGATACTGAAACCTTATGGATAAGAATAAATGGGGAAAAATCCCAGTCGATCATTCTGGGTACAGTTTATTGTAGTCCATCATCAAATACTGAGATCACTGACAATTTAATTACTTGAATTTGAAAAAGTGGGGAAATTGCTGAGTTCTGTGTTATGGGGACCTAAATTATCCCAATATTGATTGGATAAAATGACTGCCACTGGATCAAATGCAAAGCACTTTGTTAGTAGCTGTAATAATTTAAATTTGGTGCAATATTCAAAATCCCCACTAGAAGACATAACATATTAGAAGTAGTTCTTGGAACAGAGCACTTAATACAAGACTATGCTACTGGCCCCCAGTTGGAAATAGTGACCATGCATCAGTTATATTTAAATCAACTATAAGTATGCAACACATCAGGGTAAAACAAAATCTTCTTATATAAAAGGCAAATGAAAAGGAAATAATAAACGAATTGAAACAATTAGATTGGTATCAATACTCACAAATAAATCAGTACAACAAGTTTGGGATACTATAAAACGATTATTCTGGGTCTCAGTGAGATTTATATTCCCCAGACATTTAAGCATAGAAATACTCATAAAAATCCGATGTGGCTGAATAGACATATAAGGAGACTCATTAAGAAGAAAAATAAGTGTTATAAAAGTTCTTGAAAAATAAGAACGGAAGGACACACTCTGCTCTAAAACAGGCACAACAGAACTATATAAAAGGCATAAGAGTGGCTAAAAGAAATGCTGAGGAACAGCCAGCTAAGAATGCCACTAAGGATAATTATAAAGTCTTTTGCTTATATTAAATCCTTAAAGAAAACCCAGAACCCTGTGGGACCCCTTATCGTGGAAGAAAGGACTGTCTCATCAGCTATGGATGTGGTTACTGCTTTCGATGATTATTTTTGTCAAATTTAAGGTAGTAAATTGTACAGTAATCAGGTGGCTATATTCTTTTCTGTGGACCCCATAAAGTTTGAGTTATCTGAAATAAGACAGCGATTCAGAAATTAAAACATAATACATCTCCAAGCCCTGATAGAATTTCAGTCAAAATGTTGCAAATAATGATTGATTGATTACATTACACCTCCATTAAAAATTATATTCGAGCAATCAGTAAAGACAGGAGAGATATCCAGTGAATGGAAAATGGCTCATGTTGTGCCCATTTATAAAAAACGGGATAAGGCTTAATGTTAAGAAATACAGACCTATTAGTCTGACTTGTCTAGTGTGTAAAATAATGGAGGGGTTAGTCAGGACACACTATCCACTTCACTTGATCTAACAGATTCAGAACAACGTGGATTTAAAAGGGCAGGAGCTGTACTACAAATTTGTTGAGCTTCTATGAAAATGTGAGCAAATCATTGGATAATGGGGTTCCTCGGACGGATCTTTTGGATTTCAGTAGAGTCTTTGATTAAACCCCACATGGGGCCATTATAGACAAACTTAAAATATTGAAAGCAAATTCTTGTTTGATAAACTGGATAGAAGAGTGACTGGCTGATAGAGAACAGAGGGTCCAAATAAATGGACAATTATCAGATATCAGTGTGGTGTCGAGTGGGGTCCCGCGGGATTCTGTGATTGGGTCAAAGATAGGAGGTCTTGTAGCACTCAGGAGGAGACAAGGTATATTCAACAGGACTTAGACAGTGTTACTAGATGGGTTGATAGATGGGGCATGTCCTTCAATATGGATAAATGTAAGGTTATGTACTTGGGAGACATAATGGTAGGGTAAACTACACATTATGTGGACACATCTTACATTAACTCTATTTCCTATTTTCAGCGTGCATTTAATATAACCATTTTGTTTTACATCTTACATTGTTGTTCATCCAGGAAAGACTTAGGATATTATGTATCTGATAATTTAGACACAAATGAGCAAACTCAAGAAGCAATTACAAAATGTAATAATATCATCTGGTCTATTAAAAGAAATATAACCAGTAGGGAAAGTGATATAACGATGCCCTTGTTTCGAGCATATGTGCATCCACAGTTGGAACATGCATCTCAGATTTGGTTTCCATCAAAAACAAGAAAGATAGAAATTAGAACAGGTTCAGAGGAAATTCACCAAATGCATCTCAGGTATGGCAGGTTTTGGCTATGAAGAGAGACTGGAAAAGCTGAATTTAATGTCTATAGAAACCAGATGGTTAAGAGCAGATCTCCTTATGTATAACACTATGCAGGACTTTAGGTTGTTAAGTGACTTGGGATCATTTTAAACAGGATTGATGTAATACTGAGGTCACCCATTACAATTACAAAGTCAAAGGTTTCAGACAAATGAGAGGAAATACTTCTATACAGCAGGAGTAGTCAATCCCTGAACATGTACCTGAAAATGTTATTATTAGTAAAATAAAGCTACGCTTAAATCTTGACTGGATCAGTACTTATTGAATGGGAAAATTCCACAATATTATTAGATGTATACAAGGAGCATATATAGGCAACTGCCTACTGGCTCCAACTCTTCCTCCATATGAACAGGACACCCTCCTTAATATAAGGGGCATCCAAATAGAGCTCAGCTTCATGGGTAGTATTAGCCCCCCCCCACTTGGGAGAGGGGACATTCATATAGGAGAGGCACTCCATGGTAGTCCTGCAGCTATTTCCCTTTCTCACCAGCTTGAATAATGAAATGAACCACTAGGCCCACCGTGCACAGCCCTCCTGCAGCATAAAGGAACACTCAGCTCCACATTTCTGTATCTTCTCCATGCCCTGTTCACAGCATTAGCAGTACAACAACTTACGGTCAAAGCTCATTGACTTTGCACCGTTTGTGTTGTACTGGGGAGCCTAAAACTGCCCATGGTACTCCAGGCAGGTCTTTGACAAGGGCATTGTAAAGTGGTGGGATTACTTCCTGTGCTTTGCTGGTCAGCACTCCCGCTTGTTGCATCTAAGAATTCTTCCAGCTTTTTGTACATCATCTGCTCAGTGCCTCGTGTGATTTAACTCCTTGTTTATTATGATACCCAGGTCCTTCTACTCTTGAACTGCACCAAGTATTTGTATAAAGAGCTCCAGCATGCCATCTCATGCTGTTTGGACCGAGAGAATGCTGTCCCTCTCACGCAAGTGGCACAAGAAGGTGCTCTCATTCACTATTATACAATGGCAAGAAAGAATCCTGGCTTCGATTGGTCAGTTATTATCACAGCAGGGATGTTATCCCACCATAACATCCCAGCTGATCATTTGTATTAGCATTGTTTGCATCTTCTCTTTAGAAACAAAAATATTTTACACAGTGACGAAAACATCCTCTAAATTATTTTTTTTCAATTCTGTATAAAACAAAATGCCATTGTAGAATAGGAATAACGCTCCAGGGTGGGTGTTAAGCTAGGATAACATCCCTTCGGTGTTGAATGCCTTCAGCCCGCGGCCTCAGACCCAACCATCCAAGGCAGGATGTTATCCCTAGCAACACCCACCCTGTCGGGCATTATTCATTCCTATTATGAAATGTGTAGAACTAATGCTGGCACCTGATTGGTCAAGAGGTACTTTCAACCAGGCCATTATCCCAGCACAATAGCCCAGCTGAAAGTAGCTCAACAAAACCTGTTTAAAAAATACATCCAGTGTACTAAAAGAACCCATTTCATAATCACAATAAGGCACTCTAGGGTGCGTTATGGTGGAATAACGGCCTTCTCGGTAGTGGACCAACACTAGGCTTCACCTTATGCTTCAACCTGCCTGGAGGCAGGCCATTATCCCTCCATAATGCAACCCCAGTCGTGTCTATTGCTTAAGTGGACACTCCAGTAATCCCATCAACATACAAAATCTGTGTCAGTGTGGCTCAGATCACTATGCCCCTCAAACCAACAGCCAAGTTCCTCTCCTCTGGGTGATCTGGTCACCACTCCCTCATCAGAAAACAGATTCTTTTTTTTCTATAGCTTTTTTGCCCACGGAGCCACCACCCGCTTCTTTCCGTTGTGGTCTTTGTGCTACTTTTGGCCCTGTCGCCACTCCTCCACCCTCGCAGCCAGTGGGGAGCCACATGCAGCAGGGCATGAGGGTACCAGCAACCATCATTTAGGCATCTCAGAGCACGTGATATTTTCTGGTGTTCTCTTTGCCAAAAAGTCTTTACTCTATCCCATGACATGAGTGATGCCTCTGACGTCCCTCACGGACACAGCTTTCCTGAGGCGAGAGCAAGCTCCTCAACCAAACTGCAGGTGGTCATTGTGGCACAAAAACTCACCGCAACCCTTCCTGACTGAGATGCACTGCCCGTAGCACTACCTTAGCATGGCTAGCCTTCCCAACATGGTGACTCAAGTTTGCTCCGAGACCCAGGTCCCCATGTGGCAGAGTGCTGTGCTAACACTGGTTACTGAGGCTGCTGAGAAACAGGTTCTAATTGAGCAATAATGTACAACTGCACTCATGTTGTGCTAGGATAATGTCAAGCTGCAAGCTGACTACATTCAACACCTGAGAAGTGATGTTATTCCCAGCCAACCCGCTAGTGCAGTGGCAGCATGACTGCTTGCTGCGCTGATGACCCATGTTTGGGAGCGACCGTGAGGATGTCAGAGGATTGGCCGGGTGGTGGTAGGAAGAGTGTCTGATGGACAACTGTCCTCCTCTGGGGGAGGATCGTGGTTTCCCCAGCTATCAGTGACACCCAGTGGAGGCTGGGTATAAAACAGCCAGGGCCACTCTAGAGGGGAGGTGACAGTGGAGATATTCCGTGGTCGGGTGTGGGAGCCGCCCATCCTGCACTGTTATCATTGCATATCCGCACCTCTGGGGACACGAAGAAAAGAGAAAAAACAGTTGGCTGGAAGGAAGACAACACTCTCAGCCACCACACCCACTACTGCATCCTGCCCTCCTGAGTCTCAATACCTTCCATCCTCCACCTCCGCCTGCAGGAAAATGTTATAATGATGCAGGAGCAATGAGGAGCTGAAGGTAGCTCCTGCCGCAGGGGGCGCAAACCAGGCTGCGCAAGTGAGTCACAGTTGGGTTGGAAGACTGGGACCACAGGTAGGTAGGGAGGGTCTCTGGCAGGCCAGGATCAGGTTAAGAGATGACTGGTGGGGCTCAGTCAGCAGCACCAGAGGAAAGGAACTTGGGGCAAAAAAGTGACATTATCCCCACAACACGCACCCTTGAGTGCATTATTGCAATTATAAAATGGATTGCTTGATTGTACACAGTGACCTGAGTTTGCTGCCAAACCCAGGTTATCTGTGCAGCGAGCGATGCGCTGTCACAGGCCATAGAGGCTACCAAGAAACAGACTCTGATGGCCAACTAACAGTCTGTTGGTTTGGAATTGTTGAACACACCACGTGATGAGGCAAGGCAATTTTATTTCTGTAGTGCCCCAAGGGCTCAAAGCACTTCACAATAAAACAGAGAATAAATACAAGACATTAAATATCACAGCATGCAATAAATAGTAGAGGGCAATACAAATAGCACATAAATAATTAATGTAGACTGTAGGAATACTTGTCTGACTTGGGGACTTTTAGCTTCAGTACTGGAGTGGCCACCTCTGTGGGACAGCCAAAAGGCATACTGATACATTCTGTACAGAATCAGTCCCTAGTCTGTCCTTCCAAGCCAGGGCATCATCACAGTCAGGTGACTCTGGTGGGGAGGTGGACAAGTAAAAAAAAAGGTTTTGCATTACCATGGGCGCTGCCAACCTCAGCATCCGCCCTTCACATCGACCGCTGTAGGACTCCAGCAGCTCATTTTCAGTCTTGTCTTGGACCTTCTGTTTTCAAACATTGGCCTAAGGCCACAGTCTGGGAATATAAAGAAAAACAAGTCAAATATGTCAAACAACATGTATTCCCCTGTTGAGAGTGTGAGTAAGCGATGAAGAGGAATGTTTGTGCAAAGCAGTCCACACTTGAGTGAGTAGTGTGGGAACATAGCAGTGCAAGTTACTAGAGACACTGTTCAAAAACTGTGCTACTGTGTTTATGGGTCCTAATAGTGACAAGGTGCCAATCCAGCCTCGGTATTGGTCCCTGGTTCACTCACCCTTAGCCTTCGCTTAGGGATCGTGTGTGTAGCCAGGCGCCAGATCCCCACCCTTCCCAGGGAGGTGAGCGGTTCAATTGATACTCAGCCATCTTTCCCTAATCAGCCCTCCAAAGCCCTGGTTTGGTCTCGAACCCAGGCCATTGATTGCAAGTGGCTGCTCTACCACTGTGCTGGTGGGACAGCCCCAGCTAATATTTTAAGCACTCAGCACACTTTTAAGAGCCTTAGATCAGGTTGTCCTGCCTGGAAGTTCTGGGATGGAGCCAGCTATCTCAGGTCTAAGGAGCACAGGAAGTTGCAGTTCACTTGGACCTAGAAGAGAGACGTAGTAGCCTCTTTGATGGTGGAGACTGATTGGTCCTGCTGAGTGGTTCTCCAGAAACTTCTTTGGGACTGTGGCGCCCATCATCATCATTTTATTTAATAAGCGCCCTTTCATTTTGATTCAAGGTGCTGTACAAGTGAGCAGAATTCTATAAACTGTTAAAATACATAAATACAATTCGTATTAGGTTATTTCCTAGGTCAACTAACTCAGCAAGGAGGAAAAGCCTGCCTAAATAAAAATGTCTTCAAAGGCCCTTTAAAGGCATCCGATGAGGAAATTGCTCTCAGAGGATGAGGGAATGAATTCTACAGGGTTAGTGCCCTAAAAGAAAAGGAACGGGCACCTGATGATTTTAAACAAACTCTGGGAATTACAGCAGCCCCTCGCCTGCCGAACAGAGGGACAGAAAGGGTGGTAGGGACATAGGAGGTCTTGCAGGTAGCCGGGCCCCAGTCCATGCAGGGCCTTATAGGTTAGCAAACCAACCTTGAAGGTGATCCGCCACCTAACAGGCAGCTAGTGAAGAGAATGCAGCATGGGTGTAATGTGACATGCTCTCAAGAGACCAGTCAGCAACCTGGCTGCTGCATTCTGCACCAGCTGCAGGCGACGAAGATCTACCCCCAACAGCCTCAGGTGAATGGTATTGCATTAGTCAAGCCAGGACATCACGAAGACATGAACAAGTGATGGACGATCACCTGGGGTATCAGGTGTTTAATCCTGGCAATGTTTCTAAGATAGTAAAAGCACTCTGGACCACGGCCAGTACCTAAGATTTAAGTGTTAGGCCACTGTCCAGTACAACGCCAAGATTCCTTGCCCTAACAGAGGTGAGCAACTGGGAGTCCCCAAGCCTAAGCCTGAGACTCAACCAGACTGTGCACTCACCCTGGGGAACAGATTTCACCACCAGTACTTCAGTCTTATCCAGATTCAGCCTCAACCAATTGGTCCTCATCCAGTCTTGGATCTCAGTAAGGCACTGATTTAACACAGAGACTGCATCCTGCTGTTCGAACGCTAAAAGACAAGTATAACTGAGTAGCACCAGGATAGCAGTGAAAACTCTGTCCATACCATTTTATAATGTCCCCTAGCAGTAGCAAATACACCACGAACAACATGGGGATAAAATGGAGCCTTCAGGATCCCACATGGCAAGGGCAGTGTGCAGAGGAAAAGTCCCTAACCCCACCCTCTGTGTCCTGCCAGTGAGGAAAGAGTGGAATCAGTTGAGGATTGTACCAGCAAGTCCACAACAAACCCCACAGGCACTCTAACAACACTCCGATGGTCCACGGTGTCAAATGCAACCAAGAGATCGAGGAAAATAAGGATGGGATGTCTTCCTCCATCCCTCACGACCTGGAGATCATTAAGCACGCGAACCAGGGCAGTTTCAGTACTGTGCCTTTTCCTAAAACCTGACTGAAGAGGGTCATGAGTTGATAAATGGGTCTCCAGTTGAAGGGCCACCACCTTCTCAATAACCTTTCCCACAAAGGGAAGGTTAGAGATAGGTCTGTAGTTGGCTAGGCAGTCCATGTCCAGTGAGTCTTTTATCAGGAGTGGTCTTATCACCGCCTCCTTCAAAAGCCCAGCAAAGACCCCTGTCACTAAGGAACACCGACTATCCCAGCCTGACTGGGTCAATGACATCAACACACTCTACTAGAGGGCATGTTGGACCAGGATCCAAACTACAGCAGGTGGGCCTCAACTCCTGGATGACCTTCACAACATCCATGACTGCCAATTGGTTGAAGTCGAACCAGGCATACTGAATGCTCATGACCCCTGGCCCATCACTGCATGCCCTAATAGAGGGCATCGACTGGATCCCTGATCTGATGGAGGCAATCTTATCAGCCAAAAAAGAGTGAATTCATCACACCTAGATTGTAAGAAGGCTCTATGGACTAAAGACAGGAAGGATTACATAGCCTGTCAACAGTGCAGAAGAACTGAGCTGGTCTGTTGATTGCTGCAACAATCTCCTTGGAAGGAAACTCTGCCTTATTACAGGAGATTGCTGATTGATAATCTCTATAATGAGACATCAATGTAAGCTTATTCTCCCCAGACTGGGACCTCTGCCAGTGCCACTCCAACCTTTGAACCCTCATCTTCAACTTCTTTAGAGTCCCATCAAACCAAGGGATTCCAGTGTAAAGCGAGGGTCAAGCATGGACCGGTGCTATTGAGTTGAGGGCTTCAGCAATAACCCTATTACAGGTCAGAACCAACTTCCCCAGCTCATCCCAAGCTCTAGTCATACCTGATAGGTCAAGCACCGCCATAAGACCTTGTGGGTTCAAAACCCTTAAAGGCTGTACTGGACCATCTCAGTAAAGGAAGGTCTATTGGGAGGCTTTGAACAAGAACCTCACTGTATGGTGGTCTGACCAAGCACCTGGTTCCACCATGAGGTCCCTGACCTCCAATCCCAGTAAGAAAATGAGGTCCAAAGAGTGGCTGTGCATGTGGGTTGCAGACCATGGCAGGAGCCATTCTGCAAAACTGCCCCCACTGTGGATGCCCCTGTAAGTAGCTGATCCTAGGGACCTATGACACTTCACTAGAATGAAAAGAGAGACTTTTACAGCTTTGGGGGCTTCAAATGAAACAGCAAGGGGCTCTGCAATAAAACTGGTAACATGAAAGTTAGTATGTAGGCTGGCTCCATGGCGCTGAGCAACGGGCATCGCTTCTGGCACGCTGGTAACCCAGGATTGTGCCTAATCCTGGATGCCAGGAGCAAAGGCCAGCAGGGAGGGAGTTAGAGCGTTTCTGACACTTCCTCTTGGGGAAGTGGGCATTATTTGCCACCCCGTGGCGACTCCCATTGGTGGTAATATGGAAAATGTTTTTGACATGGGTGACTACATGCTGAACATCCCTGCTCCTAGGGCGCTACTGCAGTTGCTTAGCAGGGAGGTGGTGGGGCCCAGAAAATGGAAAATGGCTGATCACAGTCCCAGATGACAGCCTCAGGTGGGTTTCACTATGCCTCACCTGGCCACACAGCACAGACCATTGCTGCCCCTCCCACCAACATCCCCAATCTATTTTATTTATTTTTATTTATTTTATTTAAACAGCAGTTTGAAAACCTTGAGCCATAGGCTCATTTACAAAGGTACCTTGTCACAGTAAGACAAACCAAAATACACAGTATAGCAGTACAACTACATAAAGTATAACAGTAAATTCAGACATAGGCTCAAGCCCGCTGGGACCAGTTGGACACATTGAGTATGCCTGACGGATCAAACCTGAGGATCTGATGGGCGATATACAGTGGAGCTGGTGCTGCCTGGGTGGATGGACAGGACCAGCATGAGTGCCTGAAGGAGTGGGGACGAGAAGCCATGGGTATGGGGAGCTTATAGCAGCTGTGAACTGCACTGAAAAGTAACTAAATTTGTGGCATGTGCCCTGTCTAAAGTTCCTGCATGCAGCCAGAAAAAAATAAGCAAACTGACCAGAAAAAGTAATTAATTTGGTCCAGGAACCTCAGTTCAAATAAAGGTCAGTGAGGTTTGAGGGGAGGTGGTTATTCCTGTGAGCTCCTCAGTAGTCTTCCAGAGGGAAATACTCCTCTGTTGCTAATTTTGAAATGAAAAAAAAAGTCAGCAAGTGAATGTTTTTTGCCCGCCCCCAGCTCTGGGCCGGCCTCTCCTTCAGCCCTTCCTATGCCCCTCACTGCCACACTGCCTCGATGCAGTCACCTCTTCACCCCATATTGCAGCCCCTTGGGTAACCCAGATTTAACCCTTTGCTGGGCAGGTCCCTCTCCTCTGAGGGGAAAGGCACCAGTGGGCGGCTAGTGCAATTCTTGGCCTGGGTGCTGCTGGAGTGGTCCGTGCACTGCTCGAGGTCTTGTGGGAGCTGGCAACCATCATCCGTCGGCCTTGGGGCTCTTTTACCATTTGCTCCCTGGGGGCATTGCATGCCACTAACGTAAGGCATAAGCCAACGCTCACCATGCCCCGTTAGTTAGTAGGAGCCTGTGCACTGCTGTCCCCCTGCCCGCCATAGGGCACGCCAAGTGCCGGGCCATTTCCTGCCCTCCTCCCGAGAGAAGGCAAGCAGTCCAGCACTCGAGCCCTCACCCCTGGTTGGCCCTCCAGTACCCAGATCCCGGATCCATTCCCAACCCAGGTTGCTGGGGTCGCAAGCGGAAATCCAACCGCTGTGCCGAGGGGCAGGCTAGCAAGTGAATGTTTAACGGTGAACAGTATTTATTTGAAATAATCCCATCCAACGAGAGCAGGGGTTGGTAAAACATGCAGATAAATGGACCCTTTGAAGACACTTGGGTCTGGAGGAATAAATACTGTCCTGGGCAGCACTAAACCAGGGTACAATGCTCCTGAGCTCTCTGCATGTGTATAAAATAGTGCAATAGCTTGACATAATGTTAATTTGGGTAATGGTGCTGTGAGAGAGCAAAACAAAAAAACTTGTATGGTGACAGCATCCATTCCAGGTGTTGTGAGAGTGTGTCTGTGAATTATTTTTTTGTTTGTTTGTTTTTGCTGCTCAAATTTTATTACGGTTTGGGCCAAACATTAAAAATCATACAGAGCAAGTAATTAAAACAAACAACTTTGTATGGGTATGGTGATATACCTAGATAATTATGCACTTGTGGTAGCACAGACCCTGGAGTTGAATGCACTGCTCTGCTTTGACTTTTCATATTGTCTCCTACATATCTCTTCCTCATCCTCTCAAGGCATTCCAACTTCCTCTCTCATTGGGCATCCTGTCCCCTTTCAATCTGACTTCCATAAAAACACTCCACTATGACCTTCCTGCTTTGAGTCACTGATGCCATCCTGACTGGCATGGACAAGGGACCTCACCTCGGCCATGTTCAACAACCCTGCTAAGGCTTTTGACTCTGTCTCCCACCTCCAACTTCTCTCTAAGCTGTGGTCTGCCAGCCTCTCCCCTAGCAGTAGACTGGTTCAGGTCCCACCTGTCCAGGCATACTCAAAGCATACTTGTTGGCAACATCCTCTACCTCCACCCAATCCAAGCTGGAGTCTCCCATGGTTCTGTTCTTGGTCAAAGCCTCTTCTGTCTTTTCTTAACAGCCTTCATACAGTCTGTGCATCCTCCAAGATTCACCTTACGCCAATGACACCATACTCTACACCTTGGGCCCTTCCACTTCTGTGGTAGAGATGCAACTCCAGACTGATTTCACAGGTCCTACAATGGTTCCAAGCAAACTGACTGAAGGTCAATATCAACAAAACTGTAACTATGACCTTTGGCACCACACAAACTCTCTAAACATTACCTCCTCCTCTTTTCACCCCGACGGCACTCCTCTGGAAGCTGTTCCCACCTACAAGTATATAGCCATGGCTTGACAATTGTCTCAACTTCTCAGCACGCATAGATTACATTCACTCCAAACTCCACCCAAAGCTAGGTGCCTTGTATAGAAACAAAGATGCCCTCTCCCCAATCTGACGTGAATTGTTTACCAAAGCCATGCTCCCTGTCTTGATTACGCTTGATGTAGTCCTCGGTCTGCTCTCCCCACTTCCCCACTAAACTGGACACCCTCTTCAATGCCTTTTGCTAGTCTTCTGAAAATACTCCTCCTCACGCCTCCACTAGATACTGTACATAGATGCTGTTTGCATAAAAGGGCCTATGGCCTACCCAGTCTAACCATTTAAGCTCGTAAGATTACTTTAGATTTTTTTAGAAGTCTGTTACCCTTACCCTGACCTCCAGGATTCCCTTATGTCTATCCCATGCATTCTTAAATCCTTGATTGTTTCAGCCCTACTTCCTCTGGCAGGTGTTCCACTTGTCCACCACCGCTCTGTGAAGAAATTCTTCCTCACATTTCCTCTGAATCGCCTCCCTCCAACTTCATCCCATGCCTTCTAGTCCTGGAACATCTTTTTCACTTAAAAATAGTGTATTCTTGCACCCTGTTCCTCCCTGTAAGATACTTGTATGTCTCTATCATATCCCTCTCTCCTCCTCTCCTTCAGGGAGTACATATTCAAGTCCTTCAGCCTGTCCTCATAGGACTTGTGATGCAGTCTCTGTACCATCTTTGCTGCCCACCTGTGAACCTTCTCCACCCTGTCTATGCCTTTATGTTGGTAAGGTCTCCAGAACTGGGCACTGTACCTTACTCCTCCTCTCACTCCTCCCTTTCACAACATCACCAACTCCACTCTATTACCCTCATTTCTAAATTTTGGTTTGGTAATCTCCCCATTACCTCTCCTTCCTCCTCTCCCCTCCCCTCATCTTGTCAACATCACTCCAGAGACCCTCCAACCTTCTCCTCCCAGCCCTCGTTGTAACTCTGGACAGGCTGCTTCTCTTACTGCCTCTCCTGCATCTGGAACTCTCGCCCCAGCTCTCTCCACCAATCTCCTCTCCATCCACCCTCAAATTTGCCCATCCCAAACACTGCCTTCCTCATGTTCCTTTTCCCGAACCCCTTCCTCTCCCTCCACATTCTTACCCCTTTTCATGCCCCCTCCCTCCCTCTACTATCCTTCCACCTACACCCTTCTCCACCTTCCTTTCCCGTCGCTATCCCTGACATATCACAAAGGTAACATTTGCACCTTATTTACCCTAATTATGGCACTGTTAGCTACTTGCACTTACATAACCCTTATCATACGACTTTGCTACTTACTTACTCACCTAGAAGTGTCCTAGTACCCACTTGTACTTTGTACATTCTTTCTCCCCACCCTTCCCCAGGGTATGGCTTCTTGGTATGGATGGTCTGTGTAAGTGTCTGCTGTGAGACAGACACATGCACCTCCAGGCTGGGGTTTTGTGTGCCCTTCTCGCTGCCTTGTAGGTCAGACTGTGTGGAGCATGGTTGTGGGGTCAGAGTCTTCTGTTCAGGTAGCAAGTGTAATGACTGCTGCAGTGATAGCTGACTGTACTCAAAGTGGTATATACTGTAGGCAACTGTTTGAAGAGTAGTTGAGTGGCATTTTTTGCTTTAGTGTTGACAATTTTATTATGAAAATAAAAGGTAGTTATTTTGATAGTGATACTGGCTATTTTAACAAGTCAAAGAAGGCTTTAAAAGCAGCCAAACAGTGTAAAAATTACCCTCAAAATGCACCAGAATGCATCTAAAATCCTATAGCTTCTGGGGCCTAGACATCCCTCAGGCTACCTCCGCCTGTGAAAGATTGGGGAGATTGTGGTCCATGGAGATCCTACACTTCTAAATTTAGCACTACGCCATTGTGGGCAAATAGAATAGGTATCAGCAGCAGAAATGTGAAAAAGACGGTGCAGGGAGCTGTATGGCCCCGAGTATCAGCTCCACGCAGCAAGATATTGCTGAGGGGATGCGTGGAAGAACGCCCAGACTTTAGGCGGCAAAATTCACCAGCTACTTGCCTTATCTAACTCAGTAAACCATAAACTGACTTGCTTATGTGACATATCGACACAGCGGAAAAAGTAGTCAATCTCCTGCAAGATGAAGTGGATGATGTGCGCCGTCATTCTGAGTCCTGTAAAAGTGCAATGGCGCAGAGAGCCAGAGTGTCCCAGCACACACATAATCATTTGGAAATATTGGAAATCAGGTCCGTAGTCAGAACATGCAGTCAGTGGGCCTGCTGAAGGCTCTGAAGGCAATCATGTTGTTCTGTTTCTGACAGATTGGCTCATGGAACAGTTCAAAAGCGTTAGTGGGGTGCCAACCTGTGCACTGCTACTACAGAATTTATGGTAGAGCGCTGTGCATCTACTTGTGGTCCTCGGCAAGACCACTTGAATGTTTCTCACCTTCACGCTTTCCAGCCATATTACATTTACTGAAATAACAAGCCAAACGAGAGTAATTTAAGGAGCCATCTTGGGTATGTACACTGGGTTTCCACTATTTTGCTTTTCACCGTGACTTAAGTTGGCTTATGAAATGAACTTCACTTATTTTTTAGTAGTGGCAGTAGTGCTTGCTTTCATCACCCAGGGCAGTATTATTGGTGTCTCATTTAATTTTTAAGTAGTGCTTGATAGCTTCATTGGGCTCTCCCCACCCCCATGTAGTAATCATCAATTTGTGTGTCCTTTATTGAATGTGTTGTTTGTCGAAAGGTTTTATTTTTCAGTACTGCTTGCTTTACCAGGGTCTACCTCACATCCCCTTGATATTTGTGAATATTGATTTTGACTAAATTGTTTTTATTTTCGTACTGCTTGCTTTCATTGGGGGCTACTTTTTGTACTGCTTGTTTTCATCCAATTGGCATCCATGTGTGCAAAATAGAAGCATGCGATTCAGCATTACTGTGCTTCATCAATACCGAACTGAAATGACGCCGGATGTGACTCGCGCACTGCATGGTAGTGCCGTAATAGCGCTTGAATTTCTGAAAAGCACAGGGCAGTCTGGCACCCTCCACTAATGCCATTCCAAGTGCAGACAACAGACCTAGCTGATACCATAATGAAAGCTTATAGAATTCAACCACGAACTAAGATGCCCGCTGAATTGCCTAGGGTTATGATGCTGATGTTACACAGCATGGGTTCTAGGGAGAAACTCTTGAATCTTGCCAGACATTTTGTGCCTTGAGTGTGAAGGGAGTTACAGTGCATATGTTTCCGACATTGCATATGCTACCCGCTATGGAGGAAAAGTTTGACGGAATTTGTAGCATGTTGAGGGAATTACACATCCCTGACAGCATTCAGTTCCCTCAGAAACTCTGTATTGTGCATGAAAGCAAGATCTACATTCTTACAGATCCTCTTGATGATGGGAAGTGGACATCGAAGGTGGCAGCTGCATGGAAAATCACGGAGCAGGCAACAATGGAGGATGACACTTGAAAGTCTGCCCTATTTTTATTTTCTGTCTCCTGACTCTCTTTCCCTATGAGAAAGGTTCTTTCTCCCTGCTGTTTGAACTTATTTACTGAGTTTTAATACCTAGCTCATATTAGTTCTGTTTAAGTTTATCAGAAGTATTAACTCAAGGCCAGACTGAGAAGTGCATTCTGACATTTCTTTTGGAGCGTATATGTTTAAAGTTTGACAGCGTGCAACTGTATCTAGTAGTCACAGAGCCCTTAGGCTTACTGTAGTATTTACAGTTAATTTCTGAATCGAGCGTGCGGTGTTTTTCCAATCTGATATGGTAAATGTTTCGTTACCATATAAATGATTTTAGGTGTTTGTTTGGATTCTATGCTTTAACTGTGCTAGTTGTATGGTAGTTTTACACCCTGGGGATCTCCATAACAAATAGTTTTATTGGCTTTCTTTCTCCTCGATGCCCCGTCTCAAGTGACAGTGATGTAGCCATGCCCTTAGATTTAGCTTGTGTGTACTGCTTTAAAATTAGTTTAGCAACAGCACAGCCTTTGTAACTTCTTATCCAGGGAGCACAAATGGCAACATGTTAGTTTAGCAGATACATGAGAGTGTTCAACTGGTTTCTCTAAGAAACAGCTGCTAAATAGTTGTAATTCACTATTTGTGTTTTTGATGTTAAACACTCCTGCTAGCTAAACCTGATGCACGTGGAAAGCAAAAATAGTGAATTAGAGCTATTTAGTAGCTGTTGTCTTACAGAAACCCCAGTTAGCTTGCTCAAAGGTTTGTAAATCTGATATTTTTAAAGAAATAAATAAATGTTTATGTTTAAGCCCATGAAACACTCTTTAGCTAGTTAATGCATTCATAGTTGTAGTGGCTCTGCCAGAGCTTGTTATGATTGTTTCTTGTACGGCCTAACCTGCAGTTTGTTGCATTTTTCAAAATGAATAACATATACTGTCATTTAACGAAAAAAAAAAAAGAAAGATTATAGAAGCCCTGGAGAGTATACCCAAGATTGGGAAATTGAAGATCCCGGCATGAGGTATAACCTAGTTAGTCAGAGTATGATAATCCCATGGAAAGTGACAAAATGTGGATGTGATTAAACTTCCAGCCACCTTCACCGATGAGAGGGTGGAAGGCACATGGCGCCTGTTTGGCAAGGAAGCAACCCACAACCATCTCCTTTCTCACAGCCCCAGAGGTAAATTTGTTGGAGAAAGTGGAGTCTTTCCTGTCTACAGAGGGAAAGACCTTTAAGGATATACAGGTGTTGTTGATGGGGGCTTCAGAAACAGGGCTGACCCGCACTGCCAGCTTCAGAGTGTTATAGGTGCCTGAAGATTTTCTCTGGCACCCTCCCACCCTGGTGGGGGCAGATGATTATGAGACCTGGGTAGACTATGCTGTCCCTATGATCCAGGAGGTCGATGTTCAGAGGCCGAGAAGAGGAAAAGGCTAGTAGAGAGTTTGAAAGGGCCTGCCTTAGATGCTATTCAATCCTTGAGGGCCACCGATCTGGAGGTCAAAGTGGAAGAGTGCCTTGCTGCCTTGGACAGTGTATTCTGGAGTATAGAGTCCTGTGATGACCTTTACTGGAAATTCAACCATGCAGTGGCAAGGAGAGCTCCTTTCTACATACCTCCATAGAATTGAGAGGGCATTGGAGAAAGTGTACGGGAAGGGAGGAATAGATGCTAAAGTCCTGAATACAGTACATCTTGAGCAGGTGGTGAAAGCTGCCTGGTTCTTCAATTATTGGTGTTAAAACTGTGTTTGAGAGGAAGGCTGACCGACCCACCCTGCCATGGCACCTTACTGCAAGAGATCAGGGCAGCTGAAGAGCAAGATGAGCAATGGGAACAATCGTGGCTGCAACTGCTAGTCTCCAGGTGGCAGATGGGGAGCCTCTTGAACAACTGTTGAATTTCAGAGTTTGATCCAAAACTGAAAACTGTCATGCAGCAAGTGAACAGGTCTGGCACTGCCCCTGTGGAGTCAGAATCAGTTGTATCCAGTATGTCCGTGGGTGGGAAAGTGGCTGCCCTGCCCTTGGAGTCTGTGGGCCTGACCTGCTGAGGCCATCACTCTTGAAGAAGTGTATGCACAGCTAATGGAACTAAAGAAGATGGTTGAAAGCCCTTGCAGTCTTCTGCCCTGCTGCCCTCTGGGCCTTCCTCTTGAGCTCCCCTGTCTCCAGGGCCACCACCAAATACCTTCTGCGTCTGATGTGGAGAAGATGGCCATACTGCCCATGGATGTCTCCATCCAAAGAACCCTCAGTTGGTGGAAGAGAAGAGGCAGCATCAGCAGCAGGAAACTAGAGGGGCCCTGTGAGGGAGCAAACTGGGTCTCCAGAATTAGAAACGCCCATCAAGTGGACAGAGACAGAAATTCTCCAAGGCAATAAGGTGTCACAAGGATTAATTGGGCCCTGTGCCAAAGCTGACATCCTAATAGAAGAGGTGCCATGTGTTGCCCTGCTTGACAGTGGATTGCAGGTCACGATAATTCACCAGGCCATTTATGATCAGCACTTGGGACACATGCTGCTACTGCCCTTGTATGACTTATCCTGTGGGGTAGGGACCCAAATTGCCCTTCAACGGCTACTGTATAGTGACAATTGCCTTCATCTCCAAGGAGACAGATGCATCACCCCAGCTTGAGACTATGGCTTTGCTATAACCTGAGACCAAGGGAATGAATGACACATCTGTGTTGATCAGCACAAATGCAAATATCTTCAGCAGGCTGGCAAAATTTTGCCAGGAGAGAGGCAAAGTGGATACTCAGCTGAACCCATCCATCCGACTGGTAGTGAGTAGAGTTAGCCTACCCATGGAAGCCACTGTGCCAGAGTCTGGTGTGATGGAGAAGCTGGTTGGTGTGGTTTGGAAAGTAGACAGATGAAAACTGATGTTGCCACCTAACTCTGAATGCAGGGTGGTAGGCATTACAGATTTTGCCTAGCCGCCTGAAGAACATGCTTTTGTTATTGATGTTCTCAGAGGGCTGTTTACTGAAGGATTGATGGTGCAGCGGGAGTGCTGCCAACTTCAGAGAACCCCCCAGGTCAGACGGTAGCTATGAGAATGAAGACTGAGTCAAACAGACCCATTATCCTACGAAGAGGCCGAGTACTAGCACACATTTTTAAGGCAGGTATAGTCACTGCAGAGGACCAAAGAATAGTTCCTGAAGCTGAGATAGATCCAGCTATGTTTGACTGTGGGAGTCCCCAATCCCTAACAGTTACAGGAGTCTAAGCCAAAACTGTCCAAGAGGTGAAGAGTCTTTTCACTTTATGAGTGGGATGTTGGGTGCATCAAGGAGAGGAGCATAGATTTAATCTCTGAGATGACAGACCCTTTCTGGAGAGGTTCCAAAGGCTGGCCCCAGGGGACTTAGAAGATATCCAGAAGCATCTACAATATCTCCTGGAAGTGGGTATAATTAAAGAATCTCAGACCCGATATGCATCTCCCATTGTAGTGGCACATAAAAAGAACAGTGATGTTAGGATGAGTGTCAACTACTGCACCCTGAACAAGAAAACCATCTCCAATCAGTATACGGTGCCACAATTCAAGATGCACTGACCAGTCTGTCAGAGCACAAGTGTTTTTGATTTTAGACCTCCTCAGCAGATACTACCAGATCTCCATGGTGGAGGAAGATAAAGAAAAAAATGCTTTCAAAGGCCCCCTTGGATTTATCAGTTTGAGCACATGCCCCAAGGGATCTCTGAGCGCCAGCCACCTTCGGAGATTAATGGAAAAGCTGTGGAGCAGATGAACCTCCTGGAGGTCACTGTATATTTTGATGATCTCATCATGTTTGGCAGCACCTTCAAAGAACATGAACGTGGGCTGATGAACGTGCTGGACAGACTGGAGGAGTTTGATCTGAAGGTTTTGATAGATAAATGCCAGTTCTGCCAACCATCTGTGAAATATGTGGGGCATATCATCTTGGCACAGAGGGTGCAGACAGATCCTGCTAAGGTTGAGGCCTTTACCACATGGCCCCAGCCTCATAACTTGAAGACTCTTCAGAATTCCCTCAGGTTCTAATGGTATTATCGTGTTTGTAGTGGACTGCTTGATGGAAGTGCATCCCTTGAATGAGCTGATTCAAGGTTACCCACCAACCAACCAGAAAAAGAAGCATCGGACTCAAAGAGATGGACCCCAGAAAGAGTATCTTAAGGTGAATGAGCCATTTGGAGACCAGTGGACCCCAGAGTGAAAAGCCACTTTCAAAGAGATCATCAAGAGATGGCAGAGGTGCCCATCCTGTCATTTGTGGACCCCAGTAAGCCTTATGTCTTCTACACGGACACTAGTCTGGATGGGTTGGGAGCGGTGCTGTACCAGGAGCATCCTGAAGGGCTCTAGCCAGTGGCCTTTGCAAGCCACAGCTTATCGTCATCAAGGAAACATTACCCAGTCCACAAATTGGAGTTTCTGGCACTGAAATGGGTCGTGACAGAAAAGTTCCATGACTATTTGTATTGGGACCATTTGTGTGAGGACAAATAAGAACACATTGACCTATGTTAACAACACAGCCAAACTGGACACTGCTAGGCACCGATGGCTATCTGCGCTGTCCACCTACAATTACACCTTGAATACAGAAGTGTAAAATGAATATTGATGCAGATGCCGTGTTTAGGAGCCCCACCATAAGCAACTTGAACCATGTGACAGTTGTCAAGTGAGACGCTAAGGTGTCGGGCTTCAAGTTTGCAGTGTAAGGTGACGGCACCCTGGGTAGCCCTGACAGAACCATCAACATGCTGGGGCATCACATGATGCCATTCCTGAGGTGTACCTGAATTTCATGTGGCTTGACATATCCTCTATCCTACACCCGAGCAGATCTAAACTTCATCAGGCACAGAGAGAGACCTTGGTTTCTGGGATGTCAGCCAGGCCTTGGAAAAGGGCTCAACCTGAGCAGTGTGACAGGGTTGAATAAGGCCCTGTCCCATTTGTTATACAGAAAGAGTTTAAACACAAGGGTCTGTTCTATCCTCTTCTTTTCTGTCTTTTGCCTGTCTGGTTGTGCAGTCAAATTTTCTTGTGAGACCTAGAACTGATTACTCCGATAGTTTCACAATTCTCTCCCTCTCGCTATTTCTCTACCTTCATTTGCTATTTCTGTCTTTTCTTCCTCTTGCATATCTGTGGTTATAAAAATATATGTGAATCTTTATGTGGAAATGTCACTGATACTGGGATCCCTTTGTTTAAAACTATACACTGTAGTTATAATTTTGAAATGATTGTAAAGCTATTTGGAACTCAAGAGGTTAACATGAGATGCAGTTTTAAGCTTTCTGCAGAGCTGTGAACAAGAGGTCAGTTCTGAGTCACCATGCACTGTTTTGCTGCACCTGCAAGGATTGAAACTTACAAGAACATTCTGTAAACTTACAAGAACATTTAGTGAGAGGCAGACGACTTAACGAGTTCCCAAAGACTTATAAAAAGAGCAGCAATGCTTTTGCTAGGAAAAACAAGGAGAATGAGAGACTGAAACTTGGAATTAAGTGACACCATCAGAAGAAGGACTTAATTTTCTCAGTTTGTATTGCCTTTGTAAATAGTTATACTGAACACATTTTTATTTTTTATTTTGCTGTTCTTAAGAATAATAAACTACTATTTGCGAATTTTTAAACTGCTTCTGGTTTTCCTATGCTTCCTGACCTGTGCCTCGACGACAAGCAGGTCCAATCTTCCACCCTGATACAAAGATATTACTTGGGGAATGGAACAAGCTGACTATGAAAGACGGGTTATTGGTTCAGAAGTGCACAGCACTTATGACTTGACCTCTCCATGATGCAGCTGCCCTGCCCTGGAAGTATCGTAAGTCTGTTATGGTATCTCTCCATGATGAGAGTGGTCAACTAGGCTTCACAGAACCCTCAATCTGGTAAGGGCTCAGTTCTATTGGCTCCACATGAAGAAGGATGTTGAGAAGAACTGCAAGGGCTGTTTGAGGGGTATTAAAAAGAAAGACTCTCCCCAAGCAAGTTGCCCCATTAGTTAACATCCAAACCAGCAGCCTTCTAAAGCTTATTTGTGTGGACTTCCTGTGGTTGTAGCCTGATAGAAAGAACCAGCCAACATCCTTTTCATAACAAACCATTACACCAGGTATGCCCAGGCCTACCTGCCTAAGGATCAGAAGGCCAGCACTGGTCCTTCAGCAGTTTGTTAACCATTATGGTATACTGCAGTGCATACATTCCAACCAGGGCAAGGACTTCAAATGTTGGTGGGTGAAAGAGTTTTGGCTGCCTATGGCATAACAAAGTCCAGAATGACACTCTACCACCCGAGGGTGACCCATAGCCTGAGTGCTTCAATAGGACTCTTCTTGACATGCTAGGTACCCTGGACCCAGTCGACAAGGCTGACTGGAGCCAAAAGGTCAGCTAAATTGTCCATGCCTACAATTGTACAAAGAATGACGCCACACAAAGATCCCTTTTTCTCATGTTCGGCCATGAAGCCAAGCTGTCTGCAGACCTGTGCTTTGGTGTGTGTCACCTGGCGCACCTTGGAGGAGTCACATCATGAATACACCCACAAGATCAGGGGGCAGTTACGGAAAGCCTACCAACTGCAGCAGCAGAGGCATCTGCTAAGTCTAACAAAGGTAACAAGCAGATATGACAAACGGTGAAGCATCAAGTCCTGCAAGTGGGGATCGAGTGTTGCCCTGGAATCTAGGCACACAAGAGAACACATAAGATCCAGGAACGATGGAACCCGACATCTATTTAGTTGTGGAACAGTTGCCAGGTTTACCAGTGTACAAAATACACCAAGAACAGGGTAGAGGATTAGAAAAGACAGTACACAGGAATCACCGGCTCCCTATCGATGAAATTGTCCCTGACACAGCTCCAAACACTGGGACTCCTGTTATGCAAGGCAAGAACAAGGAACCAGACTGTACAAAAGCAAAATGAAGGCACTGTTTGATCCAGCCTCCCGAAGGACCACTTTGAACCTGAATACTGGTCCAACTGAGCCTTCCGAGCAGCCTGCAAGAAAAGATACTGTTTTGTCCTTGTCTCCCGAGAGGACCACATTGAACCTGAATACTGGTCCAACTGAGACTCCAGAGTGGCCTTACATCAGATATTAATTCAAGTGACATAGATCCTTCTGAGTGGGGCAAAGATATGTCACATTGGAAGTGTATGCCAGAGACAAGCTAAGATTTGGATCAGTGGCAGATGTACTGTAGGAATTCACAGCCCTCCACAAGCACAGCCCTTACTGAACCAAGGTCAACCTTGAATCCCAATGCAGTACCCTTGCCTCAGTGAGAGGGCCCAGTACCCCATTGCCCAAACAAGATACAGAGATTGGAATGGACAACGCAGTTGACCCGGCCCCTGGGGAGAAAGTTCCCAATAATGGCGATTTGCAGACAATGTTCCTGAGCTGCCAGCGAGAGCCAGGACCAGGAGAACTACCCCTGTCCCAAGTGAAAAACAACCTCAGACAGTGCTGCTTGACGGTCTGAAAGGCAGCACAAACCCATTAGAAAGCTTACCTATTACAGCCTGGGTGCTCCAACAACCCCCTGATGTCATCCATAAACATATTGTACCTAGAGTACGTGCTCGTCCCACTGTCCC
The DNA here is from genome assembly GCA_016271365.2 of Neoceratodus forsteri. Lineage (NCBI taxonomy): Eukaryota > Metazoa > Chordata > Ceratodontiformes > Ceratodontidae > Neoceratodus > Neoceratodus forsteri. The sequence continues at coordinate 1,102,771,221 of CM028133.1, forward strand.
CAGGTACTGCTCTGAGGTAAAGTCTCATGTCGCGAAATGTGGGGTTCTATTACAAGGATAACCTGTTGATAGATAGCATTCGTGTCTAGGTAGACTATGTTATACTGATTTTGTTCTGGATGCTTGAATGTTGATTATCTGCTCTGCTAGGCAGGAATCAGATGTCTAGTTAGAAATGTGCTTAAACTACTTTATTGACTATAAGGCTAGGGTTTAAATAGCTTAGCAAGTCGTGACGCCAAACATGTTGGCAAGGGGGTGTGTAAACCTCCCATTCTGGGCTTACCGTTTTGCTCCAATTTTCCCACTGCCCCGCATCCTGATCGCTGCTATTCCTGGGTTCATTTGAGACCTTAAATTCTCTGTCCGCCACAATGTGTTTTCAATGTAATGGGGCCAGAGGAGTGAGGTCACAAACCGCCACAGCTTGCAGCATGAATGTATGAGCAGCGTTCTGCACATGAGCGGTAGTGTGACTTTATTTTCTCGCCACTGTTGCAGCCTATATTGAAGCCTCTCCATTGCTCCCTGGACTCCCTAAATGGGTACATCAGTCCAGACATGGATGAGGCACTCGGTAGCCTAAAATAGTTTTATTTAAGGAGCGCCAATGAGTGCTCAGGATGGGCCCATGAATAATTAATTTAGGGCAATGAAAATTAATGAGCCTGCCTGTTGCCTTGGGGGTCAGAGATATCGGCAGCAATGATAGGCAGAAAATTGATTTAAAATGTTAAACTCTGTGTTGGGACTAAAGGACAGAGGGACTACGTTAAAATGATGGAGCAAGTTTTAAATGAAAATAAACTGGGAGGCTCCAAATGGGGATTCAGTGCAGGCAGTGTATACCACAGCCATGTTGTCTACCTTTCACCCCTGCCTTAGGCAATCAGGAGCTGGAATTTCACAGAGAGACTTATGGGACTGAAAGGGCACTGTTGGGAAGGAAGGAGGGATATTTCTTGGTGCCCAAACGAGAGCCAATGGGATATCGAGTGTGATAAACGAATGTTAATTTGTTCAGCTGGCAACTGCTGCAGCCAATGAGAAAGGGCTGCTGGAAAACTAGTACAAGGGACTGCTTTGCTCACCATAGGGGAGTCTGGAGAACTCTGCCAGAGAGTCCAGAGAGGAGGGAAACTGCTGTGGGCTTACTAGTCTAAAAGGTCTGCCTATTTGCCTAAAGATCTTGTATGGGCACAGGACTGGACAAGCTGCTGGGCACTTAGTGAAGTAAATAGCCGCTGGGAAAGGAATTGGACTGTGTAGAAACTGAACTGTGTGAGAGATTCTCAGGGTGAGATCTGAACCTGCAGCAGAGTGAATGTGGCTGCTGAGAAGTGGGAAGTTGCTGCAGAGAATCTGAGAGCTGCAGACAAGATCTGAACCTGCGGCTGTGAAAAAGGACTATGCAGCCAGAGTTGAGAGACTGTTTAGATTGGCAGCCAGAGACAGAGAGCTGACTGTCCTGCAGTGCAGAGCGAGAGAGAGAGAGCCAGCGGAGTTTGACAGCTCAAAAGCAGAGACTCTAAAGGCACAGCCTAATGCCACAATGTCTGCAGCGGAAAGTAAAAGTGACCCCCTCAGTGGGGTAAATGCATTAGAGACTGCTTCAGCTGCAATCTGGGTAACTGTCCTTGCTGGGAATAGAGGCTGAGCCAAATCTCCCAGCTCCTGTGTTGTATTGAGAAAAGTGTGCCAGCCATCAGTCTGGGGAACCACCAACCTGCTCTGTACCGCACCAAAGAGGAGACCACCAGAGAGGAAGATTGAGAGGCCTGCCAGGTGAACACCACATGCAAAGACTCTTGGGGCAAAGATTGGAAAGGCCTGGCAGGTGAAGACCAGCTTTCATCATTTCTTCAGCCAACTGCTGCTATGGTGCACCAACCCCTGATACCAGCACGGTACCATGAGCCAGTTTCGTCACCCCTTTGAACTGCTGAACTGTAAGTACCCTGAACTGTGGCTTTGGGAGTCTTTATTTAACTAGCTAGCTAGATGGAAGTAATGGTGGTAATTCCTGGGCAGGACTATGCCAGAAAACTGTGCCCTAGGCCTGAAAGTTACAGTTAAGCATTGTGAATTTAAAGTTTGGACCCACGAAAGATCCCCACGATGATCTCTGCAGCACAGCGGTACCCACCAAAAGACTGTATAGACTTTTTGGGCAGCTACCAAGGCAACAATGGGGGCACCTACAGGTGGGAGGTGGGATTGTTTGGGGCAGAAGTGTTAGCTGCTTGTTATTATTGTTGCTAGGTTTTATTTTATGCAACCCCTCACCCCTGCCTTTTAGCAAAACTACAGGTGGCATGCTGTTGAAGCTGACAGCAGTACCTGGTGGGAGCTGGGTTCGGGAGGATGAGTTACTCGGCACAGGGCCTAGGTTTAGCTACCCTGCATAGGGGCACCCAAGTAAATCTGAACACAGGAAGCAATAACTGTAATGTCCAGAACCAGGAATGGGATTCTACAGTGTGGCTTTTATTCATATCCAAGCTGAACAAACAAAGCATAGACAGACTCCAGGGGCTACATTCCTGGTAATGCAGATTAGAGACAAAGAACACTTCATCACTATTTCAGCCCTCAGGCCTTGAACCCACCAGGCACACAGCCGGACTTGCACGTAGCTTTGGGTTTTGGCCCGACTTGTACACTATGGGTTTTCCCCACTGGCCCGCTGCCCTGCCGGCCACTTGATCTCTGGTCCATTTTGGGGAAATGAACCAATTATCCTGTTGTGGCTCCCCAACCACACTAGAGCCTCGACTCCTAGAGGGAATTTTCCTCCTTCCATCCCACGCCTGGGTACTTCCCTCATCACTGGCCAAGTGCCTCAGGTAAGTAGAAATCCACAGAGCAAATCCATAGAGGTGGACCTGGTCACTAAAGATGGGGGCCTCCACCTCCAGCTCCATAGTCCATACCTGGCCATTTCTCTGAAACTAAACAATTCCTTTACTGAAAACTTGCAAATGTAGATTCCTGGGTAGGCGTCTGTCACATCTCCTCTACATGTCATTTTGATCCCAACAAGCTCTGGACTTGAACCTACTTTTACTTGTTGCTTGGCCCATTACTCTAGGCTTCCCACTATTTTAGTAGTTCAATCCCCACATTGTCACACAAGTCCCAGGGTGAAAAACATAGGCCCTTTCAGGAGAGCAAACACTCACCCTCCAGTTGCAGGTGCCCACAGGCGACTCACAAGTCTTCTTGTTTCCCCCAAAAACTCTCAAACAAATAGGAAGCTTCTCCATTACTAGCAGAACCAGGAGGTTGCCCCAGGAATATGCAGGAAAACCTTCCTGCCCCCATCCCCGGAGGAGGGGCACTGAGACCAATACAGTGATCTCCACCACTTCAATTATCTTCTGTGTCTCTCTTTTGGTGAAGACACACACCCTTTACTCAAAAGTAGCCCTCTGTTAGGGCTGGGCTCCTAAAGCCTATACTGAGCTGCTGTGCTTTTTGCAAGCTCCAACACCAACTCCACACTGAAATGACTCTGTTTAAACCTCCCAATGTTCTACACCAACTCCCTTGCTGCAGATTCCATTGTAGCTCATGCAGCTGTGATAGTTCTATGGTGATGTCATCCCTCAGTCTCAGCTGAGACTGAGAACAGAGTGAGACAGTGTGAAACGCATTTAACTGGAGTATAATAACTGGTGACCCCCTTATCAACCCGTTTTCGATTACTGTAAAAGTCATATCAACCCGCAGGTTGATCACGAAAAACTTGTATCAACCTGCGGGTTGACAGACTTTAATCTTGCACCGGAGCCCGATGCAGTCCAGACCAATCAAACAGACTGAGGCAGCACGAGAGGGTTCTCCAACCGTGAATCACACTCACAGCACTGACCCCATTTTAAAAGAAATTAAACAGAGCTCAATGCCTAATCCTAAATTAAAAGTAAACATTGAAATGTCACACAATGGAGAAACATTTTGTTGCCGCCTGTAGCAGTGACGAAAAATTAAGTACTTACGAGCTCGAAAAATGCTCTACTAAAACGCACTTTCCCCATTACTCCTTACTGGTTCCCTAGGCTGCATGAACTTTCACTTCAGACTGGAATGACCCCACCCATCAAGATGACGCAACAACAGACACTGAAGCTGGAAGATTGCTTCTAAAATGTTTTTTAAATAAATTAAATGAACGTTTTTTTCCATTGTTACGAAAGTTGATCCGCTTTACCCAACTTGAACACACAACCATAAGGTACCACATTTATTATTTTTGCACAGTTATTATAAAAATAAAATTTTGTAGGGGTTGATTAGCTTTTAAACACACTCGGTGTATGATATTAGTAAACCTCTTGAGCTTCGGCTCTCGAGGTTTCTTCTAATATCACACACCTTGGGTGTAAAAAACTGCATATCAACCCCCTACCTATGCATTATTCTCTATTTCACAAGCTGCCTTCCCCGCCTACCACTAGGTCTTACTGGGATTCTAGTAACCCTGGGTAACAAGGGGTTACATCTATGTAGGTTTTATCCCGAGTTTTACCCTGTTTCCGCTGATCCCATGCCTCGGACATGCGTGTGCCACATCTCAAAGTGCCCACCGTGCTACTTGCGCTCCCTCCCGCTTATTCTACCCATTGGACCTCCACCCGTGGCAGCAGAACTATGGGGGGCAACAACCTCCATGGGAGAGGAGAGCTGCTCTTTTGTTGGTCAGTCCTGCCCCCTCCCGTGCTGGCTCTCCGAAGATCCAAGTTCCCAAACTTGGGTCCGCATGACATGAGGTAAGATGTCCAGTGACTCAGCCCTCTGCACCACCAGGCCGACAGTCTGTTGTCACTGTTTTATCTTCCTTTCCCCTTCCTTACAATAAACTACTGTTACAATTCATGTTAATTGCTGCTACAGAGTGTTTCTGTAAAGAAGGGGATTTTATCAGTGTGTGGGGAACTGTTCAGGGCAGCTAATATATTTTCCTGGGGGTGGTAATCTGCTATTTGCCTGCTGGTATTCCCTATCACTTCCTCAGGTGGTGGCACTGCGCCACTCTTCGCCTACCTATCCCAACCCAGGAGTCTCCCTGAAGGCGATTGCTGTGAGGACCTCGAGAGCCCCAGAACAGCCAAAGGGATGGGAGTCAAGGGGCTGTTACAAGAATTGTTCAGACTTAGCTTGTATTTCTGACATCTAATCCTGATGGGACTTTAAGCCCCAAGTAAAATGTGTGTTTCTTCTGGGAAAGTAAAGTGATTGACATGGAAAGTGAGAGTGTGATATCTGAGTAGTGAGATGTGAAGCGTGTGCTACAGTGTAATGTCACGTCAAGCACACCACAACCATCAGTCAATGCACTCTTTACCTTCTCACAAATTGTAAATATTCAGGCAGAGGCAGAGATGCCAAAAAGTAATGTATTAATCAAAGCTGGATCAAACTATACAGAAAAGTGCTCTGAAACTTAAAGGTGAGAGCTTTTTGTATGGTTTGATGCTGCTTTGGAGTAATACATCACTTTTTTGCATCTCTGCTCTGCCTGAATCTTTACAATTCTGTGAGAAGGTAAAGAGTGCATTGACTGACCATTTGGGTGCGCTTGTATGAGGGCTTGCTGCCTTTATTGTCGCTTGCATCTCACTGGTGTTTTCGCGATTGCAGCTCCATTTAGGAACCCGTTAATGATATGGTAATGAGGGAACATCAGTAAACTTGTGGTTGAACTCTCATAGTAAGTTGTGTACATTCTGTTATTTAAGTGCAAATGTTGATTAACTCCAACTGGTTTGCGTCCCTGCACCCACCTGAAGATGCCATACTGAGTGGGAGGTCACTGCACATCTGGGAGGTCAAGGTGAGTCTATTGGTGTTCTCCTCTCCCTAATGAATGGCTCCATCAAATACCCCTAAGCTGAGGAGGAGGTTATATGTGTTTCCTGTCTGAACAGTAACACTGCATTTTATTATCTTCAGCATGACGTTATAGTGCTTAATTGGACAATACAGGCCATTCATTTTGTAGGATGCTACGCTGATGCCTCAGTTATGCATTTACATTTTATGCCAAAATTGCCTGTTGGTGGAATTCTGATCTTATTGCATGTAACACTTTGTGGAATGGATGAGCAGAGACCTGAGAAAACTAGAAATGTGGCCAAGAGTATGGCAGCTGGATTTAGTGTGAAAAAGTGCAAAATGATTCACTTAGGGCACAGAAACCCAGGGCACGGTACAAATTGGGTGAGTGGTATTGATGACCATAGAAGAGGAAAGAGACCTGCAGTAATCATATCAGATGACCTAAAGGTGGCCAGGCAGTACGACAAGGCAATAGGGAGGGCAAGTGGGATGCTGGGTGCATAGGGAGGGGTATCAGTATGGGTTGGCAGTATAGCCTAGAGGTTAGAGGAACGAGGTGTGAATGAGCTTGATACATCCAGCAGACCAGTCCTGAGATTCAAATCAATCAATCAATCAAAATCTTTATTTATCCAGGCGGGCACCATTGAGCAAGGCTCATTTGCAAGGTGGACCTGGTTATGAATACATCAAAGTACAGTACAGAAGCAGCAGGTATACAAAAAGCAATAATAAACAAGGAAGAAAAAGTATATACAATGTATACAGTACAGTACAAGGTAGAAATAAATAAATAAAACAGCATTATTTTACAATTGAAGAAGTCAGCAGATGTACAATCAACCATAGGCATACAGGGTCATAAGCAGAGATCTTTTGACTGAGGCAGCAGCAACTACACATATAGGGGAAAGATGCCATGTATGGGGTGGCAGGTTAGAGAGGTAAAGAAGAGGGATATATTACTGACAACTGGGGGACAAATTGAGCTAAAACCACAGAAAGTGATGATGGCTTTCATGTACATGTTTATTATGATAATGACAGAGAGAGGTAGATAATTGGGACACTACTATGGATGGGGTGGGATTTTAGCCAGGCTGGAGCAGACAGGGAAGGGTGGGTGCAGCAGGAAGAGTTAATAGGGAAATAGTGAGAGCCAGGGGTAGAAACATGGTGAGCATTAGGATGGAAAAGGGGTTGTGGAATTAGTGGGCTAGCGGTGAGAAAACATTTGCAAGGTGCTTTCATGTAGCGATTGTAGGAGCGCCAGAAGATATTCAGGCTAACAGGGCAGCTCAGCTTCAATTTCCTTTGTAAACCGTTCCACAATGTGGGTAAAGAGAAGCTTACAGCAGCTTTTGCTGAAAGCGAGTGTTGACTTTTGGAACTTGGAGGCAATTAGGGCATAGCTCTGTAGAGCGTATGTGCCTAAGCACACTCAGGGAACACAATCTGAGACATATGAGGGAGCTTGTTGGTCACTGCTCTGAAGGCCCATAGTCGCGGCATTTCTATTCCTCATATAGTGAAGGGAAGTCCAGCCTAACGATGAGTACAGGAGCAGTAGTGGTGGAAAGTGGAAGGCCAGTAATGAACCTGATAGCCCTGTGGTAGAGGTTGTCCAACTTAGCCAGCGCAGAGGCAGTGCAGTGGCTGTAGAGCAGGTCCAGTAATCTATTAAAGATAGGAAGGTAGCTTGAACCAGTTGAATCTTGGCCTCCTTTGTGAGCAGGTGGTCAATTCTGTAGAATAGTCCTAATCATGCCTTAGTTTCTTCTGTAGTTCTTCAAGATGGTCGGCAAAGGAAAGTTTATGATCGAGCCAAACTCCTAGATATTTGAATTTAGCTACATACTCTAGTGTTTCTCCAAGAACAGTGGTAATTTGTGGGGTAGCCCTCCCTCCAGCAGGAACTGCCGCATGCAAGGAGGGGAGAGAAAGAGCATGGCTTTTGTCTTTTTAGCGTGATCCTCACAATCTCTACTTGCATACTGTGTGACTCTGAGCAAGTCATTTAACCACCCAGTGCTCCCTGGTCACCCCTGAAAACAGGTACTTGTGCCTAGTGGGCCTTACCAGTTACCAAACACTAAAATAAATAAATAAAATAAAATATCACCAGCAGAAGAGAGAGATGGTGTTGCCTCTGTATAGATTGCTGGTAAGACCCCACCTAGAGTATTGTGTCCAGTTCTAGAGACCACATCTCTAGAAGGACATAGAAAGAGTGCAGGCAGTCCAGAGGAGGGCAACTAAAATGGTGCAGGGACTGCATCAAAAGCCATGAGGAGATACTAAAGAACCTGAATATGTACATCCTGGAACAGAGGAGGGAGAGGAGCTACAGTATGATAGAGACCTTTAAATACTGCAAGGGAGTGAATAAGGTACAGGAGGGAAGTATTTTTCAGAAGAAAAGGTGCTCAAGACAAGGGGCATGCTATGAAGCTGAAGGGGTAGATTCAGGAGAGATGGGAGGAAGTACTTTTTACAGAAAGAGTGGTGGATTCCTGGAACAGTCTTCAGTGGAGGAGATGGGGATGAAAACAGTTGTGGGGTTCTAGAATGCATGGGATAGCACAAGGGAATCATAGTTAAAAGAAGGGGAAGGAGAAAGTACTGTAGATTGGGCACGGTCTGTGGTAGTAGTGTAGGTAGAGAGAAATGGCCAGACCAGATGGGCCGAGCAGTCCTTATCGGCCATCAAGTTCTATGTTTCTACGTTTCTAAGTAAATTGCTCTGGTGTTTGCACAGAATTTGCTGGAATTTGTTGCCAGAAAAGGACTGGAAGGTGTATCTACTGTAGGTTGCCCTATTTTTAACCCCATGTGACTATGCATGTCCCCCTCACACTGTCTTCATCCCCCCCACCTCCTCTGGCAGGCTGTTCCAGGTGTCCACCACTATTTCTGTGAAGAAGTATTCTCCACATCCCTCTTAAAGCTCTATGATGCCAGTTGTACAACTATTTTGTCAACCGACATCACAGTGACTGATTTATGTCACAAGTTGTGGTCGACATAAATCCATGAAATCCAGTCCATTTTTCTATCAGGGCTTCGCGTGAACCCCCCATGTTGGGAGCTCTGCCCCCATACCCCCATGCTAAATATGATCAAGTCCGAGTCAGAGTTGATTCGGGAACGGGTGCAGGACCAGGAAGCAGAGTGCCGGATCTCGGCGCACCATTACAGCGAGCTGTCAATGTTGTCGGCATCAACATTGTTTGCTGTAATGATACTTACGCTGTCGGGGGGCATATCTTTCTTAAACTTCCCCCTTAAGCTTCATGGTATGCCCCCGTCATCTAGTGCACCTCCTCCTGCAGGAGACTGCCGTCCCTACTTTTGCACCCTGCAGTACTTATATACCCATCTACGTCCCGCTCACTCTCTTGTCCTCTAGGGAATACGTATTGAGTTCTTGCAGCCTCTCCTCATATGGTTTCTTGTGTAACACCCTGCACCATTTTGTAGCCCTCCTGTGGATCACTGCCTGTCAATATCTTTGTGGAGGTATATGCTACAGGACTGGAGTTGGACCTCACTAATGAGGTGATACAGTGGTAACACCACCTCCCTTCTCTCTGATATGATGGGCCTAGACACCCTTCTGACTTTAAGTTGCTATGCTACTTACCTGCCTCTCCCTTCCGAAGAATTTCTCATCAAGAAGTTTGGCCGGTGTTGGGCTGTAGTTAGGCCCCAATCTCCAAGCCCTCTCCTGCGAACAAGTTCATGCAAAGGTTTTTTTCTAGGAAATGGAAGAAAGAAAACAGTAAGCGTCCATATTGGGAATGCAATGTCTTTGTGCAGTTATTGATCCTTTTCAAATGTTTCTGGAGCATGTAGCCTGGCCCAGGTGGTGTGGGTAGCATTACATGCTACAGGTGGGAGACTTGGATTTTCACGCAGAACTTGACACCCACACCAGACCAATGGGGCTCAGAGTTCATGATCCTGTCTCTGGGGGAAGTTGGAGGGAGTAGCTTGCTCCACTGCTTAGAGATATCTTTGGTGGGGACTGGGGCAAGACATTCTGCATGACTACATAGCATGAGACTCTTGCTCCCCAGAGCAAGATAAGACACAGAAGATGCGTGGAGGAGTCAACGTCAATGGAAAAAAATGGGGATGGGTGCAACAGCAGGAGGTTACCTACCACCAGCATCCTGATCACCTGTCACCAGGAGACTACACTCCCACCAGCATCCTGATCACCTGTCACCAGGAGACTACACTCCCACCAGCATCCTGATCACTTGCCACCAGGAGACTACACTCCCACCAGCATCCTGATCACTTGCCACCAGGAGACTACACTCCCACCAGCATCCTGATCACCTGTCACCAGGAGACTACACTCCCACCAGCATCCTGATCACCTGTCACCAGGAGACTACACTCCCACCAGCATCCTGATCACCTGTCACCAGGAGACTACACTCCCACCAGCATCCTGATCACCTGTCACCAGGAGACTACACTCCCACCAGCATCCTGATGTCCTAGCAGTTGCTCCAGTCCCTGCCTCATGCTGCAACCAGAAGATAGTTGTAAAATAAAAGTTTTTTGAGCTCTGGCAATTGTCGCAAAATCTGCTATATCTTTCCTGTCAAGAGCAACTAACTGCTAAACCTGAGAGTATGTAGTGATTTCTGAACTTTGTCGTTGTTCTTTGGGGGCTAACCACCCTTTGGTTGCACTCTCACCTTGCTCTGTGAGTGCCTGTTCTACTCCAGATCTGGGTGGTGGTAGACCCTGCTAAAGGAGTGACTATATAGGACTGTGGCAAAAGGCAGCCAGAGTGTGGCTAGATCATTCTGTGGTGGGATTCTAACTGACAAGCACGGGTATGGAGCCACTCTCCAGGAAAAACATAAGCAATAATGGAAACAAAGGGTTCTACACCACCTTGGTAGCACTGAGTGGTAGGGGAAAGCCTGGCACACTGGTGACCCCATGTCACACCCGAGCTCAGGATAGTAGGAGTGGACAACAGTGGGAAAGAGAGGAATGAACCATCTGATCAGATGCTGTCCTCCCAGGAGGGAAAGGATTGCTGGGTCCACTACATAGGTAGAAACCTAGCACTAGGAAGAAGGCAGCATGTGTAAACCTACACCTACTTCTGTCACGAGGAGGGAGTGACATGGAAGGATGTCGATGCTGCATGAGAGCGGATGTCCTACATGGCACAAGGCAGATGAGTAAAACAAGAAGAACACAGACCATATGATTAGGGTGACAGCTGCCTTGCCCCATCCACACTGCAATTGTCCATGCTCTGGAGGTCCTCCCCACATGTAATATCTGAGGCCGTCCCTGGCAATTGGACCCCACCCTCCTCATCTTTCTGGGAGACTCACCTGGAGAAGTGGGCCCACTGTTTGGAAAAGAACAAACCCAGGGGTGTTTGGGAACTCTCAGAGAGCCTGAGTAGGATAGGCCAGGACATGATACCCTATAATGGAGTTAGGGATGGCTTGGAATTCTCAGGGACCATGGATAGGATAGCCCAGGATATGGCACTCCAAGCAGGTGTTGAGATGACTCAGATCACTCCATTTACTGTGACCACGAGTCCTCCTTAAGTGAAGGATCTTTTTCAATGCACTGTATCTCTTAGGGCAATTCAATCAGGACCTTCTTCTGCAGCTGGTATGAGGGTCCATATCCCAGCTGTGGATTCCTTTCTAAGTATGGCATCAGCTGAGACCCCCTCTCAGTAACTTAGGACCCTCAGATTGCCCCAGTGAGGTAGGGTTCCACAATGTCAGTCGTTTAGCAGGCGTTTGTCCTTCTTACCTAGTCTGCAGTTGCTGGGGTGAGGGCACTCTGCCGAAACTGGAGGTGCCCAAGGAGTCAGAACTTACAGTGACTCCAGGGAGGGGGGTGTAGCAGGGCATCATCTGTGCCACCAGCTGGTAACTACTCCCTTTCCCATTTTCATTCACCTCTGGAGAGTGGGTTCACTATGGTGGTGGAGGTAGTATGATAGAAACATCCATCCTCCCTCCCCAACCCCAATGCACACTGCCACACCACCTACCACTCTTGAAAGGAGAGCATTCACCTCAGGCATCCTTTGGATGTCTAATAGACCAGGCACAGGAAGCAGGGAACTGCTGGTGGATGGGGTGGGGACCTTGTGGGGAGGGTGGGGAGGCCAGTACTGTGCCCTGTATGGGCACTGATCCTAAACAGATTAGATAGACCATATGGCCTACTCTACTGGCTTCTTAGTATGTTGTAGTATGTAAGTAAGCCCAGGTTGCTTTCCTGGCGTCTCAAGGGGCAGCGCTGCTGCAGTGCCTGTGGGCGGTGGTGGCTCTACAGCAGGGTGCACCAGCCCCGGACAGTGTTTGATGTTATGTAGAGCTACCCCTATTGGAACAGTATATGCACTTTGTGTTGGTACCCTTGTTGCCAGCTATTGTGCCACACTCCATGCCCCAGTAACCCACAGAGGCTGGAACCACTACTACCAGCGGTCTTTCTTTTAACCATTTTTTAATTATATAGTTCTTCGCTGCCATGACCAGAATAGAAAAATAGATACATTTCAGGTCTAAATTGCCCCATTATCCCCACATGATCCTCCCAGTATTCTACCAGCTTACTATATGTCCCAAATGGATGTCTGCATGCGTGCTTGTGTGTGTGCGCATGTGTGCATGTTGTATGTGTGCATGTTGAGTGTGTGAATGTGTGTGTGTGTGTTGTGTTGTATGTGTGTACTGCACATATGTGTTTTATGCATGTTTCATGTGTATATATTATTTATGTTGTGTTGTATGTGTGGGTCTGTTGCACATATTGTGTGTGATGTGTGTTTGTGTGTTGTGTTTATGTTGCATGTGTGTGTCTGTTTATGGATGTGTGTTGTGTGTATGGTGTGTAATGTCACACGTGTATATCTATTGGATGTGTGTGTGTGTGTGTTTGTTTTGTGTGTTGTGTGTGTGTTATGTTGCATGCTTGTGTCTGTTGTGTGATGGGGTGTGTGAGTGCATATGTGTGTTTGTATGCATATCTGTGTGTTGTGTGTTATGTTACATGTGTCTGGTGATGGATGTTTGCTGTGTGATGTGTGTGTTATGTTGCATGTGTGCGTAGTGTCTGCTGATGGATGTGTGTCTGTTGAAGGATGTGTGTGTCTGTTTGCTGATGTGTGTGTGTATGTGTTGTTGGGTGTGTCTATTGATGTGTGTGTGTGTGTTCAGTTTTCTTGACACCAGAATCTCTACAACATTTACAGACTATCTTCCTGCTTTTCAGTAGGACCCACAGTTTACAACCTCAATGATATTTTACTGACAGGTGACATGGATTAGTTACTTTGCACCACCTCACAGGTGACAGGGATAATCAGAGATGACAGTGGACTTGCTGAGTTACATTTACAGAACATGGAAGGCTTTTTGTTACAAAACTGCAGGGACCCCCATGTCCTAGTTGCAAGTGCATGCCATATGGAGAACCTGTTTTGTGTCCTAAGTCTGGGTCCCAGTTAAGATGGCAGGGAGACACAGATGCAGTCCGATGAGCGTGCACTGTCTCTGGAGAACACCCTGGTGGTCTAGGGCAGGGGCTGGTGAGCCATTATAACAGGTCCAACCTTGAGAAGCAACTGTTCACTGCAACCCAAATGTGCGTGAGTCTCAGTACTCGGGTAACTTACATACATCTGCATGATAAGTATCAGCTAATGCAGGCTGATTTGTCACTTAAATTTTGAACCACTAGAGCCATTTCTTTGATAGGAGCCAGAAGCTCTCTTCAGTTTTACATCTTTGACCAGACTACTTTTGGGGGCTGGGGGACTAGAATAAGATGTGCTCAGTTCTGACTTTAGGCCCACAGCCTGCCACATCCTTTTGTCTGGAGCCCAACTCAGTAGTCACAGGGAGGTGGTGGATGCATGGAGCAGCCTTCCTGAGGAGGTGGGGTCAAAAACAGTGGGGAATTCAAGAATGCATGGGACAGGCTAAGGCCAATTCTAGTGGGGGTAGGAGGAAGTAGGCTGTTGGTTAATTAGGATCTACAGCTTATCCAATAGGTAGAGAATGGGCAGACTAGGTGGGCCAAGCGGTCCTTGTCTGCCACCAAAGTCTATGTTTCTATGTAAATGCTAAATTCAGTTGCCTTAAACAACATGTTTAACTCTTCTTTGGCAATTTGTTTCCAAAATGAATCTGCTTTCTTGACATTACAAAATCTACTTTTGCACTTACCACAGTATTGCACTTTGCAATATTCAAATTTCTTGTCGTTATCGACGAAACACCAGATACCCTCGTCATCATCATCAGGGTTCCGGCAGTAATTGTTCACCAGTTTGGCATCTGGCCTAAAGTCTCTGCCCTCACGGAGCTTTAGAGCCTTTGTGGAGTCCCAAGGTAGGCACTTTAATCCTGAGACTGTGACATCTAAAGTCCCATCATAGTTCTGCCCCCTGTCAGGTACACAGTCCTTTGTAGGAGAAGCCGGACAGGGTTTTTTTCAATTGGTGTAGAAGTGGTGCCATTCACACCAAACAAAACAATGAGAGAGTGTCAGTCTGATGAGGGGTGATGGGTTAAACAACATGTAAACAGCTGTGAGTACGGAGGTGTGTTGAGGTGGTGTAGTCTTGTAATTAGAACACTTGCTTGGGAACGAGGAGGCTGGAGGTTCATATCCTTTTGAGCCAAATACTCATTCTGTGTGTGACCTTGAGCAGATCACTTCATTTCTTACTGCTCCAGTCCACCCAGTTGCAAAAATGGATAGAAGCAGGACCCTCACTGGGAGCAGATGTTACAGCTCTGCCGGACTATCTAGGGTAAATAGGAGGTGAAAAAAAACAGGAGGAGCAGTTCAGTGTGTAGTAGGGAGGAGGATAATTTTCGGAACAAACAAGGTTGCAGCTGCTTTGGCCACCATTCTGGATCTCAGCTAACCCACCTCCCCGTCTTTGAGTTTCTACTCACGCCCTCCTTACTGTCATAGCTTTCTTCTCCCCCTCCACTTAAAAGAAACTTGCATTTCATGTCCCTGAACTATGCTCCTATTTTGCTGTTGCTGTTTTGCACCTTGGGTCATATTTTTAAATGATGACACAGGACCTGCTTCAATCCTTGCATCACCACAGCCGTGTCAATCCCAAGTGCCACACCTGCACCTGATATTATTATCTCGGATGCAACTGGAAACAAGGATCACCTACGCAGCAGCTTACTGCAAAGACTGGCCACAAGCTGCTTTGTTGGAAGCCTTGACGCATGCTAGACCCCAGAAAAGTGATCTAGCAGGCACTGCAATGATGTACATTATAGAAAATCAAGTTGTTGTTTTTGGGGTTTTTGCTGCAAGTCCAGTGTGCCATATCCTTGATGCACACAGAGCCTGCAGCAACAAAACTACTTTGAAAATCCACCCCTTGTGTCTGAGTGCATTGCTTATTGCATTGCTGTAAGGCAAATTATTTAGATATTACTGTACACATATCTCATTGTTGCTATTCTTTGTGTTGTTTTGCAATAAATTTTTAACTGCACATTGTTTCTCGTATAGGCATAACATATATTAAACTGTAAACATCACAAATCATTAACAACAATGACAAATATAACATTTATAAGTCACTAATGTGATTTCAGCCAATCAATGATGAGAACCAGAAGTCTTCTTATGTGTAACCAATAACACACGATGGGGTGCGGGTTCATCTGGATAAATTGAATGCCTAGTGTAGTGAGGCATGAAGCTGCAGGCCAAGTGCCTTATTGTTCCCTAAAAGTGCATTTATCCAGACTAACCTACACTGTAGTGTGTTACTGGACTTAGAAAATGGGTACAGGTTGTGACAGATGATACAGTTAAAAATAAAATTGAAGACCAATTTTGTACTAAATCATCCCGCCACATGCTGTTAAGTTATCTGGTTGTCACTTAGGGCGCTGTGCAGTGTTCTGTGCTATTGATCTTAATAAGTGCTGCATATGATATCTCTTATGGTGTAAGAGATGTCATCTCATGCTAGTTGCATAGAGGACCACAAACAAAGCTGAGAGGCTTTGTCCGCCCAGCCAGCATGAGAAATGATATATCTTAAACCATGAGTGACCACACTTGCAGCACTTAACTTATTTTAATCACTCGAGTTGGCATGATTGGTTTATAAGTTTTCCAATCTACTCTTTTATCATTTCAAAAAACACATGTAGAACTAGCACTTTTCTGCCTGCCTGTGAGAGGACAGCTCCACGTTAGCATTTGTGTGTGAGACAACAACTGTACACAGGATGAGAGAGCCTTTGATTCTGATCGCTGATTAACTAAGACCACAGAATTGATTTATAAACCCGCATACGGTCATGTGAAGTAGTGTTAAAGTGGAGCGATCCACTCACAGGTGACTAACCGTTAGACCTACTTGTGCTTTTTAAAATTTCAGAAAAATTTACAGGAGAACTTATAAATACCACTAGGCAACTCAAGTGATTTATAATGTATGAATATCAGGATGGGGAATTCCTTACTGAATAAAATGGCCTTTTGTGCTTTTTGGGCTGACAGAACTGCTCAACTTTGTTCTGCAACTCTCTCTCACGAAACAGCACAAGAGGACATTCTTATTCAACAAGGAAACCCCTTTGTATATGTATTAACATATATTAACATATACAGTATCATTTAGTCCATTAAGCATCATGTTATTCTTTGCAAAAGCTACATTAATGCAGATTAGAGTTGCAAAACCCACAAAACACAAACTCCACAACATCTGGAAATGTGTTTAGGTTTGCCAAGCCTAACTTCCACCCCTGCCCTTGTTACCCAAAGCCAAGCTACAAGTATGGTGCATCAATGGTGTGGTACCTCATACTGGGCCAACAAGTTCAAAATTTGTAAATAGCAACCCTAATCCCTATCCCTACCTCATTCACAACCCTCGTGGCTTAAACTCTCCACAAACCCTCTGCAATCTGTCTTTGTGCCATTTGAATCTCTGTCTCCGGAAAATGACAACTACATTCTTTTCCTTCCTCTCCTGTGTAAAGGGTAAAGCACATGGAGATACAGTTTGTAAAAAGGCACTTTAGAAAACCAAATATCTGAATTCCTTATGAGTTCCTTAAAAGTCCTAAACGTAATATAATTAATAAAATGACATACCTTGCTCAGAGCATGGTACATCAGGAGTAAACACTGGGAGGGAAGGAGGTTTAGAGCATCCCTTCATGCCCTCCTTCCGGGGTGGGAGTTTGTTGCACCACTCAGAGCACCTCCTGGTGGTGGTGTGGTGGAGGTGTATGATGGGCTGTGGTCACAATGTGCCATGTGGCACTCCTCTCCAGGCCAGCTGCTGGGTGCATGGTTGTGCGGGAAGCTGGGGAAGAAAACAGGTGGACATGCTGCATCAGTGAGCTGGATGTTGGCCTCTCCAGTCCTCCCAAAGCCACTGGACACCAAGGTGCACCAGTCTCTAAGCTCCTCAGCTGGCATCACCAGTATGTGTCTCTCCTTCCAGTTGAGGTGAGGCCCCGGCAGGCACAGGCTGGCAATCAGGATGGAGGATGTGAAGAAGTCCAGGAATATGTCTTCAGTGACAATGGAGGGGGGCCACTGCAGGGACAAACACCCCCCACTGTGGATGCTGGGCTAAGGTCTAGTTAGGCTTTCAGTAACAGGCAGCTAGAGGGCAAGGAATATGGCACCAGTGGGCATGGAACAGTACAAACAGACAAGGTAGCTAAAAAGGGCATACCTGGGAATTGGCTGATGTTCAGAGCCATGTGCCCGCCTGGACACATATTTTTAGCTGCTACTTTCTTTTTCTTTTTTTGAACTTGAATACATTTTATCGTGAACTCAGGATACAACTATAGATAAGCAATGGCCTCATGTTCATACAAATCTTTGCCTATAGGTTAATACATTTTACAATTATATCAGAGATAATAAAAATGTTTTTAACACACTTTGCAATTCTTTTTTGTATTCAGGTACATCTCCTATACGTTATACAGTATGCAAGCATCATCTAACCAGGATTCAACCACATAGAACCAGAGATTGCACTCTTTTCTTATAATTGGTACTCAGAAAGTCTTATATTATAACCATAATATTGTTTTCATTGCTTAAATATCAACATGTCATTATTTATTTCTGAGTTAATAATTTCAATAACATCAACCTTAATACAATTAAGTATAACATTTTGGTGTGGTGTCATATGAATTTATCATGCCATCTAAAGATGTCAATTTTCTATACTGCATAGGCCTAAGCTGCACAAGTTTTCCTTACCAACATTTGGTCAATCTATCCACTAGCTCAGTCTCCCTCAATAGGGCTAGGGAAGTACCAAGGTTACCAGGGCAGCAGGTGTTGCTCCAACACTGGGGTTCCTTTCTTCTCCCCACACCATCATAAAATGGGAGCCATTTCAGAATTAATTTGTTCTGTGCTGGAGCCTCAGGCGTGCTGTCACTGCCTCCATTTCCTTAATGTCACATTGGTTCTCCACATACTCAAAGAGAGCGACTGAAGGGTCAACCAATGTTGAGTAATTACCTTTAAAGCAGCGGCTACTATGATGTAACATAAGTATTTTGATTGCTGGACTGGAGTTCTTTTGGGGAGACCCAGAAGCAAATCTACACATGTAAGTGTATTCCCTAACTGGAAAATGTCTTGTATTGCCTGGAAACTGATCTCCAAACAATACAATCTGGGCAATGCAAAAGAATATGAAAGTGCATCCTTTCCTTCCACATCCTCTCCAACACCTGTCTATAGGAGGTAAAGTGGAGTGTGCAGAGACCACTGGGGTAATAAAATATCTAGTCAAAGTCAAAGTCAACTTTATTTAAAAGGCGCCCAATCCGAAGGCTCTGGGTGCCATTACAAAACTTACAGTTTATCATACTGTATACATTCAAGTTAAAATCACAAACATATAACTTAGACCCCAAAAGCCTGCACAAATGAAAAGGTCTTTAGACTACTCTTAAAAGCCTCTACAGTGGGGGGCCTCTCTCACTTCAAGCGTGCAAGAGTTCCAGAGAGCTGGAGCAGCAACCTAAAGGAGCGATCTAGAGGTCACTTTCCACCTGTTCCTCCAAACGGGTGAGCTGGTAGTCTTACAAACCCCCAGCCAAACTCTGCTTCATTCCTCCTCTGTTAGGGTGACTGCAAATTCTTCCTGCCATTTTTGTTCTATTTTATGGATTATTAGTGCTCCTACGCCTCTTACAGGACCTTATATAGATATGAAATATAGCTTTTGAATCTGCCATCTGACTTTTCTGATATGTTTTAATTAATGGTTGGGCTGGGTCTGCTGAAAAGAGAGGCTACCTAACGTTAGTGTTTATGTAATGTCTACACTGCAAATATTTGAAGAAGTCTCTTTTTAGAAGATCGAATTCTTGTTGCAAAGCTGTAAAATATTTTATCAGGTTCTCCTCGTAAACTAAGTAAGATACCACAGTCCTCTGCTTCTCCAGCAAGTAAAACAGTGGTCTTCCATGGTGATTGTGAACTGCGGGAGGAAGGACAGGGGTATATACTTCCAGACTGGGGTAGGAATCTCCCACCACTGTCTGGCACTTGTCCAGACTGTGATGGTAGGCCTAGTCCACCTGTTAGCTATATTCTTTACGCCTGGGGATAGTGCCACCCAGGGGAGCATATTAAGAGGAATTGATGGATGTGCATCCCTTTCCATGAGGTACCAACCCCATCTATATTCTGGGGTTAGCATTTTTAGGATTGGCAATGCCTGTGCTGCTAAGTAATAATTACAAAAGTTCAGGAGTCCGTCCTCCTTTTTCCTTTGCTTCTGTTAAAAGTTCCCATTTTTCCTTGGACGTCTGCCTGTCCACATAAACTTACTCAGTCTCAGCTTAAGTTCTCTCCAGTCCTTTTGGGGAAAGTTATTGGCAGGTTTGTAAATAAAACAAATATTGGGATAATATATTCATCTTTTTTTTTATGAACTTTATTTCTACTCCACATACCTGGGGAACTCTCTCCGGCATCCTCGGAGTCTCCTGGTCTCTACCTCCCCAAGACCTCTAGATCCTCTTCCCTTGTGCCACCCAACACAACCTCTGGATCTGAACCCCCAGATGAAGGGCCACCCTATCTACCCAAGGTGCTGTATCTTATAGTGTAGAGTGCCAGGCTACATGAGTCGGCCCCTGGAGAGAAGTCGGTCCTGTGCTGGGAGTGTGGACTGGAGGCCGAGGTGCTATCGCCATCCCCAGGAGTGGGATTTTACATCTTATTGCATTTCCTGTCCCCGTGGAGTTTGGTCATGCAAGGTAATGCTGTGCTGCAACTCCACCCCTGCATACACAGCGTTGCCAGTTCATCGCCCCCAACAGCTGCCAGAGGGCGGCTCTGAGCGATCGCTTCCTTGGAACCCTCCCGGGAGAGAGAGCAGTCCTTCAGATGCTCAATCTCCTCCCTCCCTGCCAATCCCCAATGACCCAGGCTCACTCCTGCACTGGGTCGCCGCATGCCGTGAGGTGTGGCATCCAGCGCTCAACCCTCAGCGCTACTGGGCAGGCTCAATATATTCATCTTAATGTATTTATTCTATTTGTAAATGTAAGTGGTAACAATTGTTATCAGTTTATGTCTGCAAAAACCTGTTTTTGAGTGTCTCATAATTACTTTGAAAAGCTGGATATTTTTGTTGAATTTGAATTCCAAGATACGAATTTTCTCTTTGAGCCACTTGAATGGTACCATCAAGTGAGTTTCTGCAGGGATATTGCCTTTAATAAGGAATACTTGATCTGTCAGTGTTTACTTTAAAACCCAATATGGTGCCAAATTGATCCAGCAATTTCAGGAAAGGGGAAGTGAAATATCAGGGTTATCCAGAAAACCAGAGTGTCATCTGCATACAAGGATATTTTATTTAGGGCAGGTCCCACCTCGATCCATTAACCTAAACCCAGGTGGTTGAAGGCTTTTTCTGTTTCTAAACAAAACTGCAATTTGTGGTGTTGCAGTGCTAGCTTGATTAGTAAGAATATTAAGTAGCCTCCTGATGTTATCTGATATGTGTCTATGGGGTATGAACCCAGTTTGGTCAGGGTGTACTAGGGATTCAGTATAAGTCTGTAATCTTGTAGCCGTAATTGTTGTCAGTATTTTAAAGACCTGATTCAGGAGTGATCTAGGCTTATCGAATCACAATACACATCAAAGCGTTACAGGCTTAGGGATCACTGTGATCAGAGCTTCCATCCAGGACTTTGGAAGCGATTTTCTTCCAAAGCAGAGTTGCGTTACTACTGCTAATTTCGGGGCTAGGACTTTTTAAAGCTTTTATACAATTCTGCCAGAAAACCTTGAGCCTGAGATTTGCCCAATGGTAATCCTATTATTATTAATTTGATTTCCTGCTCTGTTATAAGGTCCAAGAGAGCCTGTTGTGCTGAAGAGACAGTGTGTCTAGAAAATTCTGGTTTTCTCCTCTACTTCTTGTGGTTGCTTGTCTGGTTATGTGTGATAACGCAAAAGACTAAAGGCGATCGCCTTTATCGTGTGATCAGAGTGTCGAAAACATTTTCAGCACTCAGACACCCTCAGCGCACAGGACAACGGAGACAGGACATGTATTTTAATGCTAGCCCCCTAATGGGGGAGATTTCAGTACCCCTTACTAAAGGATGCTCAACTCCAGGAGAGTGCACATGTCGGGGTGAGCATGGAAAAATAGGTTCAGGCCGGGCACAATAAAATTGCACCAGCGCCTGACCTGAACCCAGTACCTCACCCACCCCAACCACAAGCCAACCCCAGATGCCATGATGCAGCTCGGCAATCCACCACAGCGCCACCCCTACAGCTCCTCCACCCCTCCCAGCCCACTATGCCATGCTCACTCCCCGTGCATACATACTAACCACATCCTGTTGCCCAGTTCTTTCACCCCTCATCTGTCTGCCTACCCTCCCATCGCCATGCACAGATTTCGCTGGGAAGGAGTTTCATTACGGACGGCGCTTTTTCCCATGTGCCCACCTCACAAGATACCATTTGTCCTCTGCATATAACTCCTCGTAATATTGTTTAAATAAGAGGCTACTTCCCTTGGCTCGTCCCATATTTTGTGGGGTATGCTTTTTTTTTCAGGTGGAGAACATGTCTGCTTGCTTGTACTTTTCTCAGTCTGAGAGCTAACAGTTTGGTGGCTCTTCCCCTCCCTCATAATATTTTTGATTAGAGAAATAGAATTCTCTCTGCTTTACTCTCCAAATGATTTAATTCTGAGTGGTTTTTATCAGCTTCTTCATAATTTTGGTTCTATTCGATTTTGCTTATGTTTATTTTCCAGGTCTATAACTAGATGTTTAGTTCCTTTTGTGTTTTACCCATGCTTTTCTTTTTGCAGCTGCAAAATTTATAATCTGTCCTCTGATCACCGTTTTCATAGTATCCCACCAAAGCAATCAGCCATTGGGGAGTCCACTGTTAAATCTTGAATGGCTTGGGTAATTTGCTGGATGAAATTTTTATCATTCAATAGGGAGATGTTTAACCTCCATAGAGACTTCCCATCTTCTGGGTCTCAGGCAAGCTTGATAGATATTGGAGCATGGTCAGATAGGGTCCTGAGGTGGATCTGGAAACGCGAGCAGATGAAGATCCGTTTTGTATCTGAAATACATATCTATTCAGGAGTAAGAGTTTTGAGCAGGAGAGTAATACATATAGTCTCTTGCCTTACTGTGGCATGATCTCCAAATGTCAACATCCCCAACTCGGCCACCAGAGCTCTCAATCTTTTAGTCGCTGCTCTAGCTGTGTTAGGTTTGACCCAATGACTGTTCCATTGTTGGACAAAGGACCGTATTAAAGTCTCCCCAGGATAAGCTGACCTTTAGGAGACTATTTTCTGGAACACTTCTGTGTGGAATGTCTCAGCACCCACACTGGGAACATACACATTCACTAAGTGCAGTGTTTTATCTTGTACCACCCCTGACACTCTTATAAATCTTCCTGGGTGCCCCATCCACCTCCTGGATTCGAAATGGGCTATTTCTTCTGAAAGGCATTGCCACTCCAGCTTTTTTGCTGAAGTATGAGATGCTGCTGCCACTTGTCCTGCTCACAGCCGTCTGAGTTTTGCATGCTCAGAATCTGAGAGGTGCGCTTTGTAAGAAAGCAATGTCACAACTAAGACGGTTTAGTTCTGTCAGTAATTTGGTTCTTTTGATTGGTGAATTAATCCCTTAACATTGCACTATTTAATGTTTAGTTGAGCCAGGGCTTATTTTCATGGTTTGTCTCTGATTCATATTGTAGTACAATCCTCCCACTGGTTTTACTCTCTCAGTGCACTCTCCTCCCTTTGTTCTCCTACAGTTAGTACACCTTCAAGTCTCCACACGATTAATTACAATAACATTTTTAACCAGTAACCAGTGAAATGTTATGAACACAAACAAATATCTATTGTGAAAAACATCAATATTTTAACTTTTATCAAGTATAGAATTTCTTGACTTCCTAGGAATATCCTACAACGAAATGTTGCAGGGGGTCACATATAGTGATTGCACCAGTACCCCTATTGATCGTCTAATGGGGTTCGTGGCTTTTAACACACTATATGAGTGTGCTTGCTCACAATATTAAGTAGATCATCTAATTAGCAGTAGTTGCTAATCCAAGAAATCCCTCTACCCCCCACCAGCATAGTATTAGTTATACCTTGTATAACAGTATTCTTCCATTTAGCTAATTGTCCTCTCCCATCCCCCGCATACTGACCAGTGCTTAGATGCATCTCTCAGTGCACACCAACTCATCGCTAAACAGAGAATAATAGATAGAGCAACTGTATGTTATGGATTTGTTATACACACCAAGTGTGTGATGACCCATAAACCTCGAGGCTAGCTTAAGGTTTATGAGATCATTACACCCCGAGGGTGTGTTAAACAAATCCATATACACACAGTTGCTTATTTTTATTTTTATAATTACTGGTGCAGAGTTTGCTATGTGTCTCAGTATATCTGCTATTTACAAACACACACACTGTCTCACAGATGCTGTCTCTCTCTCTCTCACACACACACACACACACACACACACACTGTCTTTCACACACTCACGCACACACACACACACACACACACACACACACACACACACACTCTTTCCTTTCTCCCGCTCTGCTTTTACTTAATTTTTTTCTTTTAGGTGTCAGCCACGGCTTGTGCTTTGTAGGGTATGTCGTGGATTTCAGTAGGAGTCTGCTGGCTACTGATTTGGTGGCACTTCAGGATCAACCAGATATTTATTTTGTGTTTGAAAGGCAGGATCAACTAGATAAAGATAAACAAATTAATAGGAATTAAACAAAAGTGGTTCCTTGTAAGCGAAATCCGAACCACCATTTTTAAAATACTGCTCATCCACCCACAAGCAGAAGCGCGAGCCAATGAAGTGGCTCAATGTGCTAGAGGACAGACAATGGACGTTTAGCGGTGAAAAAAGTTTAATGAATGCCGTAATAATCGATTTCGGGTTGTTACGGGCATTTTTACTGTGCTCAATTCTGGTTATTAAAGGAAGTCACCAGTAATTATAAGGAAAAAAAAAAGAGCCAGCACTAGCCAGCTACTTTAAGTCCCAGCGATATCTTCCCATTGCTAAAGCAGAAGCCAGCAATTTCTCTCTGCCCCTCCATGATAGCTGGCTTTCCTTGTGAACAGAGTTGATTTCAGGGATGAACTGTCTCACAGCCCTTAAAAAGTTTTAGATGAAAGTTCTCCTTCCCTCCCCTTTGTCTTCCATTGCCATCAGAAGAGTTAAGATTAATATTAATTCTTGCTGTAGTGAACATTGTCCACATATAATTACCCCACTTTCTTCCTCACATCCCCATAGCAAAGGGTCTAGGAGTCTGCTTGGTATGACTTAAGTACAGACAATCATTCAGCATATCAGTTGTGACAGGTCAGCTTAAAAGACGAGTGGTTTCCTCTCAACTGGATTGAACAGTATTTTATAGTTAATAAATTAATTTGGGGATTTTGAAGTCTGGGGAGTAGGGTTTTCAACTGGGATATGGGACTCGCACATTGTAGAAGCTTGGCTATGTCCACAGCTGCAATCTGCAAGAGGCATCCAGGTGGGCCTCTTTTCCTGGTCATGCCCCAGGTAACAGTCCTCCGAGCCCCGCTCTGAGCTTCCTCTCCAACAGCTCTACCTCCAGATCCAGAACCGGATGTTTTGCTCTTTAAGCAGAAGCACTGCATCCACACGAGAGGGGAAGACCTTTATTCCTGAGTCTAGATGAGTTTTAGCCTTGCAGGATATATCAGTTGGGCTTTAATGTAGTTTTTAGATTTCAGTTCTTTAATAACTGCCCTGGTTCTCTGTCTCTCGCCTACAATGCTGTTGAGAAATCTTGATCAAAAAGGGTGAACTCATGGTATTTAACTTCCTTGTGCCTCCATGCCTCATGTAGAATCCACTCTTTGCTCTGATAGTATACCATCCGTATTATAAAGGAATGGGGCCTCGAGCTGGGTCACTCGGTTTAGGGACAAGGGAATCTGTGTGCACGGTCAATGTCTAAATTGAGATCTAAGGATCGACAATGTGGCGCACAGGAGTTGTTGCACAAAGTCCACTGTAGTGGCAAAGCCCTCCTTGGAATCCTCCAGAATACCATGAATCCTAAAGTTGTTACGTCAAGATCTATTTTCAAGATCTTCTAAATGATTTTGTACCTCTCAGTCTCTGCTGCAGATAAAGGATTAGGTGCTCATTGCTGTCTTGGGCTTCTGAGAGTTCAGTAACCTTCATGGCATTTGCAGAGACCTTCTTGTCCAAGGTGCGTACATCCTGTCTAAGATCTGCTAACGAGGAGTCAATTTTATTTGCAGTACTCAATATTTGTTTTAATGTTTGGGCTGTATTGTCAACCAGATCTGATTCCTCTTGATCCATGTCAATCGATGATTTGAAGGGTAGGCGCCTATCGCGGGCTATGGTTGCTAGGCCCTCCGGACGACTCACCAAGTAGGGGTTGCTTTAACTTTCCTGTGAATTATTGTTTTCAAATTCTTTGCCCTCGATGATTTCCCAGCCATGTTTGGCTAATTAGAGCTAGTCAAAATTAGCAGTCCGATATTATAAGCAAGGATTGAGCTTGATTGAGGAGAGACGGAGATGGAGCTAGCAGTCACAAGGGAAGAAAGAGACTTGGCGTCATCATCACTGATGACCTGAAATCATCCAAGCAGACCACTAAAGCAGTAGGTAAGGCTAAGGGGATGTTAGGGTGTATTAATAGGGTATCACAAGTCGTAAGAGGGAGATAATAATCCTCTTTACAAGACACTGGTTAGGCTCCATCTGGAGTACTGCATGCAGTACTGGAGGCTACACCTTCACAAGGACATTAACCAAACTGAGGCAGTCCAGAGAAAGGCAAAACCAAATGGTGCAGGGACTGCATCAGAAAACATATGAGGACCGATTAACGGAGCTCAATATGTATACCCTAGAGCAAAGGAGGGAGAGAGGTGATATCATCGAAACATTCAAACACCTTAAGGGCATTAACAAGGTGAAGGAGTCTAACATGTTTCAATATAAGAAAAATAGCAGGACAAGAGGACACAGCATGAGATTAGAGGGAGGCCGATTAAGGGGTAATGTGAGGAAGTTCTTTTCACAGAAAGGGTGGTGGATGCATGGAGCGCCTACCTCAGGAAGTGGTGGATAGAACACAGTGCATGGCTTCAAACAGGCAGGGATAGGTATAAAGGAGCAATACAGATGAGTATGAATAGATAGGCCATTGACAGAGCAAAGGCTGATGGCACATTTATAAGGTAAAAAGAAAAGGCAGACTGGATGGGCCTTGCGGTCCTTATCTGCCATTAACTTCTATGTTTCTATGTTTCTCTGAGAGTTAGCTATCAGCCATCATGGTGATTTCACGAAAGTCTCCTAGCTACTGCTTTCTGCTCTACTGCTGCAGTGCCTTCCTCAGGAGGAGTCCCAGCCCCTTCCCCAGTGTCTACCAGCTGCAGCTGACCCTTATCCCCTGGCAAGGCTAGTGAGTTCCCCAACCCCGGGAGACTGGATCCAGTGTGGCCAGCGCCATGGCTAGCCAGGAGCAGGGCCTGCATGTCGACCTCCATTGTGCACCACGGCAATGATTTTCTCCTCCATTTTCTCCCCGGAGGAGGGCGCAATGGCCGCTGGTGGAGGAGGTGCGCATCTCCTCCAGGTATCTGCCCTGTCTCCGCCCCCCCTTCTGCAGCATCGATGCACTGCTCTCCAGCATAAGGAGGGGTATAACAAGTAGAAGGCGAGAAGTGGTGGTACCATTGTACAACTCCCTAGTAAGGTCTTATTTGGAGTACTGTGTTCAGTTCTGAAGGCCCCATCTCCAAAAAGACATAGACAGGATGGAGACGGTACAAAGGAGGGTCACAAAAATGGTGTGAGGGATGCAGCATAAGACGGATGAGGAGAGACTCAGAGCCTCAATATGTACCCTGGAGGAAAGGGGGGAGAAGGATAGATACCTTCAAGTGTCTAAAGGGGATCAACAGGGAACCAGAGGGAGCATCTTTCACATGAAGGAAACAGCAGAACAAGAGGGTACAGCATGAGACTGAAGTGGGAAAACTTGGAACTTGAAATTCTACTTCACAGAAAGGGTGGTGGAGAGATGGAACAGTGTCTCCCAGGAAGTGGTGGGGGTGGCCATGGTTCAGGGATTCAAGAATGCGTGGGATAGGCATATGGGAATTATCAAGCTAGGGTGAAGGGGGGACTTGTAGCATTTAGGGTACCTTAAGCATTAGAAAGAGGATAGGGCAGACTGGATGGGCCACAAGGCCCTTATCTGCCATCTGCCAACAACATCTGTGTATCTATGTATTTATGTATATCATCTGCACATAAAGTGTGTTTATGGTCCACTTTTCCAAGACACACCCCTTGATGGATCTGTATTCTGTAATACCCTGTGCCAAAGGCTCAATATAGAGTGCAAATAGCAACAGTGAGAGGGGCAGCCCTGGCGGGTACCCCTTCCCAGTTTAAACCTGGTGGAAATATGTCCATTAGCTGTAATGTACCCTGTGTGATTGGTGTAGAACTTAAAAATGAACTGTATAAAGGAGTCTCCCAAACCTGGCATGCACCGCCCTTAGGAAAGGCATGAGACCTTATCAAAGGCCTTCTCCGCATCAATATTAAGTAAAAGGATGGATGTTTATGGGTATGCAGATGATTTAGTCGTGAACCGTACACCAGAGAGTGCCCGGGGCCTGGCGGACGGATATAAAACCCGATTGATCCATATGAACCAGTTCCGGATAAACATTTGCAGTCTACGAGTCAGTGAAGTTAGCATTTTATAGCCAATATTAAGAATAGAAATGGGCTGATATGAAGAGCAAGGAGAGGTCCTTGCCAGGCTTGGGGAGAACTGAGCCTCTGAGGCTGGGAGATCAGAAGGCTGTGGGTTCTATCCCACACCAGGCACTGGGTTAAATCCAATATTGATGCTGCAGTGCAGCATGAGGGATGCTGCACTCCTGAGGTGCCGTCTTCGGATGAGACGTTAAACTGAGGTCCCATCTGCCTGTTCTGGTAGCAGTTCAGGTGGGTGTTAAAGATCCCATAGCACTTTTGAAAAGAGGGAATTTTTATTAGAAAAGGTGGACTTCATTATAATACATGCAAACAATACAAATAGAATACAGAATCTCAAATAATACATACATGACTAAAACAAGTCGTGTTCCATGTATAACAAAAACAGTAATGAATCAACTAAACCAATGTCTACAGTTTAACCATAAATGAGCAACTCTAGATAAAGGATATTTATACAAATCATCACAAAACAATAGTTGTGTAGCCTGTTTTACATTCAGAAATACTGCAGTCTGATGAACTGCTTTTTGTTGTAGTACCACAGGCATCTAGCCTGCCATAAATGATATCTAATCAGAACAAACAGAACATAGATTGCATCCTTATGATATTTTCCAAGCAATCCTGGATTGTTACCATACATAATCTCAGCGTATCGCAACTTCAAAAACAATTGCTCTCCTCACTCTTTAGCTAAAATATCCCAAAACAACTGAGCAAATCTGCAGTCTAGAAACAAATGACTCTGAGTTTCTAATACCTGAGTACAAGTATCCCTCGGACAATATCTATCTGAAAGTTGCTTATGTTTATTATTGCCTTTTACCCTAGTCTCCCATAATTCCTCAACCGCACATCAGTCCCATGCATACAACGGAATCCTAGGATTAAGTAACTGTTTCCAGGACATACTGCTTCCATTGTGCTGCATAAGGGAAATTCGAACATCTGTAGTCTCAGAATTCAAGATGTGTTGATACAACTTTTTCTGTTCCCAATAAGTATAACAGCTGGGGTTAATTTCCTTTGTAAAGCCATTTAATTCCCTCAAACCATACTCATTATGGGCCGTGTTTCTCCAACAATCTGGGCCTCATCTGTTGCCATGACTCAACATTAGGTGCCACCCAATAATCCAACCATTCTTTCCAAACTACAGCTCCAGGTTGGAGACACTTCCCAAAATTATAATCCAAAAAATACTGTAAAAGAAGGCAATGGGATCAAGCATACCTAACCCCCTTCAGCTTTGGATCGATAAGTGAGGCTACGTTTCACAGGATTAAGCCTGGAACCCCAGAGACCTTGGAAAATAAACTATAGATCCTAGTTAGTACTTCCTTAGGAGGAGGATAAACATAAACAATGTACAAAAAAATAAAGTTTAATCAACCAAACCTGTTTCAATTTACCAATGACTTTCTGTCTCCATCCCAGACGATTCTGTCTGCTCGGCAATAACAGCCTCCCAGTTTAAAACAGCAGCATTAGGTGAACCAAACACAACACCTAATATTTTCAGAGGCTCTGCAGTAATGTGAATTCTGCACTAGTACCTGGGGGGTAAGGGAGTCTGACCCAAAGGTACCCCTCTACTTTTAACAAAATTAATTTGGGAACCTGAAATTGCAGAAAAAACTGAAATACAGATTGCAAAGCACAGTCATCTGTTTGGGGGCTAGTGTTAACACCACATCATCTGCATAGGTCAACATTTTTATGGGCTGTGAACAATGTGGCAACCCTATCCCTGTTCATGTAGACATAACCTAATAAAAATATCCATACAAAAGACAACAGTAAGGAGCTCAAGGGACAACCCTGCCAACACCCTATGTACAATAATTTTATCCCCATGCCAACCATTCACGTTAGGAATCACAACTACATCCCTGTACAATAATTCGATCCAACCTATAAATATTTCGGTATTCCAAAGCTTTTAGTATCAGAAACAAAAAAATCATGGAGAGACGATCAAAAGCTTTTCCTGATCAATACTAATTATCCAACCAGACAACCCCTCGCTTCTCCTTGATAGAACAGTTCCTAAACTAAAATCAGTTATCCTTTGTTGTTACCTGAACAGCACAAGTCTGTACTTCACTAATTATGTATTGTGCTACTTTGTTAGCCGCCCCAATAACAGTTTAGCTAAAAGTTTAACATCTGTATTCAGTAGACTTAAAGGTCTCAATTATTAATATCCACAGAAGGGCCCTTCTTATGTATCAGTACTAATGTAGCGTCTTTTATAGAGGAAGCCAATCTATCATCATTTAACATATAGTTATACAAAATCAGCAAAGCTGGGGCTAGGTGATCCTTAAACTGTTTATAAAGGCCTGCACCTATGCCATCAGAACCCAGTGCAGAGCCTACTTTTAAACTATCAATTGCCTGCTCCACTTCCCCAATAGTAACCTCACCAGTAAACATGGCAAGATCCTCTAATCCTACTTGTGGAAGATGCAAACCAGCCAAAAGCTACCATTGGTGGTAGCATGAACGCTCTCACCCAACATCCTCTGAGCCTGAGCTTGTACAATACCTAAAATACCTAAGGAGAGGAACAGGTGCACCTGTTGAGGAAAGTAATTCCGTAATAATGCTATCTTTTACCTGCCTTATAATCCCTGTAAGGTCAATACTATGTTTCCCAGCATGCATCCCAAATTTAGCCTCCTGCCCCAAAGACTGCACTCTATCATATTGAAACTGTTGTAACTGCGGTTCTAATAATCTGGATTTGTGATCCAAAATCCTGAGAGGAAGTTTCTGACAATGAAACCAATCGTTGCAACTGCTGTCTCAACTGTAAATAGTCTAAATCTTTTTCTATATGTACCAGATGCGATCTTTGTTTGAATAGTTCCTGCCATGATTTTTAGTATCTTCCCACCACTCTGTGAGAACCTCATAGCAGTCAGCTACTGACAATCTGGCTTTCCAGTTTCGCTGCCAAAACTTCTGAGTTTTAGCATCTGATAAAACACTCATTCAACCTCCATTTAGGCTTTCTACACCTTAGGGTGTCCTGCCAGGAGATCCGTACAAACAGCAACATGATCTGAGTATTCCACAGGTATAGTCTTACTAGACAATACTTTACAAATTTTGTATACAAAATTAAATCTATTCAGTCTTTACTTTACCTTTAAAATGTAAAACCCCTGAGGCATGCAAACTGTGATAGGAATCTTGCAATGCAGCAGTAGAAATGATATTCAACAATGCTACAGAGTCACAAAAATGTTGGTCTGTCTGTAACCCCTTTCTTTTTGGCGCAAATTACAATTAAAATCTCCTGCCCATAGGACAAGTCTAGAAGTATACAAAATGGATGAATGTCTTTTTAATAAAGCAGCCCTAAGAGCCTTGGTCTGAGGGACATAAGTGTAATTAACTGAAACCTATCAGAAAAATAAGCAATATCCAACAACAAAGCCCCCCGGACTAATGTCTACCAATCTAGT
Source organism: Neoceratodus forsteri (assembly GCA_016271365.2). Classification (NCBI taxonomy): domain Eukaryota; kingdom Metazoa; phylum Chordata; order Ceratodontiformes; family Ceratodontidae; genus Neoceratodus; species Neoceratodus forsteri. The sequence goes on from CM028133.1 coordinate 1,102,802,981, forward strand.
GACTATGAGATCATTATTAGCTAATAAAATCCCACACCATCACATAAATCCTGTCCTATTGACCAAAAGAAGGCCCTAAATGCCAGGCATGCGAGGCCCTGGAAAATTCACCCCCACTTTTTAATCTGGTATCCAAAACACAGGTAATATCAGAAGCATGCTCTTGAAGAGAATACACGGTACCTAATTTCCTATCCCTTTTACTATTAACATTAACAGAGGTATTGGAGAGTTGTTCAGAAAGGTTGGCAGAATTTCTCATAATGTAAGATAATTATGAGGCCTATTTCTTCTGTATGTGCCTCGTCTGGTGGCTATGAGGTCCACACCTCCTCTTCAGTATCAGTGCAGGAAACAACAGAAGAGGAGTCAGTCCTTCCCTTCAGAATCCCCATCCTCCAAATGCAAAGCCGCAAACTTATACCACTTTTCCAGGACCCAGGAGACGAACTCTGCCTGTACCTCCAACCTTTCTAGACACCACCTTACCCATCCTAGACCTTTTAGCCTGAGTAACAAGTTTAAACCCATCACCATCGGGGCATCTCTTTAGGAGAACAACCAGTGCCGTCAGTCGCCATTGGAACAACAGGTTCCTGAATAGAGTCTTCCTGAAAACTGGTACAGAATCCTGTCTCATCTCAGGCTCAAGGTCCACAGACACTGAGGGCCGAGCCTCTTGGGAACACAAAACTGTGTCCTGTTCTTGTGCTCTCACCTTATGCCTGCCAGTTAAGTCAGCAATTTTCTTAGCATGAGATTGCTGGGCTATGTTTATAAGCCCTTCATGAGGGACAATCCTCCCTTTATGCGAGGCCCAGGGACACCTGCCATAAGAATGACCAGTTTGCTCACAAAGATTACAGTGAAACAAATTTAAACGTTTCTCTGAAACATGTCCGAATTCTAAGCAGTGACTACATTTTACTGTATTACAGGCTGAACTCAGGTGTGTTCTATCCCCATATTTAAAACAGGAACGAGGCTGACCTGCATAAAAATAAGCACCTCTATCCCTCCCCAAATAAAAGTACTAGGCAGATGAACAGGGCCAGTATTTGTCATAATCAATTTAACTTGAACCTCCACTCACCATCCCAAATCTGCTCACTATCAAGAGTAGGACTAGGCCTACGTATTTAATATCTCACAACGTTGCGTAATCAATAAAGAATATCCTCGATATTCATTCCCTCATTCTTAAACATAATCGTAATGGTTTTAATGGCCGACTTGGATAAAGGTACGGCATGAAAGGGTACCCATAAAGGATATTTTTAACGTATCATAGTGGGCCCAAAATCTATCCAAACCTGAGACATTTTTAAAACTAATATCAAAATTCTGATTACCCAAATGCAGGAGTGCAAAATTTCAGAGGAAAAGAACTTAAAGAGCCCTTCAATAACTGTCTAGCGATAAAAGCTCTGTCTGGGCTCCACCATACCCCTTTATACAACAACCTCACTGCATTGCGCCATGGAGCTGCTCACCGTTGTTCTGAAATAAATCAGACATTTTCAAAACTGGATCATCCCTCTGCCCTCAGCATTCAACATTTGGTCAGTAAGACCTAACCTAAGTAGGCCCACAGATATATTCTGCACCTCAATGTCATCTACAGCAGTAATAGTCACTTGTGCATCTGCAGTAATACAGTTCTTACCTCGGGGATCATTGGAGCTCATGTCGACAAGTTTGTCCGGTGGCCACAGGAAGGTGTCCTGAAACACTGGATGTGGGGCATGTAGGGCAGTATCAAGGAACCCAGTCCCATCTATTTTTGTTCCCAACCTGCGTTCTGTAACGCCACTAGAGACCACTCAGAGCCACCCACCATATCCTGATCCGCAACTGGGTCTAAAACAGTGGAGCTATCCTGGGGCATCGGCAAATGTTGTGTTGAAGCACCTGACTTACTCCAACCTCGCCAGAATTTGTTCTGAGGGAAAGTGCACTTCCCCTGTTGTTGCTCACGAGGAATTCCCAGCAAGAACTCCTAAGTTAGGCGGATCTTGGCCATGGCCGACTCCTAACCTCTTTGGCTGCATTTTCTTGCTAGCAACTATCGTATTTCAGGCTCCGGCACACAGCATTAAGCTGCTAGAGACTGCCAGCCTGAACAGGAGTATCAGGGTGTACAAGTACATCCTGTGTTGTTGGCGGAGCAAACCGCTGATTTGGAAGACACAGCGATACTCATGAGTAGTTCCAGGGGGTCCGGTCTATCAGGTAAAGCCAACTCCTGTACAAGTCCTGCGGCCTGTCATGAAGAGGCACACACCACATCAGCAGGCTGCTGACTCACAACGTTGGAAGAAATTGCCAAAACTGATTCAGAGTCGCCAAACGCTATGCTCTAGCGAAGCATCCAAGTTTTCAATTCAAGTAACAGTGCCGTCTTCTTCTGAAGCATAAGGCTTATTTATCTGGAGTCAGGATTCAAACTCCTTATCTGCAGCTTCATGCAAGTTGTCATCCAAACCAAGCTCCTCCAGTAGGTGAGAGGAATCAAGTCCAACAAATGAGCCGCAGTCAAAGCAGCATCTACAGCCTCTTGCAAATCAGTGCCTGGGAGGAGGCCTGCTCCCAGCACATGCTCATCAATCTCCTACAAAGGCTCATCCGGACTGGCCATCCTGCAAACAGTTGGCCAAGCAGTCCCCCTGCTGGAGAGTAGGGAATTTCCGGTGCCCTGGCCAAATTTCCCTAATTCACTAAAAATACCACCAACAGCTTAATCTGGTTCAAGGTCAGTTGGCATTCATCTGTATCCCCTCCCCTGGGTCGTGCCTGAAAATAGGCAGAATTTGTCTAGTGCACTTACCCGGTCAACAAAAACTAAATAAATAATGATCTGGGACTATGAGCTAGGGATTGGGTTCTCCTGATGTCAAAGCTTCTCTACAAACCCTGGTCAGCAGGGAAGGAGCATGCAAATTGATCCACAAGTCACCACCGCTGATTGTAGCAGTGGTGGTTGTATGTCTATCCGCCCATTTATTTGTGTGCCAAGAGGATGCCCAATCCCCTCGGCTCATGTACACCCCCCAGCACACTGTATCTCCGACAGAGGTACCTAATCCCCATCAGCTCCAGTGGCCTCCCAAAACACAAACTTCCAGGTGCCACTCTGGGAGCCCACTCCAGCGTGGCATAAGTCCAACATCCTCATAGTCCCCAACACTGTATGGCCAATGGGGTGCCCAATCCCCATTGGCTCCATTGCTCCCCAAAACTTTCCAGGTGCCATGCTGGGCCTACCCCAACATGGCAAAAATCACGTCGTTTATGTAAAATGTAAAAAATCCTGTAACAAAAGAAAATGGTCCCTCGTTGATTCTCTTGACCCCCAACCCATGCCCACCCTCTGCATACCCCACCACTCCCACACTCCCCTTCACCCCATACTTACCTCTGGAGGCCAGCCGATGATCTTCAATGGACCGGAACACGTCTGCATTCTTCAAAGCCGATCATGAACTGAAGAAATGCCGTAAGCTGTATAATGGCATAAGTAGGTTTTTCCAACTTTGTCATATCTCGTCATTATTTTGAATTTTGCACCAAATTTTGAACATGGGTTCTTGGGACCCCACCTCATGAATTCAGTGGCTGTCACTTGGTTATTCAGTCCTGAAAGGTGATTTCTGCAGTCATTGTGCAGGATCATCTTTGGGACTGATTAACAAAATGACTGTGTTATGAGTGTCGTTGAGCAGTTTTCATGCACACTCACAAATTTGTGAATTTGTAATATTTTCACTCCAGATTTTCAACATTGGCATTTTTGGCATTCACAGCGGAAGGTCATGCCAGACAAATCTGATAGATTTCTTTGACTGGGTGACCAAAGAAGTTGATCAGGGAGGGGCTGTGGACATGGCCTACCTAGACTTTAGCAAGGCATTTGACACAGTCCCACACAAAAGATTAATATACAAGTTAGCCAGCCTGGGAGTGGGTCCCAAAATGACAGCCTGGGTAAAGAATTGGCTGGAGAACAGGACACAGAGGTAATAGTAAATGGAGTCCACTCTGAAAAAGAGGGGTTAGTAGTGGGTACCAGAGGTTCAGTATTAGGACGGTCCTCTTCAATGTCTTTATAAGCGACATTGCAGAGGGACTGGAAGGAAAATATGTCTCTTTGCAGATGACACAAAGATCTGCAACACAGTTGATGCACAAGGTGGAGTGGAAAGGATGAGAAGGGACTTGGCAAGGTTAGAGGAATGGTCAAATGTATGGCAGCTTAGATTCAGTGCTAAGAAGTGCAAGTAATGCACCTGGGAAACAAAACCCAGGGGAAGAGTACACAATGGGGTGAGATACTAACAACAACAAAAATGGAAAGGACCTGGGGTAGTCATATCAGATGACCTAAAGGTGGGCAAGCAATGTGAGAGGGCAACAAGGAGGCTGGGGGATACTGGGATGCATAGGAAGAGGCATCACCAGTAGAAAACAGAAAGTTATTATCCCTCTGTACAGACAGCTAGTGAGACCCCATCTGAGTACTGCGTGCAGTTCTGGAGACCCAATCTCTGCAAAGACATAAACAGGATGGAAGCTGTCCAGAGGAGGCAACTAAAATGGTGCAGGGTCTGCACGGAAGACATATGAAGAGAGACTTAAGGAGCTTAATATGTATAGCCTCGAGGAAAAGAGGAGAGGACATGATAAAACGTTCAAGTACCTCAAGGAATCAACAAAGTCAAGAGGTAGCATCTTTCAAAAAAGAGGTGTGCAAGAACAAGGGGCACAATTTGAAGATAGAAGGATGGCTCAGAGGTAATTTAAGGAAGTATTTTTCACAGAGAGGGTTGTGGATGTATGGAGCGGCCTTCCAGAGGAGGTTGTGGAGTCAAAACAGTGGTGGAATTCAAGCATGCATGGGACAGTCATAAGGCAATTCTAGAGGGTGGGGTAGGAAGCAGTAGGCTGCTGGTTAACTAGGATCTGCAGCTTATCCATAAGGTAGGAAATGGGCAGACTGGGTGGGCCAAAGCGGTCCCTTATCTGCACGTCAAATTCTATATTTCTATGTTTCACACCTCCTTTGACCAGTACAGCTATAATTTTCACCTCCTGGCGAAATGTGTTTCGTACTTCGGCACAGAATAGATGCGATCACTGTGGAAATCAGTGTTCAGGACAGATTAAGAAAATCACAGTGACACTGTTCATGAGCAGATGTCCTAAAATGCCTATGTTGAAAATTTGGTCACAAATGTCCATAAAATGACTGTGTTATGACGTGCATTGCTCAGTTTCTACACACCTCAGTAACTTCACAGATTTATAATATTTTCCTCAAATTTTCAACATTGGCATTTTTCCAAGCATCCTATGAACAGTACAGCTGTCATTTCACATCCTGGCCAAAATGTGTTTTCGCACTTCCAGAGCAGAATAGCGCAATCGCTGTAGAAAATCAGTGTTTGGGACAGATTAAGAAAATCACAGTAACACTGTTCATGAGCAGAGGTCCCAAAATGCATATGTTGACAGTAATGCTCATGCCATTCCACCCCACCCCATCCTGTAGCCAGTGACAGGCATTGAGGTGTACCTTGGACTCTTTGGCCCCAGAGTTCACACCGTTCTCCTATACTGCACCCATTTCAGCATATTTCTTTATGGCATGAGGTGAGTGTAAGTCCAAAACACCTAAAGGCACCTCGACACTTGTCCGGTGTCTGCAGGGTAGAGTGCGGTGAAATGTCATGACCGTTATGGGTGACGACCTAAAAGCACACCCCAATGCCTGTCTATCTCTGCAGGGTGGAGGTGGAGTTGGTGTCAGTTCAGTACATCACAATGCCATTCCTATAGTGCATCTGTCTAACTCCTGCACTTTCAATGCTAATGCCAGCAAGCCAACATTCGGCATCGACAAATGTACATCAATATTTCACTCAGTTCAGGTTTCCATGCTTTAAACCCAGGCAGGATCCATAGCATCCCCTATGTAACATAGAAACATGGAAAGCGTGACAGCAAAAAAAGGACTGCCAGGCCCACCCAGTCTGCCCAGGTTGTCTAGACTACTGCTAAGACTTAACTGTAACCCCCCTGCCAACAGGCCCCCTGTGCCTGTCCTACACCCCTTGAAACTTCCCACCATCCTCCTCCAGCCACCTCTTCTGGAAGCCTATTTATCCATTTATTTAGTTTTTGTTCACCGGTAGGGTGCACTAGCCATGGCAATGACTATTTTCAGGCATGACCCAGGAGATTACAGACCAGTGAAGACAAACGCAGAGCATCAGTAATTACATAACTATACAACAAGACATTTACATTAAAATGAACAATTTTACATGGATAGGAATACATGACAAGTAACACTGAAATACAATTTAGAGTAGAATTCGTTATCTAAGAGGGACAAAAAAGATACATTTGCAAATGTCATATAATCAGGATATGAGTCGAACAGAGTTAGGATAATGCAGGAGAAACTGTGCTAAACACAAAATGGACATACAGGATAGATGGATAGATAGATAGATAGATAGATAGATAGATAGATAGATAGATAAAGAGAGGAGGTAGGTGAGGACTGGAGTGAGGGATAGAAGGATAGTAGAGAAAAGAGAGGATACATACAGAGAGAGGAGGAGAGGACTACAAATGACACATGAGGAGGCCAGACAGGTAACTAGAGAAAAGAAGTGCTGAGTGTTTTGGGATATGACTGGAAAGAAGTGGTATAAAGGGGTCAGGGTAAGGGTGGGATAAACAGGCTAGGGTGGCTGGAAGCAAGTGCAGTTACATGAATTAGCTAGGTGATGGGCGCAGCAATCTTTTGAAAGAGGCATGGGAAGGGCAAAGCATGCAGTTAGAGGAAGAGAGTTCCAGAATTGGGAGGCATGACACGCAAAGGCACTAGCCCCTTTAGAAGAAGCGATGCGGGGATGAGGACAGGTGTGTCGACCATAGAGCGCAGGCCATAACTAGACATCTGGGCCAGAAATAGTCCTGCCAAGGGCTTAGGTATATGGGTTCTGATTATGTTACTGATAAGTGAACCATATGAAAGGACCGAGACACCAAGTGAGAAGCCATCTGAGTTCAGAGTAAAGGAGGTAGTGGTGTTTGAGTTGTGTGAAGAGGGGGCATAGCGACAGATGTTATTGTAGGTAACATCCCACTTCCTCAAGACTAGATTTACTTGCAGCAGTATAGGTTGTTACTCCATAGGTGAGGGATGGGAGGAGAATACCATGAGCTCCACCATCCTTTCTGTGAAAAAGTGCTTCCTAACATTTCTTCTGAACTCCCCACCTACAATTTGCAAATCATGGCCCCTTGTCTTTGAATGCCCTTTAGTTGGAATATGCTCCTGCTGCCACTTTGTCAATACCCTTTAAGTATTTGAATGTCTCAGTCAAGTCCCCTCTCCTTTGTTCCAGGAGTACGTGTTTAGGACCCTCAGTCTCTCCTCGTGTGTTAAATGATTGATTCCTTAACTATCTTTATTGCACTCCTCTGGATGCACTCAACCCTCTCCATGTCCTTCTTGAGGTATGGACTCCAGAACTGGACTCATACTCCAGATGTGGCCTAACCAGCTGGGTGTAAAGGGTATTATGACCACTCTCCTACTAGTGATCCCTCCTGATGCAACCCAGCATCCTGCTGGATCTTGTCACTGCCTTCTAGCAATGTTTTGCTACCTTCAGGTCCCGTGTAATGGTGATGCCAAGGTCTCTCTCCTGTTCAGTTACCTTTAGTGGCTGGCTGCCCATGCAATACACCACTCTCTGATTTTCCTGCTTAGGTGAACAATCTTGCACTTCGATGTGCTGAAAGACAGTTGCCACTCTCTGGACCATTCCTCTAGTTTCCTCAAATCCCTACACATACCTCAACCACCTCCCGTGCATCTACTCTATTGCAGACCTTTGTGTCATCCGAAATAGCACACCTCCCCTCAAGGCCCCTAGCTATGTCCCATATAAATATACTGAACAGTAGTGGTTTCAGTTGCTTGGTTGCTCCAGTTTCAGTGCAACTAACATGATCATTTATGGTTACCTTTTCAGCTCCACTGTAATTAACATATTCAGTTATTGCTACGTACACCAGTTACAATGTAATTAACATGGTCACTTATGGTTACCTCCCTGGTTTCACTGCAATTAACGGATTATTTATGGCTACATATGCTGGTTTCATTGTAATTAATGTGATTATTTATGGTTCTGTACTCCAGTTTCATTGGGCAAGGTTATGGAATCTCTAATTAGGGACAGATTGGATAGCAATATCTTAGCTAAACAACTTGTGGATCATATGCAGCATGGATTTAAGAAAAGTAGATCCTGTCTGACTAACACCTTAGTTTTTTATAAAAATATTAGTCAGTTGCTTGACAATAACGGGCCTGTTGATGCAGTTTATTTGGATCACAAAAATGCCTTTAATAGGGTACCCCATCATACACTAATTAATAAAATGGTGAAGTTTGGGATTGATACCAGCATCATTAGATGGGTCACAAATTGGCTATTTGACAGAGCATAAAGGTCAGGATTAGAGGCACGTTTCCGAGGCTGGAGCTGTCACCAGTGGAGTCCCTCAGGGCTCTGTCTTGGGGCCAGCCCTGTTCTCTTATCTACATCTGACATGAGCAGTGATGTCACCAGCCAGACAATGAAGTTTGCTGATGGTACTAAAATCTATTCAGAAGTAGAGGAAGACTCTAATTCAGCTGTCGTACAACAGGATCTGTGTAAACTGCAAACTTGGGCAGTAACAAATGGGATGGAGTTTAATATGAACAAATGTGTTGTCTTATGCTTTGGGAGGAAAATGTGGGCAGGAGTACACACTTAACAACATCAAAATCAAAGGTAGCAAATTATGAAAAGATCTGGGCATCATAAGTGATGATTTCTCCTTCAGTAACCACTGTGCGGGGGTTGTTAAAAGGGCCAACAAGTTAATAGGTTGCATCCCAATGGCCTTTACATCCGGGCATACTGCCTGTATCATGCCCTTTACAAATCCATTGTTAGGTCACACTTAGACTGCTGTAGCCCCTTGTGGAGCCCATACCTAAGAAGAGACATAAACAACCTGGAGGGTATAAAGGAGAATTACTAAATTGATTCATGGTCTAGAAAGTGACCCTCTAGAAGCCTAGTTAAGAAACTAATACTCTACCCCTGAGAACAAAAGGCGAATCAGAGGTGATTTATTACATATTTACCGGATTGACAGGGATACTGAGCTGATGGACAGCCTAAATTTTAACCTAGGTAGGGGCTTCTCCTTGAGAAGCCATGAATGACAATTAAGGCTAACTTTCACTAAGAAAAGACCCTAGAGACATTTCTTTACCCAAAGGATTATTCTCATTTGGAATACATTACCTGTAGAGGTTGTGGAGGCCCCTACCTTTTAAGCGTTCAAGAACAGGCTTGTACTTACCTTTTTAATACAAATAGGGATAATTAATCCCTGCTCAGGAGAGATAGACTTTATGGGCACATGCCTTCTATCCGTCTACATTTTGGGTATAGTTCTGAGTATTGCAATTAATGTGATCACTTATGGCTACCTCTTCAGCTCTCCATTTTAATTAACATATTCACTTATGGTATGTACTCTAATTAATTGTAATTAGTGGGTTCACTTATGGTTTTGTATGCTGGTTTCATTGTAATTAGTGCAATCACTTTTGGTTATGTACTCCAGTTTCATTGTAATTAACCCAATCTATTGTGGCTACCCCTCAGTTCCACTGCAATTAACATATTCACTTATTTTCTTTTGTAATTCATTTTTATTCATTATTTATAAAAAAAAAAAAAAAGGTTGGGGCAAATATGCTCTATAAGTAACTTCATCATATTATGATATAGGCATACAATTGTTCTCTACATTTGATATACCAGCAAGGGACTAAACAGGGTAATTTTACACACTCAGTATAATGGTAACATAGACTGATGTGCCATCAGATGCTTGGATAATGTTCTCAGTATTTAAATATTATTTGATCACTTATGTTACATACACTAGTTTCAATGTAATTAACATGATCATTTATGGTATTGTACTCCAGTGTTATTGTAATAATTTGATCACTTAAGATTACGTACGCTGTTTTCACTGTAATTAAAGTGATTTTATTGGTGCATTCTCAGTTTCATTGTACTGTAGTTAACATTATCACTTATGGTTACGTATCCTACTGTCACTGTAATTAACATGATCATTTATGACTACGGTGCTGGTTTCATTATAATTAACATGATCGCGTACAGATATGTACACTTTTCACTGTAATTAACATAGTCACTCATGGTTACATATGCTGGTTTCATTGCAATTACTGTAATCACACATGATTTTAATCTCATGCCTTTTCCTCTGCACAAGCAAAAAATAATATTAATGGCAGATGCAGGCGGGAGAGCAGTGCAGATTGATCTCCGTCCTCCCATCACATACCACAGAGAGGGAATGACGCACTCTTCTCGTTTCACCGTGGCATCCCGTGTGTAACACCATGGGCCCTTTGGGTTGTTGTCTGGGTTTCGGCAATGATTTTCAGTCAGCTGTAGCTCTGGGTGTGCAGTTGCATTAATCCTGTAGGTGACAGAGAGTAGTTAGTATGAATCGGTTTTAGAAACTACTATTAGTTTAACACGGTAACATTTGTCTAGCCATTTTCCTGTTAAAAAGGAGTGGCTTCTAATGTATGTGGGTAGGAGTGAAGTAAAGTTTCTTTTACTTTGTGGAATTTATGTACAAGTAAATGGGAAAATAGGTGTGCAGAATCACTCACGGTCTGCAAGCCCACAAACAACTCTTTCAAACATTTTGCATACCTGTAAATGTCAGCAGTTTTGTTATCTTATCCTGATCAGTCCTGCACTAAAGGAAGGCAGCAGCCATTCCATGGCACTTTGAGTATGAGCAGAGGTCACAGCTGGGAAAACTGAGCTTGATCATAGAGAGCTTCCCCAACTCTGAAATCACTGTCTCACACTCAGCCTGGAAAGAGAGAGAGAGAGAGACGAGTCGGAGACAGAGACAGAGAGATTTCTTCTTGTAAAATCTTCTGTAGATCCAGATGCTTTTGTTCAGATTCCCTAAGCTCTGGTCTTCTCTGCCTGTTGCTATTTCTTTGCCTCCTCTCTCTTCTCTCAAATCCCTCATTCATGAATTATCTGCTCACTTCTGTAATTGCCCCTCACCCTCCAACCTCCGTTATGGACGAAATGCAGCTCTGTGGCCCATCCCTGTTAATACTCTCTAGACTGTAACATAGCTGCTATGTATTACGGTGTACCAGTGCATATTCTGCAGAACTGGTCTTCATCATGATGTAATCATGCTTTTATCTGTAGTTCAATGGGCAAACACAACCAGGTGAGGAGTGCTTGTGCAGCAGCATTGTTAACAGTCAGGAGGCTAGCTGTATGACCGAGTATGTAACTGTTGTACATGGATGCTTTAGCCACCACACTGTCTGTCCTCTACAGGACTACCACCCTGCAGGGTTTTATGCAATAACGCATCCGCAATTGCGCCCGCCCAGAACAGCATATGGAAGACAGAGCGAATGCCACAAGGTGACCGCATTCAATAGTGCAGACAGGTCGAAGCGCGACAGCAGCAAGAGAGCTGCAAGGGCGCTGAGCACACGCGACCCCTGCAAGGCAGTGGAGATGGAAGCAAGTGCAGCATGGCCAGGCCTGGAAGGCCGCCCAATGGTGAGGGTGAACCTTGGAGTATGAGTGACCATGGATGGTTGGGATGGGCACGACCACAAGGGGAACAGCAGTAGCATTGAGCCACCACCCAGGCACAGGGAGCCCAGCACACAGGCATGCACAGTGGCAGGGGATGGCCAGATCACCAGGGGTCGCAGCCAAGGGTAGTGCAGAGGGCTATAATGTGGATACCATCCACCAGCGTGTGTCAAGTCGCTGAGCGTGTAAGGACCCCGCATGCACAAGGGTCAAAGGTGACTTCTGGGGGCAGTGGATGCGTGGGCAACCCTGGAAGGGCATACCCATGCAGGTGGTATTATGGGCACACACTGTGCACCGTGCGGTGCTGCACAGGGTGACGCTGCCCAGGGCTGGAGATCGGCAGCAGGTGCGGTGCATGCATGCGGCAGACAGCGTAGGTTAGACGCTGAAACAAAGGTTTGCGCCAGCCCACGCAGGTAGTCGTAGTGGCTTCTGGCATAGTCGGCCACGATGTGCGATCCTGGCATCAAGGTCATGATACCATCTCTGTGGCTGTGGTGACTCCGCCCCAGACAATAGCATCTCAGAACACACAGCAGTAAGTCGCTCCCTCCTCCCTTAGGCACTCGAGGAGGCGCAGATGCTGGGGTGGCAGGCACCGACCCGGTGTTGAAGCCCTGTGCCACCCTTCCACTGCATTGTTAGTCCTTGCCAGGCCCTGGAGGATGGAGTCATAGCAGTTCCAGTGCTTGATTGGGAATGGGGCATGCCAGGCGTCCCTGAACGCCCAGTGGGCTGGCCGACCCACGTGTCCTCCACATAGTCCAGCAGGGGCTGGAGGACGCCCTCGTTGCTGGCAAGAACTCCCACTCCCTGAGCCCCTCAAGGACTGCTAGTACATCAGCAGGTGGTGGGAAAGCCAATGCCAAGCATCCGGACATGCAGCACAAAGTCAGGATCCTGGATATACTGTGCCAGGACTTCCGGCAACTGCTGTACCTGCGCCACAGGGCCTGGGTGAAGTGGAAAAGCAGCCTCTGACCCATGACTCGGGGAATACGGTGGTGACCCTGTGCCAGCTGGCATGCTCAAGTCCAGTAGGACCATGGCAGGTGTTATGTCAGGGATGTGCAGCTTCAGATGGCCTAGCAGTCTGATGTACATCTGTGCCTGCCTGGTGCACGTCAGGGCATAGGCGGCGGGCAGGACTGTACCAGACTGAGGCGTGTATGGTGTACAGTTGGTCAAACAGGGCAGGGCACACCCTGAATGTGCCATCCATGAACCAGTCCGTGCTGCTGGCCAGCTGCTGCATGCGCCACAGTCTGGCATAGATGGCCAATCGCTCTCGCTCCTACCACTGTTGTACAGGAGAAGCGCGTACCATCTGCCACAGGTGCTGCTCTCCGGGATGATTAGGTTCTCGATGGACTGTGGGGTGGTTGGCCAGCTATATGCGTAATGTTGCACATGCTGTACTATCGGTAGCAGGCGCACTCAGGTAGTCGCCAGGCCATGGCCGCGGGATGCCTGATGTGCTTGTCATGAGCGACCTGAGAAGCAGAATCCATGGTACGATGTGCCCTGTCCTCCAGCGTTCCCATCACTCGACGCATGCCCACATTGGCCGTGATGGGGTGTGGTTGTGTCCCTGATGGTGGCTACCACCATACTCAGCTGTGTGCAGGTGGCCTACAATGGTACCTCCTCACCTCGGCAAACCTCCAGTATATTTTATCTGCTCCCTCCTTATCCTTGCGATATCTGGCCGTTGTGGACAGCCATTGGCTTACCCTTCTGGCTCTATATGTAACACACTTCCATGGTGTAGATGTTGTTACATCTGAGGGCGTCAGCGTGGCTGTCATTGTTATGGCACTGGGTGCCCCACCCAGCTTCTGTCTGGGCATGCCCACTTCCTGTCTGTGCTGCTTATCAGTGTTGTTGTTCTGCACCCCTCCCATCATTGCCCTGTACATGGGCCTGTGTATCATGGACTGCCACCCTCCGCTGTGCTGCCCTGTGCCTGTGCAATGCTGTGGGCTCTGCCCCTCCCCATGTTGTCTTTTGAGTGTAGGTGTATGTGTCTGCTGTGGTGGCGTGGGGTTGGGTTTGTTGTCCTGTGCCCTGTCCATGTGTGGCCCTGGAACAGCCAGGTGGAAGAGGGGCTTGTCGTCCCTCCCTAGCTGTGCCCTTGGCAGTGCCTCACGATGTGTCCCTTGCAGTGGTGCTGTCCTCTGTGTGGCCTACCCTGCCTCACCCATTGCCTCCATTTGCTGCCGTTGATCGTGGCCTGCTGTTCACGCCATCCAGCGCTAGTTATTTAGCTGTGTCTCCCTGCTGGAGGTGACTCTCCCACCTGGCAGCCTGCTGGTGCTCGCAGTGCTGCTGTCTGCTGTTACTGTGTGGAGAGCTTTTCGCTCTTATGCTGTCGTTCTTCCTTTTTAGGCGGTCACCCTTACTGTGGTTGCATTTCTTGCCTCGCCCCCTGATACCGCGCCATTTATTTGGCGCTCTTCCTGGCTGTTACCCCTGCAGTGGTACAGGAAGGCAAAGGAACCCTCTAAGGAGAGTTCCACCCCAGAGGTGCCACAGAAACATAATGCCTTTAGGCCTAATGGTACCCAAGGAAAGCGCCAGAAAGAATTGGAAGGCAGGTTCCGAGACATAGACTGATTGGTGTAACCAAAAGTCTGAGATGGCTGAATCTGGTAACAGTTGCTTGCAGACTGGGCATGAGGAGAAGGAATGGCATTATTGTAGGATGCCAAGAAGCATGCCGCCATTCAACCCTAACTCACAGCGCAATCCTAATACTAGGGTAAGTGCTATAATTAGTAAATGTTACATTATGGACTTCAGCACTCAGGTGAGGAAAAAAACCCAGTGGAGGAAATCTCTGGAGATCCATGGCTTAGTCGTCACCCTTCCTGGCATGTGTAATTCTTATGTGACAGCTCAGCTTACTAATTTGGAATTTAATTCAAGGAAGTTTTTTTGCAGGGATACCGGTTGCTCTATTCCTCTTATAGGATAACGCTGTGGGTAACATGAGTCCATCTCTGCAGCACAAATCAGTGTCAGTGGCTCAGCAGGATCAATTCAATTCAATTTTATTTTACCAGAATACACCATTGAGAAGGATTCGTTTACAAAGTGGTCCTGGAGGACAGGCAAAACAGCTGAAATACACATTACAAAGTTGCACAACAAAAGCAAGGACAACAAAGTATGAAACAGGTTTACAGTACATAGGATTAACAGCAAAGCTTAGCAAAGTAGCAACATGACATTCAGTAGGCTACACTTCAGGAGCAAAGAACAATACATGAAGCTACTAGATATGGCATGGGGTCATAATGTTGAAGACATTATGCAGCAGCGATATACCATGTTGCCAATACAGCACGATATACGTAAATGGCATATCTTTCTTTGCAGGGAGCACCACTACCCCTGTTAATTCCCCAACTAAAATAACCAACTCAGGGAGGGGGTGTTAACATAACTTCCCACAAAGTGTGAAAAATAAAAGAATTCCTTGCGTCTGGGACTGGGGTCGAAGCCCAATCCCGCGCACCACCTCCCTCCTTGCTGCCTGTGGCTCATGCCTTGAGCCACAGCGGCTGCTGCCGAACCCACCTCCTTTCACAGGTCTCATTTCCCTACCTGGGAAGAGTGAGAGAGTGCACTACCACGAATACACCTTTCATGGTTTTGCACCTCTCCTCTGTACCCTACCACACTGTTCCTGTTGCGTGATTTTTAACGTGACACTATTAAACGCACAAGATACTGACCCAGTATGACTAGATACATATTAAGGCTGTGGTAGTTCAATATAGAGACAAGAGGAAAGATGGGAAAATGGATCAGCAGGAGGAGAAGAGGGAGGAGGAGGAGAGAGAACAGAGGAAGACAGCAGCATAGAACTATGTAGAAGAAGCAATTGAAAAAACAGGGATGGGTAGGTAGTAGGTAAAGAATGAGCGAATGGGCAGAGCAAACCAGAAGAGGGGAAAGGGCAGTAATGGCTACATCTACAGAAGTGCTATGGTTGGGGCGGTTAACACAAAATAGACTAAATGATCGACTAGGTATAGCATTGACATCTATCTACCAATGCAGATTTTAGCATTGATTTAAGGGAGTTTGGACCAATCAGCTGTGTAAGTTTTAAGGTACAGAAACACAGAAACATAGACTTTGATGGCAGATAAGTACTGCTTGGCCCACTCAGTCTGTCCATTTCTCTACCTATTGGATAAGCTGCAGATCCTAGTTAACCAACAGCCTACTCGTCCTACCTCCATAAAATTGCTTTATGTCTGTCTCATGCATTCTTGAATTCTCCCACAGTTTTTGACCCCAGCCTCCCCAGGAAGGCTGTTCTATGTATCCACCACCCTCTCTGTGAAAAAATTTCCTTCACATTGTCCCTAAGCCGTCTCCCCTCTATCTTTAAATTGTGCCCTTGCTTTCTTGCACATCTCTTTTTCTGAAGATGCTACCCTCTTGGATTTTGTTGATTCCCTTGAGGTACTTAAATGTTTCTATCTTGTCCCCACTCTCCCACCTTTCCTCGAGGGTACATATAAGCTCCTTTTTCTCTCTTTTGCTTGGCTTCTGGGCAGACCCTGCACCATTTAGTTGCACTCCTCTGGACTGCCTCTATCCTGTCTATGTTCTTGCAGAGATGGGGTCTCCAGAATTGCATGAGGATTCCATATGGGGTCTCACCAACTGTCTGTACAGACGGATAACAACTTTGTTTGTTGCATGGTGATGCCTCTACCTATGCATCCAGTATACCCCCAGCCCTCCTTACTGCCTTCTCACATTGCTTGCCTACCTTTAGATCATCTGATCATGACTACCCCCAGGTCCCTTTCCATTTCTTGTTTTTGTTAGTACCTCCCTCCACATTGTGTACTCTTTCCCTGGGGTTTTGTTTCCCAGGTGTATTACTTTGCACTTCTTTGCATTGAATTTAAGCTGCCATATTTTGACCATTCCTCCAATCTTGCCAGAGTCCTTTCATCCTTTCCCATACACCCCCCACCCCGTGTATCAACCCTGCAGATCTTTGTGTCATCTGCAAAGGGCATACTTTCCTTCCAGTCCCTCTGCAATGTCACCTATAAAGACATTAAAGAGGACTGGTCCCAATACTGAACCCTGTGGTACCCCACTAGTAACTCTCTACTTCTTGGAGGGCTTCATTTACTATAACCTTCTGCATCCTGTTGTTCAACCAATGTTTTACCCAGTCTACAACCTTGGGACCACTCCCAGGCTGACTAACTTGTTTATTAATCTTTTGTGTGGGACTGTGTCAAATGCCTTGTTAAAGTCTATGTAGGCTATGTCCACAGCCCTCCCCTCCCGGTCTATTACATTGGTCACCCAGTCAAATAAATCAATTAGATTCATCTGACATTACCTTCTTGCTGTGAATCCATGCTGCCTTGGCTTCTGTGCCCCACTGGCCTCTAGGTACTCAACAATTCTTTCTTTCAGGAGTGATTCCATCCTTTTCCTACCACTGAGGTCAAACTAACAGGTCTGTACTTTCCTGCCTCTGTCTTGCTCCCACTTTTGTGAAGGGAATCACATCTGTATTCTGCCCTCCTCCAGTTCTCAGGTACCACACCATCCTCTCATGATTTATTAAAAGTTTAATCACTGGTGTCACTAGTTCTCCCTTAGTTCTTTTAGAATTCTGGGATGAATCCCATCAGGCCCCATTGCTTTGTCCACCTTCAGTTGTAGGAGTTCCTTCAGGAGTCTTTCTTTTGTGAATTCACTGGTATTGACTTCCCTATCCAGAGTGCTTCTATTGTTGGGTTTAGGTATCTCTCCCTACTCTTCTTTTGTGAATACTGAGCAGAAGTATTCGTTCAGTATCCTGCTTTTTCACTGTCATCCTCTGCCCACTCCTTCCCTTTATTAAGCCTCACAATCCTCCCTTGGTCTTTCTTCACTCCCTAATATACCTATAAAGGTTTTATCCCCTGCTTAACCGAGTTGACTGTCTTTTCCTCAGTTTGGGCCTTTGCTATTCTGACTGCCTTCCTGCTTCCTTCTGCTTTAACTGGTACAGTTCTCTGTCCTAGCTCCTTCTGTGTTTCTTTATACTTCCTGAATGTACATTTTTCCCCAACTTTCACGCCACCTCTTTTGAGAACCATAGTGTTTTTTCCTTAGTTTTGTTTTGTTGATTTGCTTCACACAAAGGCTTGTTGCCTCTGTGATGGCTGTTTAGTTTTTCACCATTGTTCTCAGCCCTCCTTCCTGCCCGTTTGCTAGTGCTTTTCTGAGGGCACTCTCCATTGTCCCAAC
Source organism: Neoceratodus forsteri (assembly GCA_016271365.2). Taxonomy (NCBI): domain Eukaryota; kingdom Metazoa; phylum Chordata; order Ceratodontiformes; family Ceratodontidae; genus Neoceratodus; species Neoceratodus forsteri. The sequence continues at coordinate 1,102,821,040 of CM028133.1, forward strand.
ATCAGCCGTCCTGAAGCCCAATACCCTTGCTTTTGTGATGGCTTGGCTCTATGGCTGTGTTTATTGTAGAACCACACTGTTTGGTGGTCGCTTCTTCCCAGACGCTACCCACTTCTAAATCTGAGATCCTCTCTCTATCCCCATTTGAAAGTACCAGGTCTAAAAGTACTCCCTCCCAAGTGGGTTCCAACACTAGTTGTCTGAGGCATGCCCCTGTAGGACATCGAAGAAGACCCTGCTCTTGCATGTGGCTGCAGCAAGGTGCTCCAGTTAACATCTGGCATATTCAGATCTCCCATCAACAATATCTCCCTTTTCTGCCATTCTATGGATGCCTTCTATCATTTTCTTGTCCACTGCCTCCCTGTGTGGATTGTGGTGTCACTTCCTGTATCCAGGGTGACCCACAGTGCCTCCTGTCATCCCTGTTTACCCTTTAGTTCCGTTGCTTTAATCCCTTCCCTTACATCTAAAGCTACTTCTCCTCCTCTTTTACCCTCCCTGTCCCCCTGTAGATTGTGTACCCTGGTATGTTGGCATCCCAGCCATCGTTCTCTGTGTACCATGTTTCTGTGACTGCCCGACATCCAGGCAGCCCTCTTCCATCAAGGCCACTAGCTCAGGGAGCTTGTTACTCAGACTATAGGCATTGGTATTCATCACCCTATATTTTTTTTATGCCCATCTTTATCCCTATCCCTGTCTTTATTGCCTTTACCTTTTTCCCATTTACCCCTGTCCTGCTCCCCAATTGACTTTGCTACCTTGGTGTTTACCTCGCTAACTACCCTGTTTTGTTGGGGAGGCTGGGATTTCCCTGCTCCTTTTCAGTGCCTCCCCCCTTGGCTAGTTTAAATGCTTGCCAATGAAGCATTAAAACCTGTCACCTAGGATTCTGGTTCCCCTCCTGGATAGATGCAGATCATTGTGCCAGTATAGACCTGTATCCTCCAGGAGGATCCCAAGTCCCAATGAAGTCAAAACCCTGAACTCCATACCAGTTTTCAACCATTCATTGAATCCCTGAGTGTGAGATCCTAGCCCTCCACAGGCCATAGACAGGAGCACCTCCGAGAAGGTTAACGTGACATGCTACTTGTCTAGGGCCCCTCCCCAACTCCACAAACTCCTCTTGTGCTGCTCTGATCCCATTCCCAGTCAGGTCATTTGTCCCTTGGTGGACAATGACACCCAGCTCCCTCCCCCATGCAGTTACTCCAGCGATCCTGAGGATTTTCCCTGTCCCACCAAGCCATGGTGCCAGGCAGGCACCTCACCTCCTCTCACCATCCTCCCTCCCCTTTTCTACCCCCATGATCGAGAGCCCCCACCAGGAGCTATTTCTTCCCCTGTAGGGTCCTGAGCAACTCTCCTGTGGGTGTCCTTTGTGGAGGTTCCCAGCATTCTCCTTGATCTCCAATGTGGGTGCCTCCATAGGGAACCACTCCCTGCCTGAATGGCATATGAACTGTGGAGAGGTACATCTGGAGGGATGCTCCTCTGTTCCACCACCCTCACCTCCCTGGGGCCACCTTGGTCATACCACTCCTCTTTCTTGGCAACCTCTGAGGCAGTGGTGGTGGCCCTGGTGATTTCTGGCAGGGAGGAGGTTTCACGAATCCTAGCCAGGTCAGCCTTAAGACAGGCAACCTCCTTCCTCAGACCAGAGAGGTGCCTGAAAACAGGAACAGCTTCGCAGCCTCCAGGACATCTCCCGGAAGACTGCCGCCCCACAGCCATTGCACTGCACCCCCACCATGTCTTATTTGTGGCCCTTTTCCTGTTGCTTTGCATACTTACTTCTCCTCCTCTATTTATTTTTTGCCTACTTACCTACTGCTCATGTGTCCTTACAGCTCTCGCCTTCCTGTTCTGGGACTGGAACTTCCTGTATTCTTTGATAGTCTCCTTCTTCCTTGCTCAGAGTAGGACCTCCAGCAGATGGGGAGCTCTTTTCCTTCAAGGATGATGAAACTTATGTGTCTCAATGATCCTTCCTTCCTACTGCCAAACAGGATAGTATTCCACAGTGAAGGGACAGAGTAACTGAGATAGGCACCAAAGCTGGACCTAATTCTGGGATATTGAGTCAAATAAAATCATAACATCTGAGAGAGTGTGAACATGGGGAGGTACTAAAAGGCCATAGATATAATTAGATAGTTCCAGGAGAGAGCTCTGTAGGCCCAGAGGGAAGCATTACGGCATCTTCACACAGCTAAGGACAGCGCCTATTTGTATATAGAGCGTAAATGATGTGTATTAAATGTGGTATTAGTAACAAACCTTATCACCCTGTGGTAAAGGACATCAAGTTTTGCAAGGGCAGTTTTAGAACCGTGACAGTATATGATGTCAGCGTAGTCAAGAAGGGCAAAAGATTGACGTGACAAGCCTTAGCTTAGCTTCAAAGGTTAGCAGATGCTTGATCCTGTAGAATGGTCATAGCCTTTGCTTAAGTGTGTTAGTAAGTTCCTCTACATGAGTGAAAAGGAAAGTCTGTGATGCGGAGCAGAACTCAAGATGTTTAAATGCATCAATGGCCTCAATAGTTTTACCCAAGCGGGCATGATCAGAAGGTTACAAGGAGGGAATTTAGATCGCGATTGTCGTGAGGTGAGAAAGCATAACTTCAGTTTTTTTATGTCGGTAATAGTTTCAACTGTAGTAAATTATGTTGCAGCAGGGTAGATTTATTTTTGGAGCTTGAGACATGCGGCTTCAATGGAGGGTTTGCAACATAGATGACCATGTCATCTGCAAATAGATGGATGTTTATTTCCGTAACTTGTTGGTCGATATTATTATTTTTTTTTTCAGTTATCTGTTTATCGCCCTATGTGCACCTGGAGCTGCCTCTCCTTCAGGCTGCCTAGGTCCTGATCATTGACCCTACTAACTCCCCTTCACCACCTTATCTCATCATATGCAGCCGCCCACGGAGTAGCCCCGTGTAACCCTTTCACCAGGTGGATCCCCGCTCCTCTGAGGGGAAGGCACGGCGGGAGGAGGCACCAGCACACTATTTCTTCTGGCGGTCCCGGAGCTGCTGGAGTCATTCTTGGGAGTCTTCGGGATGCCTGGGGCTGGCAGTGGCATCCGCTAGACTTCCAGCGTGATTTTTCCGCTTTTCTTGTTCCGCTTAGTGCACTGCTTCCTGTTGTGCCCTGGTGTCCACTGGGGCCGCTATGGAGCGAGGCTTAACCCAAACCCTCCCCAGGATAGGAGAGCAGTCCATCGGATGCTCAATCCTATCCTCCCCCCGCCAACTCCCACCAATCCAAGTCCATTCCCGAACCCGGTCCATCGGCATGGGAAGAGGTAGCGCCAGCGCCAACCCTCTACGCCACCGGGGTCGATATTTATAAATATATGTATAGCAAAAGAAGGGGCCCAAGTATTGACCTTGTGGGATGCCTCTTTGAAGACTTTTAGTGGGGATTGGTCACCTTGAACTAAATAACTTGCTGCTGCCTTCCAGTAAGGTAGCAGGAGAACCAGTTATAGGCCATGTTATCAATTCCAAGGTTATGCAGCTGGGACAGGAATGTGTTGTTTACAATGTCTAACAATTTACTGAAGTCCAAGAAAAGTGCACAGACAGAATTTTGGCATCAAGGCATTCTACCAGTCATTTGTGACCTTGGCAAGAGGCAGTGACAGTGCTGTGCTTGGGCCAAAATCCTGACTGAAGAGGAATGAGGAGATTGGCATTTACCAGATACTCTCAGAGCTGGGCGTTAACTAGTTTTTCCAGAAGATTAGATAAAGTGGGTAACAAAGAGATAGGTCGATAATTGTTTAGATTAAAAAGATGACCAGATTTAAGGAGAGGGATTACATGGGTGACTTTCCAAGCGGATGGAAGTACTGTACACCTTGCAACAGGGATAGAATAAAAGGTGGCGATTGGTGGAATGAGAGTGTAGTATCCACGTTTCAGGAAAAGTGAATCAAGGCAATCAGCACCCACTCTTTATTAGGGTTTAGGATAGAAGGAGATCTTCCACTCATTTAAAGGTAATTGTACTAAAGCTGAGGCGACATCAGGTGTAATGGGCAGGTGGATAAAGGATCTAGCCTTTAGAAAGTATAATTTTGCTTGCAGCAGATGTATCAAAGGCCATGCATGCTGTGGCAAAATGGTTATTTAGCAGGTCAAAGATGGAATTCCTATCTGGGTGAGTAACTCTGTCTTTACAGATTTTAGAGGGTAGGACAACGGAAGTCAGTGTCCTCGACTTCTTTGAGAACTTTCCAAACTTGGCAGCATTGTTTTTGAGGAATCAAGCACGGATTGAAATATTTTGCCTTCTCTGCTCTGACCAGCTTAGTGCAGTTATTTCTAGCTGTTCTAAAGGCAGTCCAGTCCGATGGTGATTTCGTTTTCCATGCTAGTTTCATAGGATATCTCTGTTATGCGAGGCAGACTTTAGAAGGGGAGTGAAACAAGGGCAAGTTATTTTCCTGATTCTACACTCCATCAAAGGAACGTGTTTATTGATGACCTTAAGCACTAGAAAGTGAAACAGGTTATATGCTTCCACGGGATTTGGGGACAGATGGAAGTCCTTCCATCTAATTCTGCTCAGGTCAGACAAAAGTCTTGGCAGTTAAATTTATGGCACTTTCTTGTTAAAGTGAAATAGGAAGGGTCACTGGTTTTGGATAAACCTGGTGCAGGAATGGCCCAATGGTCACTAATACCATTATCAAATATACCAGCGTGGATATTTTATGAGGTTTATTTCCCAAAATTAAGTCAAGTAGGGTGTGCGGTCAGGGTTTTGATATTAGGGTGAGTGGGCTCAGTGATTAGCTGGGAAAGCCCAAATTCATCACAGAGCTCTCTTAATGAATTAGAGGCAAGAGAGAGCCAATCCATGTTTAGATCACCTATGATCAGGGATTCAGAGTCATTGCATAAAAGCAGTTTGTGGAGGTGGTTTAGTATTTTGGTACCCCAGAAGGAGGTCTGTAGCAGCCGGTCACAAAGATGGATTCATTGGAAGGCAGGGTATTTTTAGGGTAGTTTTCAAATTGTTGGGGCTCAGATAAGGAGTTTTTAACAGAAGCCATAAATTTATTGGCAACGTAAACTGTAATCCACCCCCATTAGGCTGATCAGTCCTAAACACATTATAAGTATCGGGGTCATGAGGGCCTGAGATGGCTGCCCTCCCAGGATCACCTTGAGGTCACGAGGGCCTCCTGTTGTCTGCCCTCCCCACCAGATTCACCACACAGGAGCACCCTCCCCAGAGCGAAGCAAAGCAGTATCAGGGTCATGAGGGCCTGAGATTGCTGCCTCCCAGAATTACCTTGAGGGTCACGAGGGCCTCCCTGTTGTCTGCCTCCCACCAGATCCACCACACAGAAGCACCTCCCCTGGAGCGAAGCAAAGCAGTATGAGGTCGTGAGGGCCTGAGATGGCTGCCCTCCCAGGATCACCTTGAGGGTCGCGAGGGCTCCTGTTGTCCACCCTCCCACCGGATCCACCACACAGGAGCACTTCGTAGCGGTATAAAGGTACAGAGCGACAAACGCAGGCCTCAGCTGCCACCATTTTGAGGAGTCGGCATGTGTTTTTAAAATTGGCGCCAAACAGAATCACCAAACAATCGCATTTCACACTAGCTGCCTTAAAGTTTCATTTGCTGTCGGTGTACCTGTACTGATTGTGTTTTTTCTGTGCATAGCAATCACGAGTCTAAGCATATTATTTAGCAGTCTGCACCATGTACCTTAAGTACCTTAAGTATTCATTGCTTTAAAGGGAATTAATATAGCCTCAGCATATTATTTGCAGTCTGCACCTTGTACCTAAGAATTTATTGCTTTAAAAGTACATAATATAATCTCCTCTCAGCCTGTGTCTGTTAGCCCTACTAGAAGTAATTTACAGTGCTCTAAAGCTAGTCTCTTTCACTCAGACAGAATCTGTATAGCCAATGTAGTAGAAATGTACTGCAATGTAGTAGGTGATTTACACTAGAATTCGATTTCACAGAAGGTCCAAGTATAACAACCTACCTGAAAAGCAGCCCCGCCTTCGCAGCACATAACCTTAAATTTCTCCTCTCTCCTCTCTCACAGCAGTATCGGGTCGTGGAGGGCCTGAGATGGCTGCCTCCCCAGGATCACCTTGAGGGTTGCAAGGGCCTCCCTGTTGTCCACCCTCCCACCGGATCCACCACAAAGACACCTCCCCAGAGTGAAGCAAAGGTATGGAGCAAGCGCGGCGCAGGCTTCAGCTGCCACCATTTTGAGGAGTCGGCGTGTGTTTGTCCACCCCGGTGCTCTCCGTCAACTTCTCAACACCCACCACCACCCTTGGTCGGCTGTCAGCTATATAGGGGCTGTCAGGTGACGAATAAAACCAATCAGCACACTTTCCCATTTGCAGCTTATACTGACTACCACTAGCGGACGCTACTCCAGTTCCCAGCTTGTTGCTGCAATTACATTTGGCACAATGCTCCTCTATCTCTCCCACTTTCTCCCTGGCATTTCTCTCAGCTCTCTCCCCAGCAACCTAGCCTGCGGGAACCAAACTCCACCTTAACTATACTCTGCTCACTCCCCGTCACCTCATCTTCCACCACCCTACACCAAATGCCACATATGCCCACCCTTACTTGGGTACTCAGTGCCTCCATCCTCCTTCTTCATTCTTTCAGGGACTATCTGTCCTACATAATTTGGCTACTTCTGCATCCCTCCCACCGCATAAAATACCCACACCAGACAAAAGTCCAGATCCGCATGGATTATTTCCAAACACCTCTCATACTGCTACTCCTCTTGTCAGGGATGTTGAAACAAACCCAGGTCCTAGGTCTCCCACTCCCCAACTCTCCCCAGGGCCTCCGATTACTGCACCTCAACATCTGCAGCATCATGAATAAAGTTCTCAGCTACACTCACTGGCCTAACCCTACGCCCAGACATCTTCATTATATCTGAGACATGGCTGAAACCACACCATGTTGATTCAGCAGTAGCCATTCCTGGCTATTCACTCATTAGGCAGGACCGTTTGGGTAAGAAGAAAGGGGGCATTGCCATGTTCATCTCCACCAAGTTACAATTCATCCCAATCCAGGTCCCTGGTCCTGGACCACAAGTTGAATCCTTGATGGTTAAGCTCGGCCTCCCTCACTCCTCCCCAGTGTACGCCGGGGGTCCTACTGCGCCTGCTACCCCTGGCCCAACATCCTAGACCACCTAGCCACACTAAAGTCTATTGCCACAAATAGCGAGCTATACATCCTCGGTGACTTCAATTTCAACTGGCTAGCTAACAACTGCTCAAAGCTACGAACCAAAGTAAACACCCCAAACCTCTCCCAACTAATTCACCAACCCACCAGATTAAACCCTAAAATGCTAAACCACTCCTCTTGGACTGGGCCTCACATCTCACCCCAACAGGATTATTAAAACCGGCCTCCTCCCGACTCCCTGAGCCACCAAATGCTATATACAGTATGGTCAGGAAGGTGCACAGACCCATAAAACAGCCCCTAGGACGATCCTCATGAGGTCCTATAAATCCCTATGCCTACCTTCCTCCTTAATGACCTTGCTCATGTTGACTGGTTCTTCATACAGCAGGCACCCACCATCGACTTCACCATTGATATGTTCAGAAATAACTTTCTTGCTATATGGGGCTACCCACCCTCTCAAAGCGACAACAGTAAAGGGCTCCCATCCCCCTTGGTCACTGCTGACATCACTAGCAGATGCGGGCCAGGGACCATGCCTGAAAAAACACAAGCTATCCAGCACCCAAGTATCTCTACAAAGATACCGTACCCTCCACAACTCCTGCACCAAATCTGCTCGGCAGGCCAAACAAAACTATTTCAAGTTGGCTCTTACCTCCAACCTTAGCCACCCTTCAAACTTTTGAAAACCATCAAATTCATACTCGCTCCACCAGTCCAGCCACCATCCCCAACCCTATCCATCCATGGCAACATCGTCCTCGGACCCTAGAGAAGTTGCCACCGCCTTCAACACCTTCTTCACCAGCTGCACCATGTCTCTCCTACCCAACCACCAGCTCACCCCCACCACACCTAGCTCATCATTGAAATCCCAGATCTCCCCCTGGCCAATACTTTCTCCTTCTGTCCAGTCACCCGGCCAGTACTACAAGCACCACGGGCCCTCAACCCCAACAAAGGTAAATGTCCCTTAGGCCTGGACACTAAACTACTCCACTTATCAGCACCACCATCACCACCCCACTCGCCAACCTCCTGAACCTCTCATTCTCCTGGCTAAAATCCCAGCTGCTTGGAAACAGGTGGTAGTTATCCCCTCCCAAAGCGTAGCGATCTCTCTGTGCCTGGAAATTACCACTCCATCTCCTTACTCCCAATACTGGCCAAACTTCAGGAACATCTCGCTCTGCCAACTCACCCAATACCTTGACTCTACCTTTCTTCACCCCTTATCAGTCAGGGTTCCATAAGTCTCATTCCACTATCACCGCCTCCCTAAGACTCACTAATGACATCTCTCAGGAATGGACAGGGGCACCTCACCTCTGCTATTTTCATAGACCTGGCCAAGGCTTTTGACACCGTCTCCCACCCCAAGCTAATAGTTAAACTAACTGACACAGGCCCTCCAGCCTTGCCACTTGCTGATTTCAGGCCTACCTGACTGGCAGACTCCAATTGGTAAAAATCGGCTCCCAAATATCTGCCCCTCCCAGTCACCTTGAGGGTCCCCAAGGCTCAGTCCTGGGCCCGCTATTATTTTCTATATTTCTAAATGACCTCCCACTGGCCTGCACAAACTCAGCCATACAAATGTACGTGGATGATACCATACTGTACGCCTCTGGGCCCTCCACTGGTGTCGTGTCCACTGCTCTCCAACAGGACTTCAGTTTCATTCAGCATTGGTTCAGGTCCAACCAATTAATCCTAAATGCTAAGAAAACCGCTCTCCCTAACCTTTGCACGCAACTCGACTCTCATGCCTAGCTGCTCCTCCCACCTTCCATACCCTGGATGGGTCCCCCTGAAGCTTGCACCTCCTTTAGATACCTGGGGTTATGGCTCACCAACAGCTAGATTTCTCAGCCCACATCAAATCGCTACACAAAAACTGCACCCCAAACTGGGTGCGCTATATCGCAAGAAAGGGTGCATGCCTCCATGGTCCAAAGGGAATTAGTGCATAAAATTATTCTCCCAATACTTGAGTATGGCGACGTGGTCTATGGCACTGCACCCTCTTCCAACCTGGCCAGCCTGGACACCCTCTTTCACTCTTTCTGCCGCTTCATCTTGGACTGCCTCCCCAATGACCCATCACTGTGACCTATACAGCTCCTAGCCCCTTCACTCACTTGCGTCCTGGAGACAGATCCACTGCTCCAGAGTCATAGTGAAATTCTGGTTCAACTCCCTCCCCTTACCATAGCTCCACTTTATGTGCCCAACCTCTTCGCCTACTTTCTCAGAGAAGCTCCGATTCTAGGCTCCTCCAAGTCCCACTCATGCACGATCCAAGGGACAATCAGCCTTCAAATATCGCTTGCCTAAACTTTGGAATGATTTACCTGCAGACATTAGGCTCACCTCTAACCCAAGACTCCTAAACCCGCTTCTCTATGACCATTTCTCTGACACATGCAACTGTTACCAGCATTCATGAGTCATGGCCCCATCGCCCTGCTTTGTGAGTGCTCGCCTATTCTCACCTACTGCATTGCAGGGTCAGAAATATTTTAAGTATTATTGTACTGTTATGTTACCATGGCCTGTTACAGGTTTCTCACACTGCCTGTGTACCTAAATGTCTCTGCCATGCATACTCTGCACCTAGGTTAAATTTGTGCATATCTGTGTACCTGAATGTATATATTAAATCCATGTAAATATACATGTCCTGTGTACCCCTTGTAACCCTCCCCAGGTCGATCTGAAACAAGTGGCCCCCCCTCAGTATGCCTGCCTGGTTAATCTTGTAAATAAATAAATAAATAAATAAGAAGGTAGATTAATTGCAGAGTCACGATGGCGCCACGGAGCCAAGACTCGATTATCACCAGTACATCAGGGATCGAGTGAGGAGCCCAACCTGTATCAGGTCATGCTTATTTAGAATACTACATACATTAATGTGAAGAAATGAGATCCTTTTAAGCTGGGAGAGGTCAGTAGGAAATGCAATGGAGGTTACAAGGCCAGGGTTTAGTTCAGTATTGCCAGAGCAAAACAGTAAGAGTAGGAGCAGTTGTTTAAAGCTAGTGAATACAATTTAAGTCAGTCACATTATTATGTTTTGAGTGGGTGGTGCCCGCAGTGTACGATTTGCAGAATGGGTAAAAGCTTATCAATAGAAGAGGCAAGAACTGCTAGGTAGGGATGGAGAGAAGTGGCACAAGCTCGTAAACAGAAGGCTTAGGTGCCAAATATGTAAGCATATCACAGTCAGTACCACAGGGTCCCAGACACCCTGATTGAAGAAGGGCAGCTGTGGTTTTAATAGGAGGGAGGCCAGGTCCAAAGAAAAGGGACATGAACATTGATGAGACAATGTACTGTAGTTCTAGGCTCCCTTGCATGTACATAGAGAATGAAAGGGGTGTGTATGATGCACACAGTGCAGCTGATACACAGATAACATAATAGTAGGAAAGGCATAAGACTGCAAGAAGAGTTAATCACAGGCCAAGTCATGGGAGCTCAACAGTTTGCAAGGATACTGCAAAGGGAGAAGGGACGATAATAACGGTAAGGGTACTTCTCTGGGATTCACACAGTGAAGTTCCAGTATGGGAGGAGCTGGAGGAAGAAGGGATCACTCATGTACCACGGATAGACAGGGCTAAAGCAACCTTGAGGCACCGGCTGAGCTTAAGCAAGCTTGAATGTCCCAAAGCAGTAGTGAAACAGAACCAGTAGGAGAAGGGGAAACAAACCAAAAGGAGAAGGAGGAGAGCTGAAGGAAGGGATAAACCCCTGTTTAATACTGGTCGGGGATAGATTTGAGGGAAGTAGTGGACAGATGGGAGAATCAGCAGGAGACCAAGAGGCGGCAGGAAAACAAAAGAGGAATTGGAGGGCAGGGGCCAGACAAAGCAAAAAGAAATGATGGGTTGAGTTTAGAAATAAGAGGCAGAAGCTGGCCCAGTGGTACTGAGGTTAAGGCACTAGATGTCTCTCTCGCGCCACGCTGGTGACCGGTTAGGAGACTAGCCTGGGCCATCGGGGGTCGGCAGAGGCAGGGAGGGATTGAACGTCCAAAGGACAGCAGTCCCTTCTCAGGGAGGGTGTAGGGCAGGCGTCACTCTTGAGCAACCTCTGGCATTGGCCGGCAGCCTGGAACTTGCGCGCTGCCGTAGACACTGGGGCAGAGCTCAGTGGATGCTGGCCATCACTGCATGTCCGAGCTCCATGGGAGGGAGGAAGGTGGGAGAAAACAGAAAACCCTCCTCTCCACTGACAGGTGAAGGCAGGTCCAGTAGCAGTGGCCCCACGCCCAAAGCCTGGCTTTTGGGAAGCGCTTCTGGTTCCTCCCCACAAGCAGTGCGCCCACTAGCATTCTAGATAGAGCACCGGTAAGGAGTGGCGGTCCTTTCTCGGGGAGTCAGGAGGCGGGGGGTTAGGTAGCACTGCAGAGGGGGAGAAGGCCGGCACCCAGAGAGTACAACTGAAACTTCAGGCGGGCGGGCAGAGCCAACGCTGAGAATCACCGAGGCAGAAGGTCAGTGGAAGAGGGGAAGAAAAGAGTTAAAAAAAAGAAAAGAAATCAGAGGCAGAGGAATTAAGTGGTCTGAGTTGCACCATTGCTCTGAGGCAGGGTGTGGTTCTAGCCCCACACCAGGCACTTAAGAAACTGACACTGTAGTGCAGCATGAGGGGTACTGCACTCCTGAGGTGCCATCTTTCAGATGAGACGTTGAGCCGAGATCCCATCTGCCTGTTCTGGTGGTAGTACAGGTGGATGTTAAAGATCCCATCACACTTCTCGAAAAGAAGATGGGAATTTTCCTGGCGCATTGGTCAAATTTCCCCCATTCATAAAAATACCACCAACAGCCTAATCTGGCTTAATTTCAGTTGGCTTTCATCTGTATCCCCAGGCTAAAAATAGGCAAAACTGTCTGGCCTCCTTTCGGTCAACAAAATGAAATAAAAGGCTAGTACCTGTCTCAAAGCTAGGAGGAGGCCTAACCTTGACTGGAATTAAAGGAAGAGGATACAGAATGAGACTAGATGGACCTTATAGACCTGCCTATTATACAGTAATTTAACTACTTGGTGTGTGATGGTTGTGATTTCTGTATCTGGAGCTAAATTTGTATTGTGAAAATGTTTGTTTCCTTGCCTTTTAGTTTTGCTTTTATTCTCTTTTTAACCCTCTACCCCACTGCTGATCCCACCCTCACTGTCCTGGCTTCCAGACCTATCTTCTCCATCTCTGTCTCTTATCCTTATCTTATCAACAGCTTAATCTGGTTCAAGGACAGTTGGCATTCATCTGTATCCCTCCCTGGTCATGCCTGAAAATAGGCAGGATTTGTCTAGTGCACTTTCGGTCAACAAAAACTAAATAAAATAAAATAAAAAATCCTGTCCCTCTTACCTACAGACTTTCCCTCCGAGATAGTGTGGTGGGAGTTGCCCGGCACCACACAGACTACTCAGTTCTAGGAGGCAGGTGTGCAGTCGGTGAGGTGAGTCCCGAGAGACTGGCAGCACTTCACCCAGCAACGCTGCGGGTTTGTTTACATGTTCAGTCCCCACCCACTGGGAGATGCCAGGGTGGCTAATGTGGTGGGCACTGTGCCCCCCAGCCAATCAGCATCCCCCACCTGACATGATGTCTCTGCCTACACCACCACCTGAGAACGCCTATGTGGCGGTTGCATTTCTCCATGGAGGAGAGCCCTTTAGATGCTCGATCCTTCTTGTCACCACCGTGCCCGACAACCCAAAATTTCTCCTGATCATGGGTTGCTGGAATCACACCCAGTGGTGCTACAGCTGTGCTGACATGCTGGCTTCATTTCTTTGCCATTTATATCTATTGTAGCCAAATGTTTTAAGGACCCCTGTGTAGAGCTATGGGTGAGAGAGGGAGGGTGGTGGTTTTATGTCAGGTCTGAATTTGTAAAAGAAGTGGGGTATTACTTTAGGGTATTGTTGGAGCAGCTGGTGTAATTATGTGTGTGGATTCTGGGATTATCAGGCTTAGCTACTCTGCATCCCAGCTGCTGAACCTCCAGCTCCTTCAGTGACTACCCCCTACCAGTGGTGGCATATAGGTGCTGTACAGAGGTGCATTATAAGAAGGTGGGATGATAGGTGGTGGGGTGTGAGTCTAGTTAACGAGGACAGGAATATTGGGGTGGTGGAGGACCACAAGGTGTCCCGGGGAAAAGTGGAACCCAGGGAGAGGTCAGACATGTTTGGTTCCCATACACAGGACTCCCACCAGATCGAAAGCAGGCAGATAGCCATTAGGCCGGAGTATCCCATCAAGTTCCTGAGTACATTTAGCTGAGGCAGATACGGTGCTGCAACAAGGGTGACAGTGAAAGGGTCAATATGGATTTTAGATCACCCTCACCATATGGCCCTTTGCAAACACACAGTTCCTACCCCTTCTGGGACATGCCTGTCCCGGAGGTTATATTTAGTTTGAGGGTGCAGGGTGGAGAAGTGCCCCACAAACACTGACTGTTTCCCAGGAGGGCACTTTACATCAGTAACTCCTGGGACATGCCTGTCCCGGAGGTTATATTTAGTTTTGGAGGTGTGGGTGGAGAAGTGCCCCACAAACACTGACTGTTTCCCAGGAGGGCACTTTTACACTGTAACTCCTGGGACATGCCTGTCCCGGAGGTTATATTTAGTTTTTGAGGGTGCAGGTGGAGAAGTGCCCCACAAACATTGACTGTTTCCCAGGAGGGCATTTTCACTGAACTCCTGGGACATGCCTGTCCCGGAGTTTATATTTAGTTTTGAGGGTGCGGGGTGAGAAGTGCCCCACAAATACTGACTGTTTCCCAGGAGGGCACTTTACGCTGTAACTCCTGGGACATGCCTGTCCCGGAGGTTATATTTAGTTTTGAGGGTGGAGGAGTGCCCACAAACACTGACTGTTTCCAGGAGGGCACTTTGACGCCAGGACTCCTGGGACATGCCTGTCCCGGAGGTTATATTTAGTTTTGAGGGTGTGGGTGAGAAGTGCCCCACAAACATTGACTGTTTCCCAGGAGGGCACTTTGAAGGCTAGTAACTCCTGGGACATGCCTGTCCCGGAGGTTATATTTAGTTTTGGAGGGTGCAGGGTGAGAAGTGCCCCACAAACATTGACCTGCTTCCCAGGAGGGCACTTTAGCGCTTGTAACTCCTGGGACACAAAATGCCTGGGGCTGTAATGCCACTGGCCTTTGCCTGTACCGTAATCGATTTCTTTGACTGGGTGACCAAAGTCGAGACCAGGAGGGGCTGTGACATGGCCTACCTAGACTTTAGCAAGGCATTTGACACAGTCCCACACAAAAGGTTAATAAACAAGTTAGCTAGCCTGGGAATGGGTCCCAGGGTGGTGAGGCCCCATTGGAAGAAACCATCTTGGACCCTGACTGCTTAGCACTTATAGACCGATCTCTAACCTTCCTTTTTGGATAAGGTTATTGAGAAAATAGTGACTCTGCAGCTACATTTATTTATTTATTGAAGACTAGGAATTACAACCTTTGAGTCAGGGGCCCAATCTCAAGACACATGGCACAAGTCGCCGCACTTGTGACTTGCGCCATATGTTGATATGCCGAGGACCCTGTGCCCGATTTCAGAACAGGCAGGGTCCCTGGTTGCTACATCCTGCCACTTACGGCTCCCAGGTGGTACACCAAATGGAGAATGCACCCACACAGGATGCCGCAAGCTACAGTAATGCCCTCCAACAGGGCACAAGTCTCTCCCCGGATCCCTGAATGGTAAGCCCTCCCCAAAGCCCAGCTCTCTGACACCATGTCAATGCCCCGTAGAGCTATTCAAGCACCGCACCATCCCAAATGCAACTGCCCGGAATCCTGACGGTAACATGACATCCTTGGTAGTCTAGTGGTCCCCACCCAGCAGTGTCAGTCCACCTCACCTCACTCTGGTCTCCACGCCCGATTGAGAGCATTTCATTTCATGCACAGTTGCCGACTGAGCTCCTCCCTGAGCCGCATTACTGTATATAGTACACGCCAATGATCACTCATTGGGTGTGTACTGTGCAGTAGTACATGCACAAAGGGAGCTAGTTGGCAGTTGGCCGTGGAGGTGAGAGGTGGGTTGCCAGTCGCCAACCGGACCGGTGTGAGGTGGACTGTTGGGTGGGTAGGGGCCATAGACTAAAAGGGAATTAGGGGCATGGCAGTTATATGATCGGCGAGCTGATGATCAGGATCAGGCTTGGGGACAGGGGACATGTGCAGCTTGCGGGCACATCTCGGTATGGGGGATACATGTTCAGCTCTGCAGGTCACTGCTCGGGATCAGGGCTTGAGGTGCCAGCAACCAGCAGAGGGCTTTCCAGAGCATGTGCCACTGGGGACAGGTGGGAGGGTTTATGTGGACATATTGGGGGTGACTGATGGGTGCACATGGCAGAGTGGTGCACCCAGGTGGATGTAAAATACTCTTAGACTAGCTAACAGCTGGTCTAACTGTTTTAGACCAATGTCCTCTGGGGTTATCTTGGAATAGCAAATGTGCTGTTCGATAGCCACCCTCCCGAATAGGGCATAACTGCCATAAACCCCTTGCGCCATGTCGCAGGGGTTTTATGGTGCAACTAATAACAGGACCACTTTTGCGTGGGCAGCCTGCTGACATGTCGCAGGCTGCCTTTTGGAATACCGAATGTTGTTATTCATAACGCAGTGCTACTTATGCCATTTATTTGGCACAAATCACTTTGTGACATGCATAACCATTCTGGAATTGGGCCCAGAGACCTTTTCAAAGGCCCTACTGGAAAAGTACAAAACAGTTACAAGGTGCAAAAAGAAAAGAGTACAAGTGCAGTAACAGACAATATAAAGGGAAAAATGTAAACATGCTTTTAAACATACAAAGTGTTACTGTACAAAACAGGCCATGTAGTGGCAGACCATATAGTATAAGTTACAAACTGAGGGTTGAATACAGGTGGGCTAGGGATCAGGAAAGCAAATGAGCAAGGTGGGGGCAGGGATAGTGGGAGCCAAGTAAAACTAGGGAGAAGGAGGGAGGCGGGGGATGTCTCATGACATTTGACATCTCGAGCCCCTCAGTTGGGATTTAGGTCTAGGCGCGTGAGAGACTACATTGGTCAGGGTGCATAATGATTTCCTCAGGCAGAGAGAGAGGGAAATGGTCATTCTCGTTCTGCTGTACCTGTCCTCAGCGTTTGACACTATGGACCATGGCTTGTTGTTGGATTGCCTTAAGGAGCTCTGGATGCACCAGCAGTATCATCAGCTGGTATGAGTTATTTGTCACAGATAGGATGCAGAGGGTGGTGATGGGGACTTTCTCTTCAATTCCAAAGACCCTGTCATGTGGAGTTCCTCAGGGCTCAATCCTGTCTCCCATATTGTTTGCAGTGTAAATGCTACCCCTGGGAGAGCTCATTAGATGAGACAACCTGGGGTTTCACTGCTATGCGGATGACACCCAGATGTATCTGTCATTTGCACAAAGGACAAATGACGAGCTGAGGTACTAATTATGTTGGCTGAGAGCCAGGACTAGATGTTTCTAGCTGGCTGAAGCTCAACTTGGCAAGACAGAGGTTGTGGTGATTGAGTCTGGTTGTCGACAGGTTGCAGAGGTGGAAGGAGAGGTGACTGGCCTGGGGCCTGGTTCCTCTCCATAGGCTGCTTCTGCTAAGGTAAAGAATATGGGTGTCATTTTGGATGACAGGCTGACACTTGAGGCTCAGGTGTCATCTACTGTCCAGAATGGCTTTACCATCTCTGGAACAGTACCTAGATTAAAGGTTTGACCCTGCCTGACGGTCTGCTCTTACTAGTTTGTGCTTTTAGACTACCAGACTCAACTACTGTAATGCTCTTTACCTCGGGGCACATAGAGTTCTGCATCCCTTGCAGCTGGTGCAACAGCTAGGTTGCTGACAGGTCTCCTGAGGTCCTGCCGCAGACCCTGGTCTTGCTTGATCTGCACTGGTTGCAGCTGAGGTGGCGTAATTATCTTCAAGGTTGGTTAACTGACCTATAAAACCCTATACAGACAGGGCCCTGGCTATCTGAGTAACCTCCTGACTCCTTATCACACCCAGCACTCTCCTCCCAGCAGTTCCAGAGTATAGCTTATTTCATCTGGTGATCAGTCGTTTGAGGTGGCTGGACAGACCCTGTGGAAATCACTTCAAGATCTTCAATCAATCAATCAATCATACTTTATTTCTAGCATGCTTTTCTTAAATCAAAGTGCTACAATTTTAAAATAGTCCGACAAACGGTTAAAACACACAAAAATTAAGACAGCATACATATGGCTAAATATCCTCCCAAATGCTTAGATCAAATAAATAAGTCTTCAAGGAGGATTTAAGTCTCAGTGGACAATCAATCTCTAACCCGAGATTGCCTGTCCACTTTGAGGGAGGCCCTCGTTGGAGGCCTTTAAAAGGAGCCTGAAGTCACACCTATTTAGGGAGGCCTTAGAAGCGTAGTAAGCTCCTTACCCTGACTGTTATTAATTCAGGATATATTTTATTTGACTGTTTAACATATATTTTTTTAAACACAAGCAGAGGATAGCAGGACAGCCACATTATGGTTATATGTGGTTCACAGCACAGTACTTATAATGTCATCGTAGCTGAATGATGTAGTTGCTTGGATACAGAGGCCAGTCCAGTAAGTAGGGCAATATTTACGAGGTATTAGTCTTATGAAATGATTAGTGCTTAGAAACTTCAGCATGGACATGAGCAGGTCAGTGATTACAGTACATGTGAACAGGATGGAATGTCGAGATGCTTAGATGCTTATACTGGTGAGTGACTTGTTATTGTCACAACCCCACTCAGCAGGTCAGGCCTCTGCTCCCACAGTGCCAACCTCCGAGCGCAGTATTGTGAAAAGTTAACAGAACAGGTAACCCTCCTGTCTGTTTTGTGGGTTTGAATCAAACTTTGGTCTCAAGTTCTGGATGGATTCAAATTGTGAACCTCTTGTTAGCGTACTCCAATATACAGATAATTCTGCTCTTCGGGGTAGATATCTTTCGCCACGGGCACCTAACCAGGTGTACAAAATGAACCCTTAAAAAGTCTATAAAGACCTTAGAATAAACTTACCTTTTCCCAGTTTGGTAAAACAGTAAGCTTTGTACAGTGTCAGCTTTAACCATATATGCTTCCCTTGTCAAAGAAAGAATTTCAAAGGCACACCAGGTAGTTTCTAACAATAGAGGTTTACTTAAAATAGATAACATGTAAAATGCAAAACACAGAACCATATATCACAAAACATACAATCTTTTAAAACAATAAGGTTTAAAAGTGCAAATTCTACCAATAATACACTTAGAACTGTCTACCTAATGTATTCTTATCTTCTTATAGTGCTGTAGATTTTTCTTTTTCAGAGTCCAAACATCTCTGTCTAAAGGTCTGTTACAGCATAATTAAAACACTGTCTTGACCCTGCCTTCTCCATGATATCACCCAGCTCCTCCTCTGTTTATTAAAATTATACAATCAGGATGTCTTGTGTCAGGAGGTAAATTAATAGGTGACATCAGCAGAAAAACTTGTTTCCCATATGACTTCCCAATTAAGTCTGTAATTTTCCAAGTCCTTTCTTTCATCCATGAGCAGCATCTCTCTCAAGAACATCAAAGGACTCTTATGACGTAGTACCTAAGTGCCATAACCTGTATTCTTCCTCTAAAGGCCACAACAGTTTATGATTTTCTAGCCTAGCAGCTGGCAGCTGCAATTAAACTAGATAAACAGCAGATCCTTAATTTAGTCTCTTCTAGCCTGTGATTATCTCCTGGCTTTTAGGATAACAGCTTGTAGTTGGACCCTGGGGGGTTGTCATCCCAGGTCCAGGATTCCTCATGACAGACAATCACACCACATTTTTATATTACAAAAATCATACAGTGATCAGAACCAGCTGTCCAAGTGTCACAATCCTCCCTACCTAGAATGAATTTGGGGCTCTATCCCTGCATGGGATAAGCTTCCCAAATCAGTTCACTCCTCATAGATGCAAGACAAGCCATCTGAGTTCTGATTTTTGGCTCCAGCCCTATGTAATATTTCATATCATACCCTTGCAAAGTAAGACTCCATCTTAGCAATCTACCATTCGTCTTTTCCATTTGCAGTTAGCCAAACTGGAGTTGTGGTCAGTCTGTACCACAAAATGGCCTTCCTTCAAGTATGGCGCCAACTTCTTTAGGGTCCACACTATGGCAAGACACTCCTTTTTCACAGTGGAGTATGCCTGCTCCCTGGGAAGTAACTTTTACTCAGATATGCTACAGGGTGATCTTTCCCTTGGCTGGATGTCTGATTCAGTACTGCCCCAATACCCACATCTGAGGCATCGGTCTGAACTATAGAGGGTCTGCTATAGTCAGGACTTGTCAAAACAGAAGCACTGCACAGTGCCTCCTTCAGTCTGGTAGAGGTTTCTTCACAGGATGGTGGGTACAGGGGCCTTTAAAGGAGGTATAAACATGGGAGTACAGGGGCCATAATAAAGGTATAAAGGTGGGGGTAGGAGCAGTTATAGAGGTATAAATTTTGAGGGTACAGGGGCGATTATAGAGGTATAAATGTGGGGGTACTGGGACCTTTAAGAGGCATAAAGTTAAGTCACAGGGGCCATAATAAAGGTAAAAGATGGGGGACATGGGCAGTTATAGAGGTATAAAGTTGGGGTACAGAGGTGGTTATAGAGGGATAAGCATGGGGAGTACAGGGCCATAATAAAGGTATAAAGGTGGGGGTACAGAGGCTGTTATAGAGGTATAAAGGTGGGGGTACAGGAGCCTTTAAAGAGGTATACAGGTGGGGTTACAGAGGCCATAATAAAAGTATAAAGGTCTGGGTACAGGCGAGTTATAGAGGTATAAAGGTAGGGGGTACGGGCATCCTTTTCTTTACCAGGTCAGATAGGGGAGCAGCCAGGGCACTGTAATTGGGTACAAATTTTCTATAGTACCCTGCTGTCCCAGAAAACTCCTGACCTACTTCTGCATTTCTGGTCTGGGCCATGCCTGGATTACCTCTATTTTATTTGGTTAGGACGGAGCTGTCCCCAGCCTATCACATGCCTGAGGTATGCCACTTCTCCTATGGCCACCTGGCATGTCCCGGCTTTGACAGTGAGCCCAGCCCTCTGTATCCTGCCCAGCACTTCCCTATGGTGGGACAGGTGTTCCTACCAGCTGGCATTAAAGATGGCAATGTCTTCCAGGTATGCCATGGCGTACTCCTCAGCACCATTTAACACCTGGTTCACAAACCTTTGCAAAGTGGGTGGGGTGTTCTTCATTCGAAAGACATTACTTTAAGTTCAAATAAGCCTATCGGAGTGATGAAGGCCGACCTCTCCTAGCGCTGTCTGTCAATTCTACCTGCCAATACCCCTTGGTCAGGTCAATCATCGTAAGGTAGGTCACCCTCTCAACTTGTCCAGGAGTTCATCCATCTGGGGCATCAGGTGGGCATCTGACTTCGTGACTGCATTCAGTCCACGATAGTCCACACAGAAATGAGTAGAGCCATCTGGCTTGGGCACAAGGACTACAGGTGAGGCCCAGGGCTGTGTGATCTCTGGATTACCCCTAAATCCAGCATCTCCTCCACTTCCCTCCAAATGTCCTTTTTGACAGCCTCTGACACCGATAAGCTGTCCGCTGTATGGGTGTCTGTGTCCTGTCTCCACATCGTGAGTCGCTAAGGGAGCTAGTCCAGGCTTGGTGCTAAACAATGGGGCAAGGTCTGCTAAAACCTCCCTTACTTCCTGGATCTTGTCCGGGGTCAGCTGGGAGACAATTTAACTGCCTCCACAGAGGACTCCACTTACTTTCTTCCAACAAGTCCAGAAGGGGTCTCCTTTGTCCGCTCCTCCCCAGGACTGCACACTGCAACACCATGTCAGCCCTATTTGCATATGGCTTCATCATGTTGACATGGTACATCCTTTCTGTCTGTCTCCAGTCAGGTAACTCTACAATATAGTTCACGTCATTTACCTTCCTAACCACTTTATGCGGTCCTGCCCACTCAGCCTGTAGCTTGTCTTTCCAAACCGGAATAAGGACCATGACTTCTGACCCACCATGTACGAGTGGAGCTCTGGCTCAGCGGTCATACCACACTTTTTGTTTCTGTTGGGCAGCTGCCAGGTTGCTTTGGGCTGTCCCCATAAGCTCCTTCAGCCTTTCCCAAACCTAAGAACGAATCCACAATGGGAGTTCCCTGGGTGGTGTGCTTGCCTTCAAAGTGCTCCCAGATCAAGTCTAGGGGCCCACGACCTGGCGTCCATTTAAGAGTTTGAAGGGGAAAATCCTGTCAACTCTTGGGGCACCTCCCTGTATGCAAACAACAGGTGGGGAAGGTATTTCTCCAGTCCTCCCATGCTGTTCAGCAACGCCCAGAGCACTGACTTGGGGTACTACTAATCTTTCCAAGCACATTGGCTTGTGGGTGATATGGTGTCGTGCATCTCTGCACCACCCCACACTTCTCCTATAAACATTTCATCAGGTCCAACATGAAGGAACCCCTCGATCGGGTGATAACCTCCTGTGGAAACCCAATACTGGAGAAAATGCCAAGTAAGGCATCTGCCACTTTGTCTGTCCTCAGTGAGGATAGGCGACTGCCTCTGGGTACCAGGTGGCATAATCC
Organism: Neoceratodus forsteri; assembly: GCA_016271365.2. Taxonomy (NCBI): domain Eukaryota; kingdom Metazoa; phylum Chordata; order Ceratodontiformes; family Ceratodontidae; genus Neoceratodus; species Neoceratodus forsteri. The sequence goes on from CM028133.1 coordinate 1,102,842,961, forward strand.
ACCACAGTCAGGATGAATCTCTTCCCAGAGGAGCTGGGGGTATTTAAAAGGACCCACAAATATCCATTCCCACCCTCTGGAATGGCTCCTCCACTATACTAATGGAATCAGGGCGGCTTGGGTTTTCTTGCCCACCTTCCTATTTCTTGGCATCAGTGACAAGACCTGCAATACTCCTTCACCTGCTGGGTGAAGTTAGGCTAATAGAAATTCTGGGCCAACTACTGCATAGTGTGCACGATTCCCAGATGAACAGACAAGGAAATATCATTGGCAATCTTGAGCAACTGCTCACAATACCACTGGGGAGCGACAAGCTGCCTGCCTACCACCCCCTGCCTGCACAGCCTGAGTATACACAAGTCCATTTTCCCAATAAACCTTATGTCTGCCATCACCTCCTGTGCCCATCAGAGCTTGCCCAAGCCCTCAGCTTCTCCTAGGCTAGAGTCACTTCTCTGAGCACCTGCAAACCCTCACACATTCCCAAGGCATGTGGCAGGTCCCTTTAGTCACTAAACCAGGGTCCCTAGCACTAGCATCAGGGCACTCAGGATCACTGTCAGTCCCAACCCTCTGACAATGAGTCACCTCTCCCTCTTTGGAGTAACCCTCTGTAGCTGTGTGGTTACTTGCTACTGGGAAATTTCTACCCCTTTTGTTAGTCTCCATATCAGAAGACACAGGGAACCAGCCTCTCAGTGGTGTCCACAATGGCTCCTGTGGGGTCCAGGGAACTACAGTGTTCCCTGCTGCTGGCTATGGGTAACTGCACATACCATCTCCTGTTTGAGATTGTTGCCCAGGATCACATCCACTGCTAAGGTTTGGGCTACAGCCACCTGTTGCACAGTTCCCCTGTTTCACCCCAGTCTAGGAGAACACTAGCGAGGGGCAATGTTTTCTCTTTGCCAGTAAAGTTCTGTACAGTGACGTATTTATTTGGTATAAGCTGACCCGGCTCTACTAGATCCCCCTTTACCAAGGTCAAGGATGCCCCTGTGTCCCTTAACCCTTGTGTCTGTACATTATTCACCATGACTGGGTGCATGTGTTCCCTCTTGTTCACTGGCATACTTCCAGGGACACACAAACAACCCACTTCCTTCCTAGCCCCCTGTTGTGTATTGTTCGCCTTTTGGGACACTGTCTAGCAATATGCCCAGTTTCTTTACACAACCAACATTCATTTCTTTTCTCAGAGAAATCTTCTCTGAAAGCTAGAGCTAACTGGTTTTGGTGGAGGCAGTGAGGGTTTAGCTGCCCTGAAGGCACGCTTTTTTTCCTTTCTGCGCTGCCTCGCCACATTCTATTTCGCCTCAGAGCAGGTCTGCTCTTGCATAGGGGTCTGAGAGTTCGCAGCCTCTTGCACTGTTTTGGGATCTTGGTCCTCCAGCCAGGTTTTCAGCTCTGCTGGGCATGCCAAGAAAAACTGTTCTAACAGAATCACATTTTCAATTTTATCAACAGAGTTTGCTTCAATTCCTTCCCACCAACGCTTTAAAACTGGACGTTGTTTCATGACTAGCTCCTCATAGCTCATGTCAGCTTCTCCTGAGCTTACAGAATTTAGCTCTGTATGATTCAGCAGTTAATTCAAATTTCTTTAGCAGTGCAGCTTTAAGTTTGCTGTAATCATCACTGTCCTCATTGTCCATTTGACCCAATGCATCCTGAGCTTTCCTGGTAAGTAGCAGGGATAGCTGGAAGTTCAGGACTCCTAGGAATTTTAGCCTGAATACAAACTTTTTCAAAATAATTTAAAAGGCATCCATATCCTCCCCCTCTTTAAATTCAGCTCTGATTTGAATTCAATTTGTAACCCAGTCCTGTAGTCCCAGTTAAACCAAGCTACTTACCTGCTCTGGTGCTGCTGGTTGGAGTTGTAGCTTCTCAGTTCATGTTGCCTCTGGCTCATGCCATGCTTATGGTCAGTGTCTCTGTTCTTGCTCTGCCTATCTCTGTTCCGCTCTGTCTCGGTGTTCTCGCCTGCCTCACAGTCTTCCTCCTCCTCCTTCTGTTCATGGTCCCGCCCTCTGGAACTCCAACTCTATTCTGCGCAACTCAATTTGCAGCCTGAGTACTTCTGGATCCAGGATACTGGTGACCTTCCCCTGCTGCTGTGGCCCTTCACTGACAGTGACCCTGTTGCCTTCCTCATCTGATCTGGATGCTGCACTGGCCACTAGCCCTACCACACTCAAGGTTTGGTCCTTTCAGTCACTGTCTGTGACTCAATGCTCTGGGTATCTGCTACCATCAGAGCATCCACGAGGTTCTGTTTGGTGGCTTTTACCTGAACGGAACTCCTCTGTCCCTCGCACAACTGCTTTAAGTAGTCTACAGTGTGCCTGTTGTAGTTGGAAGCCATCTTCTTCCCTAACTATGGCTACTCTGACTTGCACTTAGAAAAAAAAAAGCAGGTAGGAACTTGATGTATGCCAAGTGATATAGTTCTGTCTCCTTTTTAAAAATAAATCACTGCCTTTTTCTTTCTTTGCAAGTGAGCTAATGGTCTCAGGCTGACACACTGAACAATAAAAGCTTGTAATACCAAACTTATGCACATCGCTGCCCACCAGTCTGTCCATAACCCCACTCAGCAGGTCAGGCCCTCTGCTCCACAGTGCCAACCTCTGAGTGCAGTATAGTGAACAGTTAACAGAACAGGGTAACCCTCCTGTCTGTTTTGTGGGTTCAAATCAAACTTTGGTCTCAAGTTCTGGAGGGTTCAAGTTGTGAACCTCTTGCTAGCGTACGCAATGTACAGGCTCAGATAATTCTGCTCTTTGGGGGCCAGATATCTTTCACGTACGGGCACCTAGCCAGGTGTACAAAATTAACCCTTAAAACTCTAGGAAAGACCTCAGAATAAACTTTTACCTTTTCCCAGTTTGGTAAAACCAGTAAGCTTTGTACAGTGTCAGCTTTTAACCATATATGCTTCCCTTGTCAAAGAAAGAATTTCAAAGCACACCAAGTAGTCTCAAAAACAGAGGTTAACTTAAATAGATAAACATGTAACATGTAAAACACAGAACCATATATCACAAAACATACAATCTTTTAAAACAATAAGGTTTAAAAATGCACATTCATACCAATAATACACTTAGACCTGTCTACCTAATGCATTCTTATCTTCTTATAGTGCTGTAGATAGTTCTTTTTCAGGGTCCAAACATGTGTGTCTAAAGGTCTGTTACAGCATAATTAAAACACTGTCTTGACCCTGCCTTCTCCATGATGTCACCCAGCTCCTCCTCTGTTTATTAAAAATTATACAATCAGGATGTCTTGGGTCAGGAGGTAAATTAACAGGTGACATCAGCAGAAAAACTTGTTTCCCATATGACTTCCCAATTAAGTCTGTAATTTTCCAAGTCCTTTCTTTCATCCATGAGCAGCACCCTCTCTCAAGAACATCAAAGGACTCTATGACATGGCACCTAAGTGCCATAACCTGTATTTTCCTCTAAATGCCATAAAGTTTATTATTTCTAGCCTAGCAGCTGGCAGCTGCAATTAAGCTAGATAAACAGGAGATCCTTAATTTAGTCTCTTCTAGCCTGTAATTATCTCCTGACTTTTAGGATAACAGCTTGTAGCTGGACCCTGGGGTTGTCATTCCAGGCCCAGGATTTCTCATGACAGACAGTCACACTGCATATTTTATATTACAAAAATCATACAGTGACCAGAATCAGCTGTCCAAGCTTCACAGTTATGACTTGATGTTTTGACCTTTTCGTATCCCACCTCAGGAAGAAGGCTTAGTTGAGTAGGATGAGACCCCCCACTTCGGTGGGATAAGAGTGCCAGAGAAGGAGGCGTGTAAGGGAAGATGGTGGTCGAGTGCAACTGGCTCTAAGCAGAGCAGCTGTAATCCTGGAAGTTTAAGTAGGTTGTGGGGAGGAGTTTTTCCCATATAACTACAGGCATCTGCCGCTCCATTATATGTGGTTCATAGCTCAGTACTTATGCTACGACTGTAGCTGAATGATGTAGTTGCTTGGATACAGAGGCCAGTCCAGTTAGTAGGGCAATGTTTACGAGGTATTAGTCTTATGAAATGATTAGTACTTAGAAACTTCAGCATGGACATGAGCAGGTCAGTGATTACAGCACATGTGAACAGGATGGAATGTTCAAGATGCTTAGATGCTTATACTGGTGAGTGTCTTGTTATGACTTGACGCTTTGTCCTTTCTCTGTATCCCACCTCAGGAAGAAGACTTAGTTGAGTAGGATGAGATCCCCAAAAGAATTAATAATATCGTATGATTATCTCCTCCAACTCTGGAAAGTGTGACCAGCAGCACGCAGGAGAGGAAAACCCTTTGGGGTAACCTCTGAGGACCCATGGCTACTGATCTGCCTGTCCTTCTGGGCATACTAAAGGAGAATAATCCTAAGTAACAATTTAATTAATCAGCTAATCCAAAATGCAAAGTCGTAGATCCTGATCCAGTGAAGCGAAGAACTGAATAAAGTACTGAATATGAAGTGTCTGGTGAACTTAGCAGCATCCTTCTGGTAACTCTTAGTCCATGAATCCATGTCCAGGGCACAATGATTGTAGGTTGGAACCAAGGTTGATAATAACTCAAGCATTGAAGTTTGATCGTGAAGCGCTCCAACAGGCGAGGAAGTCTTTTCGAGGAGAACCAGTAACCAAGGCTATATGTCCAAGTCTAGAGTAATAAGAACAGGTAGTTCATGTTCCGCTTTTGGTGAGCTTTGCAAATGGGGCCTTGGTGTTGAAGCATAGGAGTTAGGCTCAGGTTGTGCAATCTGGCAAGGGCAGAACAGTAGAACTTCAGTCCAAAGTAGGTGAGACGAGTAAGCGAATTGTACTAGTTCTTGGTGCAAATAAGTAGATGTACATTAGAAAGGCCTTCAGGTCCCAAGGGACCGAAGCAGGTCATAGAATAGATGAGACAGTCTTTAATGGACCTCTGGGCCCTGGAAGGTGATGAAGGAAGTAATAGCAGATGGCGAAATAAGTGGACCTGTACATAGGTCAGCAGAAGTAATAATATTGAACCTGTAAGATGCAGACATAGTAACAGAGGAGTAGTATTGCATAGATAATATATGGTATACAGCGGAGAGCATTGAGGCAATTTAAATAGCATGTAAGTAGAAGAGCTTTCTTCTGGTGATCAAAATAATAGTATTGAGGTTAAAGATACACACGCTTCGTGAAGTCAGAATGGTACAGCAGCTGGAATTAAACTTGTGGAAATAGTCAGATGAATCATGAGTTGATGTGCTTCTAAAGACATGGATGGTGGTAACTGATGAAGGCTCAGTCAGATGAAGTAGTGATGATCCAAGGCTTTAGAGCATTGGAGTACAGAAATGTAGAGGCGTAACCCATGAGACTGAAAATCTTCTGAATGGCTCAACATAAGACCTGGTAGAAGTGTTGTAATCATAATAGGAATTAAGGTGGCAAGGCAGAAGCATTCAAAGGAAGATATGACGACTGCTAAATGATCCAGATGTAATCCCTAGTAGAAGGGAGCTCCTAAGGCTGACAGACATGGCTGCAGGTAGGCCGTATAGTAGAATATGTGAACCACCGAGCCCTGAAACTAGGCAAGGCAGGTGTAAGTAGAAGTAGTTAACTCTGAGGCCAAATGGGCGAGGCAGGTCATAGAAGCAATCGAATATGGTGTAGTAATGTTAAAACGTAGTAAGAAACAGTTTGTAAATAGTATTGTAAATAGTAGGTAATCCTGAGCCAATTCTGGGGCACAGTAGAAATATATTCTGAGGAATAATGATGAGAGCAGTAGAAGGGTACTGTAAACTGTCATTTCCTGATGATCGAGGATGGTAAAGTATGCAATGAAGACCTGGGTGGACGAGCTGGCAACTCTACCAGTGTTAATAAGCATCCAAAACTGTAGCAGATGTATGTTGTAAGCTGAAGCTATGATAAGGAAGGCATTATGGAACAGTAGTAGTAATCCGAAGGAGTTAAGGCAGTATGGCAAGAAGCATCCTAGGGAATTGAGGCAATAGCCAATGTAATCCAGAATTAAATCCAATTGAAGGAAGAAGCATATCCTAACAAGTGGATGTATGTGAGAGCAGGCAAGATGAGGACCGCAGCATCCAGGATCTGAGTAGTACAACCAAAGTGAACAACAACTGGCAGTGAATCCAACTGAGAAAACCAGATGTAAGCCGACCTGGGACAAAGGTGTCTGGCAGATGGAGATCCAAGATGGCAGAGGTAAGACAACTAGCTAGACCCATATGCAGGGTAGGGATGCGGCTGAACCATACGTAGGTTAGGCAAAGGAAGTAGAGAGAGGTAGCTAAGCCCCACGAAGGCTGGGGCATGACCGCAAACCTCACACAGGGTAGCAAGGAGCAATGAACGCTGGTAAGGTTAGCCTCCACGGGCTGTAGGAAAAGGCGAGACCCCACGAGGCCAGGCGGACATGCGTCAACCAGACTCCCAGAAAGGCTAGGTAGGAAGGGAATGCTGCCACGGAGGCATCCGTGCAACAGGCATCCAGAGGCTGAACAGAGGATGAGCCTGAAATGGTAGAAGGATCTATAAGATAGCTTGACTGTCAGATTAGAGTTACATAATTAAATGTTTATTTGAATGATGAAAAGAGGTGTACAGCCAAATACAAGTTAGATTTGTCTCCATCAGGGAATGACACTGAATTTGAGTATAGTAAGCTACTAAATTTGCATGTGCCTAGATGCGAGTAATAGGTCAGGCAGATAGAGCTAGCTTAGCATGATACAAATGCATTTAAGGAGGCAGTGTCTATCAGCCCATACGCTATGACTAGCGACTCTATAAGTGATATGCATCCAATACAGACTTGAAACGTGGCACCGAATGTTTTACTATCCCTTAGTGCATTAATCTGGTAGATGTAAGAGGTTTTCCAAATGACAGCCCAGTAGCTTGGTAGTTCTTGCAGAATGAGGCTCATAATGAATGATAATTTATTTATTTTATTTATTTAGTTTTTGTTGACCGGTAAGTACACTAGACAAATCCTGCCTATTTTCAGGCACAACCCGGGAGGATACAGATGAATGCCAACTGACCTTGAACCAGATTAAGCTGTTGGTGGTATTTTTAGTGAATGAGGGAATTTGGCCAGGACACCGGGAAATTCCCTACTCTTTCGATAAGTGCCATGGGATCTTTAACATCCACCTGAACTACCACCAATCCAGGCAGTTGGGACCTCGGTTTAACATCTCATCCAAAACACGGCACCTCAGAAGTGCAGCACCTTCTCATGTTGCACTACAGTGTCAGTACTGGGATATTAACCCAAGTGCCAGATGTGGGAACTGAACCCACAGCCCTCTGATCTCCCAGCCTCAGAGGTGAGTGTGCACTCCTGAGCCACTGACACTGCTAAATAGTTGTGTAGGATGGGCTAGCAAATATGGCAGTAACTAGCATCGCTAAGAAGTGACAAGTTATATAAATGTAGCAGCTGACAAACCTATTTGAGAAGCTTATTGAAGCCAGACTTTCCTTGGTTGAAGCAAAGAATAAATAACATACTGAATAGGTGTTAGTGATTAGACTCTGCTGCAGAAGTGCCTCATGTTCTTAACCCAGATAGGTAACCGGTCATGGAATGCCGGTAAAGAAATATAAGTGGTAGATGCTAGTGCATAGGAAACTTTACATTGGTTGTGTGTAAAGGAGCCTTAAGTGCACTAAATGTTCTGAAATTGCAGGAGTATTACAGCTCAGAAGAGTTGCTAGGTATCAGTCCAATAGCCAAGACAGATAATGAAGAGTATGCTATGGATCTTACCTCGGCCAGGAGGAATCAAGGGAGTTCTGAAAGCGCACATGGAAGGAGAGCATGTAGGGACGGAGTGGAGCTTATTGAGTGAACTGTAACCAGAAGCTGGAAGGAATGGGATGAAGGTTCTGCACTCTGGCAGAGTAAAATGTGACAAGCAGCAGTCCATCTGTGAGAAGCAGTACCTGCATGGCTGGGATTCAGTGAGACCACTGTGCATGCATAGGCGCCATTCTCTGTGCCACGAGGTGGAAGCCAGCGGGAGACGATGGGAAGTCCAGATTTACCCAGCCTGTTCCAATGGAGGTACACCAGTCGATTAGTAATGTAGCAGACCTTGCAAGACTGTACCCAGTACACGCAGTAGACAGATAAGAAGACAAGGTCTGAAACGGGCTGTAATTTAAAGAGCAAGGAGACAGTGAGGGTTCTCACAGGCAACTGCAGAGCACATTAGCAGTGCCGTGGCAGAACCCAGGTCCAGACACAGCAGATCTGAAAAGCAGCAGCAGGAGTGCAGGGGCGTAAAAGGAGGTCAAGGAGTGGACAGTGCTTAAAGGAAGATGGCACGAATCATGGAGCTGCTGGAGCCAAGGCAGGCATAACCTCCCAAAAAGACAGCAAGAACTGACGGGCAGGGAGGCAAGGGAGTAACAGAACGAGGCAACAGGGAAAAGGCAGGAGCGGGGGCACAGAAGGAGAAAAGAGCCAGCCCCAGCATACAGCAGGAGCGAGTGCAACTCGCTGTAAGCAGAGCAGCTGTAATCCTGGAAGTTTAAGTAGGTTGGGGAGGAGCTCTTCCATATAATTACAGGGCAGCATCCGCCTTCCATTGAAAAAGTGTGGTCAGAGGGCGGACCAATATGAAGGTAAGTAAAAAGTGTGTTGCTACTAGGGCCTTTTTGTGTGTGTGTGTGTGTGTGGACTGCACTAGGATGCCCTCATGTCTGTTAGCCAATCAAGTTTCTAGATTCCAGTTAGCCACTGAATACTTTACAGTTCAACTGCATAGGCTACCACTAGATGGCTGTATGGTACTTGACTGTTATTTCCAGTGTTCACCACTAGAGGGCTGCATTGTGTTTGTTGTTCCTAACTTTCCCACTAGAGGGTCAGTATTGTGTTTGACTGTTATTCACAACTTTCATCACTAGATGGCTGTATTCTGTTTGACTGCTATGCTCAGCTTTCACCACTAGATGGCGCTGCTTTGCACAGACTCTCCTTTCTCATGCACAACAGCTCACAGGCTCCAGGGCAAGAAAATGGAGGCTGACAGTCCCAAGCCGAATCTCATGGCAGCAGTGCAGAGACCAGCGCTGCACCATTAGGGTGTTCAAATAAACACTCACTGTTATTTAAAACAAACAAACAAACAAAAGCCTTACTGTGGTTTGTGAGGAAATAACTGGTCCAGTATTGGCACTCTTTTCCTGACCTGGTTGTAGAGATCGATCCATTGTAGTTTTTACCTTGTCCCAGCGCACAGTCTCCTAGAGGAGAAAGAGTGTCAGCAGAACAGACTCTGTCCACATGGAGCTACCCTTCACATATCCTTTATTTACACAGGGTGCTGACGAGGTACCACACAAGATTAACATTTGCAGTACTGGGCACCTTATTTTGTTGGCAAACATGGAAACTGACAGCAGATACGGACCACTTGGCCCACCTAGTCTGCCCATTTTCCTACCTAATGTAATACTGCAGATCCTATTTGATCTCTGGCTTTCACCCTCTCATTCTTATTGCTAGGGTTTCCTTGTGCCTATCCCATGCATTTTGAACTCCCTACTGTTTCTGACCCCACCATCTCTGCTGAGAGGCTGTTCCAAGCATCCACTGCCCTTTCTGTAAAAATACTTCCCACATTACCCCTGAGTCTACCCTCCAGTCTCATATCGTTCCCCTTGTTTTTGAACATTTTTTTTCTGAAAGATGCTACCCTCTGGTACCTTATTTATGCTTTTGAGGTATTTGAAGGTTTCTGTCTTATCCCCTTCCAGGGTATATATATTGAGGTTCTCTAGTGTTTCTCCTTGTGATTTTTGGCGTAGATCCTGCACCATTGTTGTTGCCCCTCTGCACAGCCCCTACTCAACTCTATGCCCTTCCAGATAAGCGGCCTCCAGAACTGGAGACAGTGCTCAAGATGGGATCTCACCAATGATTTGTAGAGTGGTATCATCACTACCCTTTTTCTGCTGTTGATTCCTCTCCATATGCACTCCAGCATCCCACTGGATCTCCCTACAGCCTTTTCACAATGCTTGGTCACCTTTAGTTCATCAAATAGATTACCCCAGGTCCCTTTCCTGTTTGGTGGTCTCCAGAACCTCCCTCCCCCAACCCCATTATGCACTTCTTCCTGGGTTTCAGTGCCCCAAATGCATAATTTATACTTCTTTGCATTGACTCTTAGCTGCCACACTCTTGACCACTCCTCAGGTCTGCTTAGGTCCCTCCTCATTTTTTCACCCTCCTGGAGTGTCATCCCTGTTGCAGATCTCAGTATTATCTGCAAAGAGGCATACCTTCCTTCCAGCCCCTCTGCGAGGTCGCTTATAGAGACATTAAAATGGACTGGCCCCAGAAGTGACTGATCCTGTGGCACCCACTGGTCACCTCCTCTCCTCAAAATGAACTCTGTTTACCACCACCCTCTGTGTTCTATCGCTTAACCAATTTCTGACTCAGCTTACCACCTTGGGACCCACTCCCAGGCTGCCCAGCTTGGTCACAACCCTTATATGTGGAATGGTGTTGAAGGTCTTGCTGAAATCCAGGTAGGCCACATCCACCGCCCTCCCTGATCTAATTCCCTGGTCACCCAGTCAAAGAAATCCATCAGATTTGTTTGATATAACATTCGCTGTGAATCCAGGCTGTCTAGGATCCTATGATCTGCTGGATTCAAGATATTCCACATTCCTTTCCTTTAGCAGCGATTCCATTAATTTCCTCACCACCGAGGTCAGGCTGACTGGCCTGTAGTTGCCAGCCTCCCTGCTCCCTTTTGTGGAGGGACTACATCTGCCCTCCTCCAGTCCTCTGGAACCACTCTCATTTCCAGCAATTTGTTGAACAGGGCTGTCAGTGGTGCTGCAAGCACCTCTCTAAACTCCTTAAATATTCTTGGATGTATTCCATCTGGCTCCATTGCCTTGTCCACTCTCAGTTTTGCGAGTTGCTGTAGGACTCTCTGCTCCATAAATGGACTGGTGTCCACCTCCCTTCCATCAATGCTCCTGTCGCTAACTGAGGTCCCGTACCTTCCTTCTCATGAATACTGAACAAAATATTTGTTCAGGATTGCGTTTTCTCCAGATCCCCAACCACACTCCCCTCCTTCCCCTTAGCCTAAATATCCTACCCTTGATGTTTCTTCTTTCCTGAAGAATGTCTTGTCCTCTTCATTACTGCCTGGGCTATTATTTCCTCCATTTGCGCCTTTGTGCTCCTGCCTGCTTTCCCTGCCACCCTATGTTTTTCTAGATACACTTCCCTGTCCTCCTCCCTCTGTGTTTTGTTGCCCCCTACATGCCAGCCTTTTGCTCTTACTTTCCGGCCACTTCCTTTGAGAACTATAGTGGTTTTGTTTCCTCTTGCTTTTGTTTAATTGCCTAACATAGAAGTTTGTTGCCTCCTCTATGGCTCCTTTTAGATTTGTCCACTTTTCCCCTAAACCCCTGTCCCCTTCCCCTCCTGCCAGAGCTTTCTGAGAGATTTTCCCATTTTACAAAGTCTGCCCTTCTGAAATCCAGGACCCTCGCTTTCGTGTGGTTTGACTCCGTCACTGTTTTCACATTGAACCACACTGTATGGTGATCACTAGACCCCCAAGTGACTACCCACCATGACATCTGTAACTCTGTCCCTGTTGGTGAGTACTGGACCCAGTATCGCTCCCCTTCCTGGTGGGCTCTACCACTAACTGCCTAAGATATGCCCCTGCAGGGCATCCAGAATGTCCCAGCTCCTGACTGAGGCTGCATCTGGGATGCTCCAATCAACATCTGGCAAACTGAAGTCTCCCACCAGCAGCACCTCCTCTTTAGTTGCCATCTTATGGATGGATTCCACTAGAACCCTGTCCAACTGTTCCCCTTGTGCTGGGGTCATCTGTAGATCACTCTAGCGAGAATAGCGGTGCGTGAACTGTCTCTAGGGTGACCCACAGTGTCTCTGTCCCTCCCTGCATTCCCTGTGCCTCAGTTACTTTTATAACCCCCAAATGTAAGAGCCACTTCTCCTTTTTACCCACCCTGTATTTCCTGCATGTAGTATAACCTGGTATGGCTATATCCCAGTCATGGTTCCCATTGCACCATGTCTTGGTAATAGTAACAATGTCCAGGTCGACCTCTGACATCAAGGCCATTAGATCCAGGATTGATTTCCCAGGTTACGAGCATTGAGGCACATGGCCTTCAAGTTATGCTACCCTCTTATCCACATGCATTCCTTCTTTACCCTTCTGTCTTTACTCTCATTTCTCCTTTTTCTTCCATTCTACCTTTTCAGATTCTAGGTACTTTGGGTGATTTCCTGTCCTTAGGGTCCTCTCTACTGACTGCTTCCTCCTGTGGGGGGCATATTGATTCTCCTGCTTTCTTCCACCTCCTCTTGGCTACTTTAAATGCTGGCCAATGAAGCATTTAAATCTTTCACCAAGGATCCTGTTTCCCCTTCCCCCAGAGAGATACAGGCCATTTCTCCTGTATAGGCTGCACCCTTCCAGGTGAGACCTTAGTCCCCAACAAAGCCAAATCCCTCTGCTCTGCACCAGTCCTTCAGCCATACGTTAAAAACTCCTGGTGCGGAGCACCCTGTTCTCTTCCTTGTTATAGACAGGTAACAACTCCGGTGTGGTTACTGAGTAAGCACCTGTCTAAGACCTCCCAACTCCCTGAACTCTTCCTGTACTACCCTACCCTCATCATAGACAGGTCATTTTTCCCCAGGTGGACAATGACATCTAACTCACCTGCTCATCCTGCAGCCCTTAGCAATCCTTCGAATGCACTTTCCTTCCCTCCAAAATATGGCACCAGGTAGGCACTTACCTCCCTCATTCTCTTCCCTCCTGCCCCCAGTCTAGTGCCCTAATGATAGAGTCTCCCACCAGGAGTTGCTTCCTCCTCCTTTGCGGTCCTCTGCCCCCGGAGTCTCCACCGTGGAGGACCCCACATCCTCCTTGGTCTCCACTGCAGGTGCCTCCTTGGGACAGTCCTGCCCAGCCAGAGCAGTGTAGGATTTTTGGAGTGGTACCATAGGAGGATGTGCCTCTGTCCCACCACCCTCACCCTTCCCAAGCTCACTGTGGTCAAGCTGCTTTTCCTTCTTGGCACCCTTTGAAGCAGCGGGTGGACATGGTGGTCCCTGGGAAGGGAGTATGCTCCTGAATACCAGCCAACTTGGCTTGGAGATGAGCAACCTCCACCCCTCAGCCTCAGAGAGGCGCAACAGATGGGGTAACACCACAGCCTCCAGAAAGTTTCCCTGAAGACTGCCACCCCACAGCCACTGCATTGCACCACTCCTGTCATGTCTATTTCTGGCCTTCCTGCTTTAGCTTTGTTAGCTTACACGCCCCCTTTCTGTTTTAGCTTTGTTAGCTTACACCATTTTTTGTGTGTGTGTTTGTTTTTATCCTACGCTACAGACCCCCGGAGATTCAATACTAATCACAAAAGGCATTCAGTATATCACAGCTTCACAAGTAACCCAGTAAAGATTTGAATGCAAACACAGCTTCACAAGTAACCCCTCCAAAAGAACAGCTACGTAAGAACTTACTGTAACAGTAGATCTTTGAGGGTATCTCAGTCATCGGGTCATACCATAGGAACTTCACTGACAGTGAAGCAGGATCCCATGGACATTCTTCAGCAGTAAAACTGGGGTCACCCATGCACTTTTACCAACCATATAAAGGCATGAGGGCCCCGCCCTCCTCAGTTCTTTCCCCGGACTAAGGGAGCAAACCCATGGCATGTGGAATCAAGGAGGAGAGATGTGTCCAGGCCAAAATACAAGGCTGGATACACCAGTTAGCCAGTTCTGAGAAGAGAGCCCCATAAGAGGGAATGGTGGGAGGGAAGGAAGCAGACCTGATGACTGAGATTCCCTTGATGATCTACTGTTATAGTAAGTCTACCTGTTCTACCTTCTTTGGGAGTATCTCAGTCATCACGTCACACTGTAGAAATGAGTCCCAAGCAGTTACAGATGCAGCAGGGCAGTCTGGGAGGAAGGCCAAACAAAGCCTTAGGATAGGAGGCCCTGCAAGACAGCCCAGCCAAAGCCAGTGCAGGATCTAGAAGCAATGTACAGACTGTAGTGCTTGGCAGTATAAGCAGTGCTCCAGGTGGCAGCAGCACAAATGTCAATGGCTGAGACTCCTCTGAAACAGGCCACAGAGGCAGCCATGCCCTTGTGGAATGGCTTTCACCATCCCTGGCAACTCTTTGCTATGCTTGTTGTAGCAGAACACAATACAATACAATACAATATGTGCCAGCCCTTTGAACAAACTTTGTTTGGAATTGGAAACCTGGTGCCCTCTCTTCCTGAGGTGAAAGAAACAAAAGCTGTGTTGTTTTTCTGCAGTCCTTAGTTCTGAGCAGATAGTATTTCAAAATTCTGCACACATCTAAAGTATGGAGCAGTACTTTCTCTGGACTGGCACGCCTAGAAAATAAACTGGTAGGTGGATAGATTAAATCAGGGTAAACTCAGACACCACCTTAGGGAGAAACTGAGTATTGTGTGCAAAGACACCCTGTCTTTGTGAAAACTCAAATAAGGCTCCTCACACCAGAGAGCCTGAAGCTTAGAAATCCTTTGAGAAGAAGCAATAGCAGCTAAAACAGCGCTTTCCAAGAAAGAAAGCGTAGCTCACAAGTTGCATCTGGCTCAAATGGAGGCAGGATCTGTTTCTACAAAACTAAATTTAAATCCCAAGATGGGACAGGAGAATGTATTGAAGGTTTCAGGTGCAGGATGCCCTTAGAAAGGTACAGGACACATCTAACTGAACCATGGTACGACCGCCCACAGGCTTGTGAAAGTCAGAAATAGTTGAAAGCTGCACCTGAAGGAAAAGTACTGAAGACCTGAGTCTGACAGGGAGATCAGGTAGTCCAGAACTTGGCTCATCAGACAGGTAAAGGGTCCAGATGATGTTTGGCAGCCAAGATGGCAAACCTTTTCTGCTTCATGGCATAAGTGGCCCTAGTGGAGGGATTTCAGGCTGCCACAAGGACACCTGCCACCCTCTGAGGTACTCCAGACTGGGCATTGGCTATGTCCTCAGGAGCCAGGCATGCAGATAAAGGAACTTAAGGTTCAGATGGACCAGAGTCCCCTGAGTTGGCATCAGCAGATCCCTGCAAAGGGGTAGAGGAACCAGAGGTCCTTCCTCTAACTGTTGCAGTAACAGAAACCATATCTGCGTGGCCAGTATGGTGATACTAGGATCATGCTGGCCCCTCCATCTGCAGCTTGATTAGCACTCTCTGAATCAGAGGAAATGGAGAGAAGGCATAAAGGAACCTCCTGCTCCAAAAGAGGGGCAACACATCTCACTAGAAAACTCCAGGCCCTGGATCTAGTGAGTAGAAACTGGGCAATTTTGCACTGGTGGAAAGCAAAAGGTCCATCTCTGGACAGCCCCATCTGTTGAACAGATCTGTAGCGATGGATGAGAGAAGTTCCATTTGTGCATTCTGGACTGAGTCCAGCTGAGACTATCCAGCAGGGTGTTAAGCATGCCTGAGACATGGGCTACCGAGAGGACCAGGCCGTGGCTCAGTGCCCAGTACTAGACTCTCATGGCCTCCCTGCACAAGGGTACAAATGCATTCCCTCTGCTTGTTGATGTAGTAGACAACACTGAGGTTGTCTGACTGGACCAATAATTGGCCCAAAAGGAGATGGTTCTGAAAAGCCTGCAAGGCATACAGGACCACCTGCATCTAGAGGACATTGATATGCAGAGACATCTTGATCTGGGACCATGTTCCCAAACTCTGAAAAGGACCCAGGTGCACATCCCAGCCTGAAATGGAGGCATCCATAGTGAGAATCTGCTGGGAAGAAGAGATCAGGAATAGGACTCCTTGCAACAGGTTCTAGAGGTCCATCCACCACTGAAGCACCTTATGGACTGGAGAGGAGACCAGCACTGGCTGCTCCAGGTCAACCATGCATTGGTCCCACTGCACCTGGAGGGTTCACTAGAGCACACGCATGGACAGTCTGGCTAGGGGAACCGTGTGGAAATGGCTGCAGCCATGAGGCCTAATAACCTGAAGTACACACTTGCAAGGACATAATGGCTCTGGGCAACTACCTGAGCCTGTGAAATGAGGTACTCTGCCCTGTTTTGGGGAGGAAGCCCTGCCTTGGCCCACATCCAGGACTGCCCCTATATACTGCAGTCTCTAGGATAGAATCAAGATGGACCTGATCAGATTGACAGTAATGCCCAGGGAGTGAAACAGTCAGAGAGTCCTCGCCAGGATCTAGCGGAGTTGATCTCTAGACCTAGCTTTGAGGAGCCAGTCAACCAGGTGGGGAAGATGTGCAGGCCTTCTCTCCAGAGGGCAGCAGCTACTGCTGCTAAGCATTTTGTAAAGACCTGTGGCACAGAGGATAAGCCAAAGGACAGCACCTTGAACTGATTATGTTCACCCTGAAAGAAACCAGAGAACCTGCCTGTGTGGAGCACAAACCAAGATATGCAAGTAAGCATCCTGCATATCCAGAGACTACAGCCAATCACCCTGCTTGAGTACGGGCAGCAGGCCTGGCAAAGTGACCATGCAGAATTTTTGTACTGGATGTAAAGACTGAGGTCCTTGAGCTCTAGAAAAGGCCTCAGATCTGGTTCTTTGGGACCAGGAAGAGCCTGGAGTAGAAACCCCAGTTCTTCAGCCATCTGGAAATTGGCTCAATGGCCTTTTTCTGCAGAAGTGACTGTACTTCTTCTTGAAGAACGATTGCATGGGCTGAGAGTAGGTAGATGGTACCATAGGAGCCTCTGGGGCTGTTCTATGAGCTGAATGTGACCCCTTCTATAATCTGAAGAATCCAGGCATCTGAAGTTATGGTTCTCCATTGGTTCAAATAGAGGCTTAACTGACCTCTGATCACCACCTCTTGGTCGGGGACCAGAAGGGGGGTCTGGCAAGGAGTCAGGCAGAAGCGGATCCGTCCGGCTGGGGCTGATCCATCACATCGCAGCTGGTCCCAAGTGGACGGGTAGGTAGGGCCCAGTAGACTTTTCTCTTCTCTGGGGATGGGAGCCTGCTCTGGACATTTGAGACACCTTGTGAAAGGATGGGCATTGTCTTCTCCTGATCTGGGTATAGTAGAGCGAATGAACAGACTTAATAGCCCTGCTAGATGCCTGAAAGCTAGTAATGATGTCCTGGACATCTGGTCCAAATAACTTGAAGCCATTGAAGGGGGATTCAGCACCTTCTGCTGGACATCTGATGCAAATCTGAGACCCTCAACCAGGTGCATCTATGAAGGCAAATTCATGTGGCAGCAGCCCTGGAACCAGTATCAGGAATGTCACAAGGCCCTGAGGAGGTGCTTACTGATGTCCTCAGTGGCCTGCAAAGATTTGAGAATGTCCTGTTTCTTGGAATATTCTGGGAGGGCTTGGGTAGTCCCTTGCCTTTCTTCCAGGTGGTACTGTATTTTGGTACTTGACCATATGTGATAGATAGCTGGCAATCCTAAGTCCCAAAGTGGAGGAGGCTTACACCTCCTTACCCCAAAAGTAAATCCGTCTGAATTCCCTGTCAGGGGAGGAGCTAAGTACTTGGGAGCCTTGGACCTGTCATGTGCAGCTTTAATGACCATGGAATCAGTCTCAGCTTGGGCAGCATAATAAGGGAGGCCCTGAGGGGCATGATAGAGTTTATCTACTCCTGCAGGGCATGGTAGGAACCATGTCTGTATGGTGCCAAGCCACAGTAGTGGCATTCCCTTGAGCTGGGAGGATAGGAGGAATGACCTTAGGGGAGATTTCAGAATCTCCAAGAAGTCCATTAATTCTCACCTGCTGGCATCCTCTTCCTTAGCATGGAAGCCCATACCTGTGGACAGCTGCAGAATGACATTAAAAAGGTAGTATTTTCAGGAGAGGACCTGGGAGTATGTTTAACAGAGTCCTCACTCACTGAAGAAGCAGTAGACCTATCAGAGGAAGAGGTCCTCCTCCTCCTCCTCTTCCTCAGGGTGGATGAGGTCAGGGTGGTCCGATGATTGAGGGACCGATGATGGCTACAGGGTGCAGCCCAAGAAGGCCTAAGTGGCATTGACACTTGAGCTGTTGACTGCGCTGGAGATCCAGGTCTGTAAAAGAATGCACCAGGGCTGTAGTTATTCTGGCCAAAATGTCACTGAGGTTGATAGCAGGAGAAGGGTGCATTAACAGTGGAGGGGTCGCTGGCCAGGGCGCAACTAGTCATCTGTCAGATCTTGAGAGTCCTGATGTCCTAGGCCTGGAGAAGCATCAGGCCAGGATAGAGGGCTGTTGTCGACACCCAAGGGTCAACAAATGGGGGTCTGACAACCCAAGAGTCAATGGCTGGCCTTCCTGAGAAGCAGGAGGAGGCACTGTCGGTAGGGGCCTGGGAGAAGCAGAGGCCTGGACAGCACAGTGCATCAGTGCAGCCACAGCAAACGGAGTGCTGCCGGAGAATGAAGAAGTCGTCAGGGATCGGAGCACCATCGGGATTGGTCCCGTTCATGGTCTTTTGTGACTTTTACCCTGAGGGACTTGTCATGGGCCTTTGAAGCCTGGGAGCTTGACAAACCCACCGCAACAGGGAATGAGGGACCCCAGAGGACACCTGCCCAGAACTGACTAGCAGATGCTCCTTGAAGAATTTCTTCAAGTCCTTTTTGATGCCTAAGGGTTGTGAGGTTGAATTTCTGGCAGAGCTCACAGTCAAAGACATTGTGATCAGGCCTAAGACAGCAGACATAGAGGTTGTGGTTGTCTGAAGAAGCAATCTTCTTTCTGCAATGACTCACGACAGAAAGAGAAATGGAAGGAGTAACTCTCAACATAAATGAGGTGAAGTAATCTCTTGTTTGAAAGAGATTCTTAAAGCTAAGGTAAAGGAAAAAATTTGTAAATGAAAATGGCACTAACTGCACAAAGCTTCGAGAAGACCCATGCAAACAGAATCGATGTATTATAGGGTGGGTGACGCCGCATGGGAGGCCCCAGTAGTACTGCTGGAAAATCTTCCATGTGCATCCTGCTTCACTGATTGTGAAGTTCCTATGGTGTGACCTGATGACTGAGATACCCTCAAGATATAGTCAAATATACTTTTAAAAGAAATGTGTGCCTGAGGAGTATTTTCAAATCCATTTCATTGTCAGTTCTTTTACTGTTTTTAAATTCTTTAGTAACAAATAAGGCCCACTGGGCACAAGGCCCATTTACAGGGCTGATCCAGCAGCACAGGGAGATTAGGTGATGTGTTCAGGGTCGCACAGTATGCAAGTGCAGGTTGTGGAATCAAACCCAGGTCTTCTTGATGTCCCAAGCTCTTTTACAGATCATTGCTCTAATGTCTAGGCTATGCTACTAAGCCCAAACAGGCCTTCAGGTGCGCCAGCCTTGAGCTGCTCCTGAAGGCCTTCCAGCCCTGTCACGCCTTACCTCTCATGTCCTCCACAGTTTTTTCCCCATACCCTGTGGCGGGACCTTCCTGTAAACTTAGCAGTTATTCATCGTTTGTCCAGGATCACATGGTAGTGGATGGCCTATCATTTTACTTGTGCTGTGTTGGTGGGTGCCAGATAGGGCTTGGGCATTTTTTTCCAGTTTTCCTCCGAGGACATCATTGGCTTGCAATGAAGTGGACACGCCGCATAGTTGGCGTGCTTCCATGCCAGCATCTGTTGGCAGCCCTTCCCTTTATGGTGTACTCATCTGCACTACCATGTGGCCTTCACCTGGTGTCAGTCTCGTAGTGAGATGCAGAATCCCCCACCCCAAGGTAGGAGAGTTGCACCTGGGATGCTCAGTCCTCCTTCCCGTGCTCATTCCAAACCTGAGTTGCTGGCAACATCAGCAGTAGCCTTACCAGCCCATGGGTCGCTCCTCTTGGTACTCTTTATTGTCCTTTTCTCTCTATTGCAACACCCTGGTCCCCCCACCATCCATCGTGGTGCCTGCAGCTACCATGACTGCCCTTCCCCAGCTCCAAGGGGCGGCCCAGCGGCTGCCTTCCCAGCTGATGCCAATGCTGCCCTGTGGCCATCTGGCAAGAGGGCAAGAATATTAGGTGGCCCCTGACTTCCCTTCCTGGTAACTGGTTGCCTTACCTCCAGCACAACCCCAGCCCTCTACAGTGTAAAATTCTGAGGATCAGATGCAATGCCACACCACTGGGCCAGCCTCACTCTCTGTACTGAACCCAAATAAGTTTTCTCAACCTCCTCAACCACTCTGTGCCCACTTCATGGCTACTGCTGACCTCACACACTTGTAAACTGCTTTGGGATACAGTATATATGAAAGGGCTGTATAAACCCCATTTTCCCTTCCTTCCCTTCCCTCTTTAATTTGATTTGACAAGTGAGGCAAACTATGCCAAATGACTCTTTTCCAGGTGTGCCCTGAGGAAGGCTGGTGGAGTATAAACGAAAAGGAGCTAATACATACACATGGAGTAAAGTGAAATCAAAATAAATTACTACAAAATTTTTACCATGTAAAGTTGTCAATGTGAACTACAATGAAGAAACTTTAGAACAAGAGGGCACCACAGTGAAAACAGCGATCAATGTTACTTTCTTTGTTTTCTTAAAATGTGTTACCCCTGTGTCCATTAACTAGAACCTCCTTCCAATATCACCAGGGCCATCTTCCCATCCATGGAGCTCACCCCACTAGCACTCCTGGATCCCAAGACACCTCATCTCAACAGAAACCCAACCAAAGGGCCACACTTATTGGGGTGCATGACAAGGCAACAAAATAAGGCAGAAAAGTCGGGCAACATCCTTCAGGTCTTGAACAAATAGACACAGCTCCAGGACAAGTTTCTGTGCATGAAGTGCCATCCTTTATTTAGTGCCAACAACTCATTGTTCTGCTGATGCCTGACGTGTTTTAACTTATGAAATCTTTATTTAAGGCCACCTTATGCACAAAACTTTTACTGGAGCTGCATCCATTTTGGTCAAGGTCTGGGAGTGCCTTACATTTTGTTTTGTTTACTCCTCACCTCTACCACAGCAAGCACCACCTCCTACTCCAAAGCAGACTTCTTCTGAACTCAAGCCGCTCATTTTGGGGGTGGAGATGCTCAGTGTCATCTCTGGTGATGGAGGTGGGAGCCCTAGCGGATGCAGCATGAGCAGGACCTATACCTGCCAAATTGGAGTAATTTGTTCTGCCTTTTTCTCCTTCCTGCTAAATGTGAATTTCCACCCTATGGTGCCGCAAGCCTTCCCTCCCTGTACATGCCACAGGCACCCGATCATGCTACTTTTGTGGTCATCTAGATGGCGGTAGTGCTACAGGCTTCACAACCCTCCCACCACGGGGAACTAGTGGGATGAGCCATCCTACCTGCTGTTGTCCCATCCATGCTCCAGACTCAGGGGATAACCTGGGTGGTTTGCATCATGAGTGAGAATGTTGCTTCTACACCAACATGCTGGCTGCAGCAGTTCATGTTGTGGTGCAAATGTTGTACCTGTACAATTTTATTCCGTATTGGGGTGGGGTGCTCACTTGCAACTGATCTCATGGTCAGGAAATCTGCTTTGAAATGTCACTTTCTTCTGGGAGCTGAACTGGTGTCCACCATGTGCCCTGCTACCCATCTGGATTGAGGGAGTGCTTACCTTGCATACAGAGATCCAGCAAAGGCCTGTTTCTGGGAACTTTCTCATGGTCACAGGCTAAAAAGAAAGCAACAAGAAAAGATGAAACTGGTGAGCATGGCACCTCCCCATCCCACAGCTAACACCACAGCAACCACCCACTCCCTTGTTAATCAACCATGCTAAGGGAGTGTCTAGAAGCTGAGGCACAGGAAAATCACTGCATGGTCAGGGATTTATTAGTAGAAAGAAAACTGAGCACCTGCCTCTTACACGCCACCCAAGAAACACATACAGTACAGAAGACATACATTGTAAGAATTGCAAGAAACAGCATAGAAGATATAAACAAAATCAAAGATGATATGCAGCATAGGTTCCAGGTCATAACAGCGAACGAAAACAGTGATTGCTATTATGGCCAGTGTATATCGCCAAAAGCAAATCGGCAATATACACTTCAAGGTGAACCGACATCTGGATTTAAATAAAGTGTTATTGTGGGAGGTGCAGCCTCGCAGTGGGCTTTGCCTCGCACCATCCTTAATTAGGATTCTCAACTCCAGGGGGTGGCATCAAGGAGAGGGCAAAAATCTGGATGTTGGCAAAACAAATGTACATGCTTCCAGTCCCAAACCCAGTACCTGCTGTGCAGAGCTAGCCACCCACACCACCATGCCACGTGGCTAGCTTGGAAGCAGCAGAGTACACCAGTGCCTGAAACTCCTTACCTGTCCCTTCCTTACTATTCCCCACTTGTTCACCCTTACCCCGGGTCGCTATCCTATACCCTCACTATTCTGCAGGGTAGTCTACAATACCAGCGCCCAAATGAGTTGCTATTTCTAGTCGCATTTTGGGTTGTTGTTATGACATGATACCGCAGCAGCATAAGAACAGCAGCAATATACACAATAGTCTCAATATTCAGAAGGCTAGCACGGCATTAAGTAAGCAAATCTTTATTTTTAAAGCACCCATTGTCAGGGCCTCAGAGCCCTGCACAAAGTAACAAATTAATAATACACATAAAATAACAGAATTCTCTCACGTAAACCAAATAAAACAAATTAAATATATAAATAATAATAAATAGCTATACTTTCAATAAAATCAATATCCAGTGACTGTGAGGAATTGAAAAGCGAATGCTACCTTAAAAGGTGGGATTTCAGACCCCTCTTAAAGGCCTCCATCAAGGAACCTCCCTCAGAGGCCTAAGGAAGAGAGTTCCACAGGGCTGGGGCAGCTACTGCAAAGCTCTATTCCCAGAATATTTTAGCCATGCCCTTTGAACCACAAGGAGACCCTCCTCAGAGGAGTGGAGAGAACAGAGGTGGAAGTGAGGGATCAAGAGGTCATGCAGGTAACCAGGGCCCTGACCATATAGGGCTTTATAGGTCAGCAATCTGACCTTGAAGATGATTACCACCTCACCACAGCCACTACAGACTATGCAGAACCGAGTCACATAGCAAGATCTAGATAGGCCCAACAGCAACCTAGCTGCCATGTTCTGCACCGCTGCAGACGACTGATGACACCGCCTACTTACTCTGAGGTGCAGAGCATTACAATAGTCAAATCTGGAGGTCACAAAAGTATGTACCAGTGCAGGCAAGTCATCAAGCGTGATGAAAGGTTTGATCTGGGCAATACTTCTCAGGTGGTAAAAGCCACTCTGGACCACGGTCGACACTTGAACCTCTACTGCCAGACTGCTATCCAAGATCACACCCAGATTCTTCATCTTAGAAGAGACATCAAGAGAAGCAGAACCAACATCAACACAGATGCTGCTTCAGCTGACTCTGCACCTCACTGATGACCAGGCTCACTCCCTAGCACCTCCATCTTACCAAGAATATACCTCAGCCAACTAGAGGACATTCAGTCTTGGACCTTGGCTGGGCAACAATTCAGCATGGAAACTGCATCCTGTGTCCCAGGTGCAAATGACAGATACAGTTGGGTCTCATCTGCATAGCAAACGAAAAACACTGTAGCATCTAATTATATCACCCAGGACAGCATGTACATCGCACAACATGGGTGAGAGGATCAAGCCTGATGAACTCCCAATGATAGGGGCTTTGGGCCAGAGGAAAAATTCCCCACAACAACTCTCTGCATCCTATCTGTGAAAAAGGACTCAAACCATTTGATGACTGTACCAGTGAGTCCACAGAGCTCTCTCAGGCAATCCAGCAACACTACATGGTCCACAATGTCAAATGCCAAAGAGAGAGGAGAACGAGAACTGACCATGTGTCTCTCTCTTGCCCTGAGGAGATCATTTAGAACACTGACTAACACAGTCTCTGTACTGTGCCTTGGCCTGAATCCTGACTGGAGGGGCTTATAGGATGTCAAAGGTAGAGAGATGTGTCTCAAGCTGCAAAGCTACAATTTTCTCAATAACCTTGACAAGAAAGGGAAGGTTTGAGATGGTTCTGTAGTTGCTACAGCCTGGGTCGAGGGATGGTTTATTCAGAAGAGACTTCAACAATGCTTCTTTCAAGATGCTAGGGAATACCCTCTCCGAGTGAATACTAGACAATCTCAGTAAACACTGGACCAATGGACACTACACATCCCACAAAGAGACATGTTGGGCCTGGGTGCAGTTCACAGCATGTTGGTCGAGGCTTCAAAATTACCTTCCTCCTCTTCCACTCCTACTGGCTGAAACCCACTCCAGGCAGGAGGGTTCTGTTGATGAATAGGTCCCCACTGGGAGATCCCTGATGAAATCGAGGGCACTCTGTCAGAGAAGAACAAAGCAAATTCTTCACATCTAGTGTCTGACAAAATGTCACTGGCTGGAGACCAACAGGATAAAGATGCCTATCAACTGGACAGAAAAACTGAGCTGGTCTGTTGCTTCCTGCAGCAATCTTCCTGGACAGGAATTCTGCTTCTTAATGGAGATTGCCTTTTGATACTCACCATAGCGAGTTCTCAAAGCCAGTGTATCCTCCTCAGTCCTAGCTCTCCACCAGCAATGCTCTAACCTCTGACCCCTGGTCTTCATCACCTTGAGCTCCCTGTCAAACCATGGGTGCCTCAAGCTAGAAGACCTGGGTCATACATGAACAGGTGTAACAAGTAGGGCTGATGAGATGGCCCTGTGTAGGCCACCACTGCCCCCATATTAACCTCACAAGCAGCCATCATGCCCGAGAAGTCCATTACTACCTGAAGCCCTGCTGGGGCAACTTTAAAGGGCGTGTAACGAACCATCTCCACAGGGGCAGACAACTAGGGAGGGCCCCAAATGAGAACTCAATATGGTGGTAATCCGATCAAATGACCGGATCAATCCTGAGGTTGTTCACCTCGAGTTCCAATAAGAATACCAGGTCAAGGTGTGACCATGTCTGTGGATCACAGTAGTAGTAACTTAGGCAAGGCCCACAGAATCCATTATTTGGAGGAAGTCTTTCCAAATTGTGAGAATTCATCTTGATCCAAGCACAGAAGTCACCCAGAATTAACCACTGGGGCCATTCCAACACTCCGGGCAATGAAGTCTTCTACTTCCTGCAGAAACTCCTTCTTGTGTCCCAAAGGACAATACACGAGAAGGATTCTGCAACCTGCATCTGATCTCCCCAAGACTGCCATGCCATCAAACGACAAGGTAGGCTTCACTGGGTGCACCGTGAAAGTTCAAGCTGGATCTAAGGCAGATGGCTACCCCCAGCCCTGCAGTCCCTCCTCAGGAAATGTACTACAGAGAACCAACCTGGGACCGACGCTCCAGGATAGGACCCCATCATTATCATTCAGTCAGGTCTCCATAATGCAGGCCAGATCGAACATGGAAATCAGGTCTGCTAAAATGGTGGTCTTGTTCCTGATCGATCTGCATTGCAAAGTGCCACCCAAGTGTGGGTGGGCAGAGGCTACTGTTCAACAGCTACCTGCCTATTCGTTCGAGTAGGAGCCCTGGGTATGGGAACCAGATAGGTCAGACCTTTCTCTAGCTCCCATTTGCCCC
The DNA here is from genome assembly GCA_016271365.2 of Neoceratodus forsteri. Classification (NCBI taxonomy): domain Eukaryota; kingdom Metazoa; phylum Chordata; order Ceratodontiformes; family Ceratodontidae; genus Neoceratodus; species Neoceratodus forsteri. Next base: position 1,102,868,650 of record CM028133.1, read on the forward strand.
AGGGCATCTCCTCGCCCTCACCATCCCGACACAGCTCTCCCCATTAACACTCCTTGTACCCTGCCATCTACTGCTCTGCCTCCTCACGACACCTATCTCCCTACAGCATCTTTGTGTCACTGCTAATGGTGGGGCCATCAAAGGACAGAGATTCAGCAGCTGGGATGAAGAAGTAGGCAAGCCTCGGACCCCAGGTGTATCTTTATAGTAATCTAAGCATAGCAGACTTCTGCTACTAAGATGAGATTTTTCAGTTTAGGACAGGACAAAATATAAATACATAACAAGCGTCTGTCAATGCTGAATGTTCTTTGCTTGCATTGCTGTTGTACTGGGTCTTGCTTGTCCACTGGTTTACTACGTATTTACCCAGGATAAAGCAGATGAAATGCAATATCTCATTTTCTGTGGTGCCCTGCTTTTACATAGTTTTAGATTGTATTTACCAGGATAGGCCATCTCAGCAGCAATATCAAATTTTCAGTGGGCTCCACATTTTCACCCCAAACTTCCAACAGTGTTTTTATGACATGACGTTATAATCAAGACAGGAAGAGTTCTTTAAATCCCATCCAAACAATGATTTCACAGTGCAACTATGAAGACAAGTTTCAGAGGGATTTCAAAAATGACACTTGCCATGTTCAGGAGGTGGGGCATCCCAAGGGATATGTTGAACTTTAGGGACCAAAATCAATAAAGAATAAAGTTATGCATAAACGCTGGAACAATTCAGTGTTTCTTCATAACTTAGTTGGTTTTTCACATTTTGACCCCAAATTTTCAACATAGTCATTTATGACCACACATTTTGAACATGATGGGTAACATTTATAAGTAGTGGCCAAATGTAATTTCGCACCACAAGTGTGAAAACACATTTTGGCCAGGATTTGAAACAATGACAGCTGTCACATTCATGAGGTGGTTTGAAAAATGGCTATGTTCACAATTTGGTGTCAAAATATTAAAATTACCAAATTACGAGCATGCATTGAAAATTTTCAACGAATGCTCATAATTTTGTTGTGTTTTAATATTTATATCCCAGATTTTCAAAATAGCCTTCTTATGATCCTACCTCATGAACAAAGGTGGAGAAAATGTCCAAATCTTCTCCAAAAGGTGATTTTGTGCAGTGACTGCAAATTCATCTTTGAATGGATTTGCATAATTTCACCAACTTTGTTCATGAGGTGAACTTAAAGGCCTATATTGAAAATTTGTGGAAAATATATTCAAAAATTCCCAAGTTACTGTATGAGAACAAATTCAAAACATATTGAAATACATTGAACTGCATACCTGATGTCCTCAGTTTCTGGCCCTGCACTGAAGAGTGAAGACGTGTTTCCAGTCTAGAGAGGATTACAGTGATGAGGACTCGGTAGGAAAGTAAGGGAGTGGGGGGGTGCTGAGTGGGAGGTTGGGTATGGAGGGTAACGGCGTCTATGTGTTGGTGGCATCACAGAGGCAACAAGCCTTTGTGTGAAGCAATAAACAAATCAAATGAAAGAAAAAAGCTACATGGTTCTCAAAAGAGGTATGATGAAGGTTAGGGAGAAAAGATAGCATTTAGGAAGTATAAGGAAACACAGAAGGAGCAGGACAGAGAACTGCACCAGTTAAGGCAGAAGAAAGCAGGAGGGTAGTCAAAATAGCAAAGGCCCAAACTGAGGAAAAGATAGCCAACACAGTTCAGAATGGGATAAAACCTTTTATAGGTACATCAGGAGCATAGAAAGACAAAGGAGGGATAGTGAGGCTGAATAGAATGGTCAGTGGGTGGGCAGAGAGGACAGTGAAAAGCAGGGATACTGAATGAATACTTCTGTTCAGTATTCACAAAAGAGGAAGTGGGGATGTGCCTAATCCAATTAACAGAATCACTCTGGATAGGGGGTTGATCCCAGTCCTTTCACAGAAGAAAGGGTTCTGAAAGAACTCCTAAAACTGAAGGTGGACAAAGCAATTGGGCCTGATGGAACTCACCCCAGAATTCTAAAAGAATTAAGCAGAGAACTAGTGACATCACTGACTACCCTTTTAACAAATCATGGGAGGATGGTATAGTACCCGAGGACTGAAGGAAGGCAGATGTGATTCACCTTCACAAAAGTGGAGCCAAGACAGAGGCAGAAAACTACAGACCTGTCAGTTTGACCTCTGTGGTAGGGAAAGTGATGGAATCACTTCTGAAGGAAAGAATTGTTGAGTACCTAGAGGCCAGTGGGGCACAGGACCCAAGGTAGCATGGGTGCACAGTGGGAAGGTCATGTCAGATGAATCTAATTGATTTCTTTGACTGGGTGACCAAAGTAGTAGACCAGGGAAGGGCTGTGCACATGGCCTACCTAGACTTTAGCAAGGCATTTGACACAGTCCCACACAAAGATTAATAGTCAAATTAACCAGCATGGGAGTGGGTCCCAGGTGGTAGCCTGGGTAAAACATTGGCTGGACAACAGGACACAGAAAGTAATTGTAAATGGAGTCCACGCTGAAGAAAGAGGGATACTAGTGGGGTACCGAGGATTCAGGACTAGGTCCAGTCCTTTTAATGTCTTTATAAGTGACATTGCAGAGGGACTGGAAGGAAAAGTATGCCTCTTTGCAGATGACACAAAGATCTGCAACAGGGTTGATACACAAGGAGGCGTGGAAAGGATGAGAAGGGACTTGGCAAGGTTGGAGGAATGGTCAGAAGTATGGCAGCTTGATTCAATGCAGAGAAGTGCAAAATAATGCACCTGGGAAACAAAAATCCAGGGAAGAGTACACAATTGGGGGGTAGTAACAACAACAAAATGGAAATGGACCTGGGGTAATCACATCAGATGACCTTAAGGTTGGCAAGCAATGTGGGAAGACAGTAGGAGGGCTGGGGGAATACTGGGATGTATAGGGAGGCGTCACCAGCAAAAAAAGGAAGTTGTTATCCCCTGTACAGACAGTTGGTGAGACCCCATCTGGAGTACTGTGTCCAGTTCTGGAGACCCGGGCTGGAATTTCAAGACCAGGCGCAAGCTGCGACAATGGCAGCTTGCACGAGTCTGATGCACCGGGACCCTGTGCCCATTTCCTATTTCTCAGGGTCCGGCGCCTAAGTCCCGTAGCTTGTGGCAAAGGGTGCTGCGTGATGACGTATGGTGCACCCACCGGAATGCTGCAACAGCCACAAGGAGTCTGCAGCACCCATGGACAGGGGCTGGCAACTGGGCACTGCCCTCCAACACCACCGTGCCAACGGCACCAGCGCCGCAACACTCCCCGGTACCCTGGTGGGCTAGTGCCCCCACCATCTCAGCACTCCACCCCTCCATACCTGATCTGGTGACCGGCACAGCCCTCCACATGCCACCCCGCCAGCCGCCATGGGCAATCCATGCCGCGTACTGTAAACAGTACTGCGCACGGACGGCTTATTCGGCAGCTGGCCATGGTGATGTGTGGAGGGCTGTGCCAGTGCGATCAGGTATAGGGAGTGCTGAGATGGGTGGGGGTTGACAGGATGCATGGATGTGGGTGTCGGGGCCAAGATGGGGCAGGGGGACCACGGACTACCAGGATCGCCCACCAGGGACTGATCAGGGTGGGCCACATGGTGGCACTTACAGGACGACACCCCAGGAGTTAAGTCCCTTAGACCAGCTCCTCACTGGTCTAAGGGTACTTATCACTTGGTTCCAGGGGGTGGTCTTCCAAATTCAGATCCTAGGGCTGCGGCAGTCCGGCTCTGCAGCAAGCCTCCAGTGCCATGCCGCAGCCACTCTCGTGGTGCAAGGATGGTGCTAGCACACTTTGGTGCAGGCAGCCTGCTGTGTGATGCAGGCTGCCTTTCAAATTCCCCACTTGACGCAGCCCTTGGTGCAAGGTGCCCTTTGCATCAGACCTGTTTGACGTAAGCACCTTAAGCGCCAATCTAAGGCCTTTGAATACTGGCCCCCATCTCTGCAAGGACATGGACAGGATGGAGGCAGTTCAGAGGAGGGCAACTAAAATGGTGCAGGGTCTGCAAGAGAAGCCATACGAGAGACTAAAGGAGCCTAACATGTATACCCTTGAGGAAAGGAGGGAGGGGGAACATGATAGAAACTTTAAGTACCTCAGTGGAATCAACAAAGTCCAAGAGGGTAGCATCTTTCAGAAAAGAGATGTGCAAGAACAAGGGACACAATTTGAAGATAGAGGGGGACGGCTCAAGGGCAATGTGAGGAAGTGTTTTTCACAGAGAGGGTGGTGGATGCATGGAACAGCCTTCCTGAGGAGGTTTGGGGTCTAAAACTGTGGGAGAATTCAAGAATGCATGGGACAGACATAAGGCAATTTTTGTGGGGGTAGGAAGAAATAGGCTGTTGGTTAAATAGGATCTGCAGCTTATCCTCTAGGTAGGGAAATGGGCAGATTAGGTGGGCCAAGCGGTCCTTATCTGCTGTCAAAGTCTATGTTTCTATGTCTGTGTACAACAGACATCGATAGATGGCTTTCTTTTTACAGAGTGTATAAAAAAGACTATGAGGGATGGTTTTATTTATTTCAGGTACCTGTCGGAGTTATGTTTGGTGGCGCCAGTGGTGGGCTCCCCAGTGTCACACAGTGAAGATGGGTGGGGTGGCAGGTACTAGCCAGCAGCAGGGATTGGGAATCCCGTGCCAGAAAATTAAAAGGGGTGTGGGGTGGTAGTTGCTGTGGGAGGGTTGGGTGGGGAAGGTAACGGTGGCGTGTACCAGCAGTCGCGATAGATATCGATGAAAATTGTTCATTTTTTACAGTGTGTACAACAATAAAAAGTTACAAGGGATGGTTTTCTTTATTTCAGGTATTGACACTAGAGATTGGGCACCACAATGTCGGTGTTATGTTTAGTGGCACCAGGGTGGGCTCTCTGGTGTCACATAGAGGAAACAGGCAGCATGGGGGGTACTTGCATGGAAGGTGAGAGGCATACTTTGCAGAAGGTGGGAGGGACTTTTTTACATTGAGGGGGAACCACCACAGGCTGATTATGATGCTGATCAGCTCTTCTTGCTGGGCAGCGTTATGCAGACCAAAGGAAAGAGCCACCCCAATGATTTGGCTGGCTCTTTTCTTTGAAATACGACTGCTTCCTCCCAGCAAAACCAGAACAGTGTCATGATCAGCCTCGCTGATGATTGGTCTGCCTCTGTTGAGCCCTTGCAGACTGCACTGCACTGGAGCGACAGTGACACACCTCTCAAAACCCACTATCATACCAAAATGTTAGCTTCATGTAAGCGCAAGGGGAACATAAAAATGGATTTGTTAATATTCTTTTAGTAAGATTAGTTTATAGTGATGCAGGCTCAGTTTTTTTCAGTTATACTGTATAATTTTGCTGAGTAGTTTTACTTCACCAAAGAATGTTAATGCTGAATTTATTTTCCTTTAGTCTAGTGTTATTAAAAAAGTGACGTATACACTTAAAAGTACCAATGTTCTTAAAATGTTTGGGACAGCTTGGAATATATATTTTATGATGTTATAACTAATGTTGTGCTCTTTCTCCCATACTTACCAAAAAACAGAGTGACTCGAGGGGAGGGATACATCTATGAAGCTATACCTGCCTTAGGTGGACCTTTCTTTAAAACAGGAATGCACGCAACTTCAACTGGACTGACATCTGCAGCATCTGAGTTTAACCTGAATACAGTATACTTACCTGTTGCTGCTGCTCTTGGACTTTAAACATATTGTTTACATGTAAATACAAAATCACACATGCCCCACAATGCAAAGCATCATGGGCTGCATATGCAAATCACCACAGAATGTTATGCTGGTCCAACTTTAAGCAGAATTGCATGGTGCCAAAAGGCCTCTCATACAGTTTGCAAAGGGTGCTAACAGAAGACATAGACACGTGTTTCATCCTACCAGGACTCATCAGTATGCCTCATCTGTTTGGCACCCCAGTGGAATGGACCAGCTACCCTTAAGGCAGTGTGCCTTGGATATATTATGGTGAACCCATTAAAATAAAAACTATTTAAAGACAAAAGAACCTCTGTGTGCAAACACTGAAGCAAGGGTCACCCAAAGGGCATTTGCTAGGAAGCCATGTTTCAAGAAAATACAAAATCACATGCCCCACAATGCAAAGCATCATGCAGCCCATGATGCTTTGCATTGTGGGGGCATGTGTGATTTTGTATTTTCTTGAAACTTGGCTTCCCAGCCAAATGCCCTTTGGGTAACTCCTTGCCTCAGTGTTTGCACACAGAGGTTCTTTGTTGTTTATATGTAGTCACATGCCAGCTCCGTATCATAAGGAAATGGCAACTAGCCATAAAATTTGCTTCAGTCATTGCTCCTTTTTATTTTCAGAGTAAAACAGCATTCAAGAGCCAGGCAGGCCTCGCCCAGATGCAACGCCTCACGTTCCGTTCCACGCTTTGTCAAGAGGATAATGACACACCCAAGTGGTACACTTAAATAGTGCTCCTGAAAGCTATAGCATTCTTTTTCATATCACATGAATAAAGTGTGCTCAGATGGGTCACAATCTAAAATAAGAGCACAAATCTTAATGCAATGATTCTTAATAACAAATCCATAAATAATTCACATTAAAATCTGCAATTTATATATTATTACTAAAGATATTTTATATAGTTTTTAACTATTTAATTTCTATTCTTTAGTTAATCTTATTTTAAAAGACAGATAACTGCTATAAACACACAATTAATCACTGTATTCATTTTCCATGCACATTCTGACAGTATACAAAAGTGTTACACATATGCTTAATCGTATGCTAATGAAGCACTATGAATAAGTTGAAATCTCAATTTTATTGTTAAGACCAGGTAAATTCATAGCTTGAGTTCTAAAATCCACAATTGTTCCCTTTGTGCTAATTTATCATCTATGTTGCCCCTCTGGGACCCATATGTATGTTTCTATTGCTACAAAAGAACACATATGTTTAACATTACTTTGTATGTTCTCAGTATTGCACAGATGTAGGGCTGTTGCATAATCTTTATTTTTTGCTATTGCCTCTAACATGGTCACCCACTCTTTCTCTGAACTTTCTTTTGGTACGATCTATATAATAAGCTCCACATAAACAACATGTGTTCTGTTGTATTACAATTGATGAAATCCACAATATGAATAATGCAATTAACTCCCCTATTCACAGCTATATTGGTACTTGTGATATGTTCACAAACTTGCATCTCTTGCATGTAATTCGTTAGTAGAACTAATTAAATTAAATATAATTTTTAATTGAATATGACTGCAATTATGCCATTGTATTTAGTCATAATTGTTTTTATTGAAGCACTTTAAGTAATTTTAAAGTAGGTGTGTAGACAATTAGATTCTACACATTTTTACGTGACGCCTAATTTATGAAATGTATTTAAAGATGTCTGAAATTGAGAGATGGCTATTCCCTGATGAAGCCCCGCTGATTGGAGGCAAAGCACTGGTCCATTTTATGTTTGCTTGCATGCATTGCAAGAAACATAGTGCCACCATGAGTTTCAGAGGTGTGCCACCTCACTTCCAATGCCCTGCTTCTTGTCGCAGGTGCAGCCTCACCACACCAATAAATGTCCAAGCTGTCTATAACAGCAGTTGAGATGCAGTGCTGTACAGTTCCAAGCAAAACACCGCTACAATCAGTGGTGGTAATGTATAGCAATTTGCATACTGCTGTCAGCAGTAAGCAAAGTGTCTACACGTCGGCACTGCATTGGAACAGCTGTCATAGACAGCCTGTCCGTCCCCAAACAAATACCCAAGTAGCACCCTGGGAGTCCACCCCAGCATGCTCATGCGCTCTCCCCACACACACTGTATGGTCGACTGGGGTGCCCAATCCCCGTCAGCTCTGCTGCCCCAACAGACTTCCAGGTGCCACGCTGTGAGCCCACCCCAGCGTGACAAAATTCTTGTATGGCCGATGGGGTGCCCAATCCCTGTTGGTTCCACTGCCCCCAAACCATCTCCAGGTGCACGCTGTGAGCCCATCCCAGCGTGACAAAATTCTGTATGGCCGATGGGGTGCTCAATCCCATTGGTTCCACTGCCCCCCAACCAACTTCCAGGTGCCCGCTGGAGCCCACCTCAGCGTGGCAACAGTCCATATGGCTGACAGGGTGCCCAATCCACATTGGCCTCTCTGCCCCCAAATAACCTAGCTGTCATGCTGGGAGCCCACCCAGCATGGCAAGATTCTGTATGGCTGATGGGGTGCCCAATCCCCATTGGTTCCACTGCCCCCCAACCAACTTCCAGGTGCCACACCGAGCCCACCTCAGCGTAGAAAACAGTCCATATGGGCTGACAGGGGTGCCCAATCCCACATCGCCCTCTGCCCCCAAATAACCTCAGCTGTCATGCTGGGAGCCCACCCAAGCGTGGCAAAAAGTCCTGCATCGCTCTTCAAAAAAAAATCACCTGTAAGAAAAAAATGGTGCCTCGCTGACTGTCTTGCCCCTACCCCAACACATGCCCACCCTCTGAGTGTCCCACCTCCCACATCCCTACCTCTCCCCATACTTACCTGCAGAGGCTGGCATGATGATCTTCGTGGACTGGAAACATGTCTGCACTTTCAAAGCTGACCGTGAACTGAAGAAATGCGGTAAGATGTATAATGGCATAAATATTTTTGTAAAAAATAAAAACAAGGTGCTGCATCAGCATGTGGTCTAAAAAGCAAAACAAAATGGTTATATTAAATGCACACTGAAAAGAGAGTTAAAAATCTACTTTTCGACCTTAGGTCTTCTTCAGGAAATGTTTTGGTTTTTAAGTTGTTTAACCAGGAGTAGCACACTAAGCTGAAAGCTTTTCTACAGGAGTGACCTGGGAGCACAGGAAGTTAAGTGATTTGCTTAGGGTCCACAGTATGCAAGTGGAAGCTGTGGGGTTCAAATCCAGGTCTGACTGCTGGATGTCACCAAATTTGTAGCTCAGAGCCTTAAACCACTGCACTATACTGCCTCCCTAAAAGAGAAAAAACAGAGTTAGTGTAGAGGGAGGTAAAATGAGGGATATATGTATATCTATGTGGGGAAAGAAGAAAGGGAGGCTCAAGGAGAAGAAGTGATAAATGTTAAGATTAAGAGAGACTCAGAAACAAAAGGTGATGATGGGAAAGATAAAGCATAATAGAAGTGAAAGAGCTAGGAAGTTCCCAGGTGGGGACTAATTAACAGGGCCTAGTAAGAAGGCAGAAAGGTGACAAATGTGGGGAAAGAGACGGAGATGGAGACTTATGGTGAAAATGAAAAGAAATTAAATGAGTACAATGTATTTTTTTCAACTTTGGTACATATCTTGGGTATTTTGAAATTTTTCACCAATTTTCAATATGGGGTTCTTGGGACCCCACGTCATGAACTCAGTCATTGTCATTTTGTTATTTGATCTGGAAAGGTGATTTTATGTCACTGTGCGGAACCACCTTTTGGGACCGATTCACGAAATGACAGTGTCATAATTCATGGTGGAACCCAAAAACCCAATGTTAAAAAGGTGAAAAATTCTCAAAAACTGTTTTTGATAGCGTTATGCTACAGCGTTCCTACGCACGCCATAATTTTGAGAATTTGTAACATTTTCACTCCAGATTTTCAGCATTGCCATTTTACCACACCTCCTTATGAAAAGTAGAGCTTTCATTTTTCACATCTCGCTCAAAATATGTTTTCGCATATGTAGCACACATTGGCGCCGGGTCGGTTTGCTACATCAATGTTCAGGACACATTAAGGAAATCACAGTGACACTGTTCATGAGCAGAGGTGTTAAATGGCTATGTTGAAAATTTGGTGACAAAGTCCATAAATGATCTGTGTTACGTGTGTGCATTGCGCAATTTCCACACACTGTGAAGTTCACAAATTTGTAATACTTTCAGTCCAGATTTTCAACATTGACATTTTTCCACACCTCCTTATGAACACTACAGCTGTCATTTTTACACCCTGGCTGAAATGTGTTTCTGCAATTCCAGCACAGAATAGCGTGGTCGCTGTGGGAAATTAGTGTTCGGCATAGATTAAGAAAATTACAGTGACACTGCTCATGAGCAGAGGTCCCAAAATGCCTGTGTTTAAAATCTGCTGTAAAAAATCCTCAGACTACTTACATTATGGGTGTACACTGCACAGTTTCTATGCACGCACGTGACTTCACCAGTTTTATATTTTCACTCCAAATTTCAACAATGCCATTTTTACACCACCTCATGGACAATACACCTGTCACTTTTCACATCCTGTTCAAAATGTGCTTTCGAATCTGTGGCACCAAATGGCGAGTCAGCTGTTCAAAATCACCTTCCACCGAACAAACTGATAGTGTCACTGTTCATGGTGGGGTCACAAAAGGACATGTGGAAAATCTGGAGTTAAAATACCAGGAAATGCCCAGGGCATTAGGGTTTTCTACCATAATGCCCTACCTGTAAGGACTGACAGGTGTCAGGGTGTGACTTGGGATTGTTGACAGTAATGCTCATGCCATTTCACCCCAACCCTTCAGCCAGTGACATGCATCGAGGTGCACCTTGGACCCTTTTGCCCCCAGGTTCACCCATTCTCCTATACTGCGTTCAGCGTATTTCCTTATAAAATAAGAAGTGAATGTGGCCCAAACACCCCAAGGCACACACCTTGACACTTGTCAGTGTCTAAAGGGCAGGCTGAGGCGAAATGTTGTGAGTGTCACAGACAACCCAAAGGCACACCTCAATGCCTGTCCATCTCTGCAGGGTGAGGGTGGAGTTGGCATCAGTTCAATACTTCAATACCATTCCTATACTGCATCTGTCTAACTCCTGCACTTCTAATGCTAATGCCAGCAGCAAACATTCGGCATTGACAAATGCTTGTTGTTACTGCCTCGATGCAATGTAGCTTGTCTTTTGTTGTAAATGCACCTATTTTTAGATACCACTTGTGAGTTGCTCAGAGCAATAAACAGTGTAAGAAGAATAGTGTTTTGATGTTCATTTTACAGCTTTAGCTATTTTGAATTCCTATCTGCCCATAGGTTGTGGTTGAAGATGTTATGAGAAGCATTCCTGGCATTATTGTGGTACCATCACCTAATACTAAAGGAGCTAAGGGGAACTAGCAGAGCCATTATCAGAACTGTTTAGAGTTTCTGAACACAGGAGAGGTCCCAGAAGACTGGAGAAGGGCTCATGTGATCCCGCTCCACAAGAGTGGTAGCAGGGAGGAGGCAGGGAGCTAAAGACCAGTCAGTCTTACCTCAGTAGTGGGCAAGATTATGGAGATACTCCTTAAGGAAAGGATAGTGCAACACTTGGAATCCATAGGAGCACAGGATCCAAGACAGCATGGGTTTACAACAGAAAGGCCCTGTCAAACTAATCTCATAGATTTCTATGACTGGGTAACCAGAGTGGTGGACCAAGGGAGCTTTCAATACTGTTCCATATAGAAGATTGATTAATACGCTGGGTAGGCTTGGGGTGGGTCAGGCGTTGGTCAACTGGGTGGCAAACTGGTTGACAGGCAGAGAACAGAAAGTGGTGGTTAACGGTATACAGTCAGAAGAGATGCAAGTCACAAGTGGGATACCTCCGGGATCAGTCCTGGGGCCAGTCCTCTTTAATATCTTCATCAGTGACATTGCAGATGGACTGAGAGTAAGGTTTGTCTGTTTGCAGATGACACCAAGATCTGCAACAGAGTAGATGATCCAGATGGGATGGGCAGAATGAGAAGAGATCTGGATAAACTAGCTAAATGGTCAGAAGAGTGGCAAATGGATGTAACGTAAAGAAGTGCAAGATCAACACATAGGAAGAGAAACCTTGAAGCCACCTATAGGTTGGGAGGGAGTTGCTGGCAGTCACAAGGGAAGAAAGAGACTTGGGCATCATCATCGCTGATGACTTGAAATCATCCAAGCAGACCACTAAAACAGTAGGTAAGGCTAGAGGGATATTGGGGTGTGTTAGTAGTGGTATCACAAGTTGGATGAGGGAGGTAATAATCCTCTTTACAAGACACTGGTTAGGCTCCATCTGGAGTACTGCATGCAGTACTGGAGGCCACACCTTCACAAGGACATTAATCAAATTGAGGCAGTCCAGAGAGGGCAACCAAAATGGTGCAGGGACTGCATCAGAAAACATATGAAGACAGATTAACAGAGCTTAATATGTATACCCCAGAACAAAGGAGGGAGAGAGAGGTGATATGATTGAAACATTCAAACACCTTAAGGGCATTAACAAGGTGAAAGAGTCTAACATGTTTCAATAGAAGAAAATATCAGGACAAGAGACACAGCATGAGATTAGAGGGAGGCGATTAAGGGTAATATGAGGAAGTTCTTTTCACAGAAAGATTGGTGGATGCATGGAGCGGTTTACCTCAGGAAGAGGTGGATATGAATACAGTGCATGGCTTCAAACAGGCATGGGATATGCATTAGGGAGCAATACAGATGAGTATGAATAGCTAGGCCATTGACAGAGCAAAGGCCAATGGCACATTCATAAGGCAGAAAATAAATGGGCAGACTGGATGGGCCTTGGGTCCTTATCTGCCATCAACTTATAGTTTCTATATTTACCCAATGTTGCGAATGCATTTGCTGACAATCAAGTGCTCCCCCACACTGATGTTGAGAGAAGCATTCCCTGTCAATCTAGTGGTACAACCCCAGCTGATCACTGATGTTGAGAGCGCATTCCCTGGCAATCTAGTGGTACCCATCCGATCACTAATGTTGAGAAAAGCATTCCCTTTCAATCTAGTGGTACCCCTCACCCCATCACTGTTGTTGAGAGAAGCATTCCGTGGCAGTCTTGTGATACCCCAACCAATCCCTGATGTTAGCAGAAACATTCCCTGGCAGTCTAATGGTACCTCCCCAATGCCAGATGTTATGAGAACCATTCCTTGCAATCTAACAGTACCTTCTCCAGTTCGACTCCCAATGTGTATGAGAAGCATTTCCTGGCCATCTAAACGTACATTCCACCCGATGTTATGATAAGCATTCCCTGGTAGTCTAATAGTATCCCATCACCCAATCCCAGATGTTATAAAAAGTGTTCCTAGCAATCTAGTGGTACCCTACCAATGTTATGAGAAGCATTCTGTGAAAATCTTGTGTACCCCAACACTTGATCCCAGATCTTATGAGAAGCCTTCCTGGCAGTCTTGTGGTAGCCTTTCCCAACTGATCTCAATGTTATACAAATCATTCCTAGCAATTTAATGGTATCCATCCTCCCTGTCCCTGATGTTATGAGAAGCATTCCTGGCACTCTAAAAGGTACCTGCACCTAATCCCCAATGTTATGAGAAGCCTTCCTGGTAATCTTATGGTACTCTGCTCACTTAATCCCCAATGTTATGAATATCAATCCTGGCAGTCCTCTGCTACCCCTCATCCAATCTCTGCTGTTCTGAGAAGCATTCCCTGGCAGTCTAATGGTACCCCAGCCTGATGCCAGATGTTAAGAGAAGCATTCCCAGGCAGTCTTGTGGTAGCCCCACCTGATCCCCAATGTTATGAGAAGCATTTCCAGTCAGTGTAATGGTTTAATTGTACCCTCCACCCAATCCCAGACGGTATGAGAAGCATTCACTGGTAGTCTAATGGTAAACCCTACCTAATCCTCAATGTTTTGAGAAGCATTCCTAGCAGTCTTGGGTACCTCACCACCAATCCTAGGTGTTGAGAAGACTTCCCTGGCAGTCTTGTGGTATCCCCCACCCGATTGCTGATGTTATGAGAAGCACTTGTTGGCAATCTAGTGGTACCCAGATCCAATACCAGAAACATTCCCTTGCAGTCTAAAGGTATCCTCTCACACTAATCTTCAATGTTATGAGAAGTATTGCCTGGCAATCTAGTACTACCCTCCCACCCAATCTCTAATATTATGAGACAAATTCCCTAGAGTCTAATACTACCCCACCACCCGATCCCCAGTGTTCTAGAAACACTACCTGGCAGTCTACTGGTTTATCACCCTATTTCCAATGTTATAACAAGCATTCTCTGGCAGTCTAATGGTACCCCCCACCCCCACCCTATCCTCGATGTTATGAGAAGCATTCCGGGCAGTCTAGTGGGTACCCCAACAATCCTGGATATTATGAGAAGCATTACCTGACAGAGTTGTGGTACCCTACATAATCTCCAATGTTATGAGTAGCATTCCATGGCAATCTAGTGGTACCCTCCAACTGATCCCAAATGTTATGAGAAGCATTCCTTGGCAGTCTAGTGGTACCCCCAACCTGATCCCATATGTTATGAGAAATAGTTCCTGGTAGTCTAATGATCCCTGATGTTATGAGAAGCATTCCTTGACAGTCAAATGGAACTACCCCACCCGATCCCGATGTTATGAGAGGCATTCCCTGGCAGTCTAATGGTACCTCCCACCAATCCAGATGTTATGAAAAGCATTCCTGGTAGTTTAATGGTAAGCCAACCTGGTCCCTGATGTTATGAGACCAATTTCGTGAGTAACCAAATGGACACCTCCACCCCCACCCAGTCCTAGATGTTATGAGAAGCATTCATTGGCAATGTGGTGTATCTTCCACTTGATCTTCGATATTATGATAAGCTTTCCTTAGCAGTCTGGAGGTACATCTTACCCAGTCCCTGATGTTATGAGATGCATTCCTTGGCAGTCAAATAGAATCCCCACCTGATCCCAGATGTTATGAGAAGCATTCCCTGGAAGTCTAGTGGTACCCCCCACCTGATCTCCAATGTTATGACAGGCATTCCCTGCCACTCAAATGGTACCCCACCCTATCTCAGATCTTATAAGGAGCATTCCCTGTCAATCTAGAGGGACCCCACCCAATCACAGAAGTTATGAGAAGTCTTTCCTGGCAGTTATGTGGTACCCTCTACCAACTGATCTGTGATGTTATAAGAAGCATTCCCTGGCAATTTTGTGGTACCCCAATCTGGCCCTTGAAGTTATGATAAGCATTTCCTGGCACTCTAAAGGTACCCCTACCCAATCACCAATGTTATGAGAAGCCTTCCTGACAATCTAATGGTATCTCTCTTCCAATCCCAGATGTTATGAGAACCATTCCCTGATAATTTAGTGGTACCTGACACCCGATCCCTGATGTTATGAGAAGTATTCCCAGGCACTCTAATAATCCCTCCCCCACCCGATCTCCAGTGTTATGAGAAGCATGCTGTCAGTCTAGTGGTTACCCCAACCAATCCCCTCTACTGTTATGAATCAATGTCCAAAACTGTAACTATTGAATCTGCATGTCAGTTAATTCCTGTTTACTGTCTGTTTCACCAAGTTTATGGCATTACATGTAATACCACTTAATGTATCTCTGGGTTGCCCCTGAAAAGGGACCTCGGGGCCCAGCGGACTAACAGGTCATCAAAATTCAATAAATAAATAAATCCCCAATATTTTGAGAACCATTCCCTGATAATGTAGTGGTACCTGTCACCTGATGCCCCTGATGTCATAAGAAGCATTCCATGGCAGTCTAATAGTACCTCCCAACTGATCCCTGATGTTATGAGAAGCATTCCCTGGCAGTCTAATAGTACCCACCACCTAATCCCCAATGTTATGAGAAGCATTCCCAAGCAGTCTAGTTGTTACCACAATCTGTCTCCAATGTTATAAGAAGCATTACCTGGCAGACTGTGGTACTCCCTCCAATGTTATGAGTAGCATTCCATTGTAATCTAGTGGTACCCTCAACCAATCCCAGATGTTACGAAGTATTCCCTGGCAGTCTAATGGTATCCCCACCCAGTCCAGGAGCTTATCAGAATTCTCTGGTAGTCTAATGGTAGCCTCCACTCAATCCCTGATGTTATGAGATGCATTCCCTGGCAGTCAAATGGATTCCCCACCCCCACCCGATTCCAGATGTTATGAGAAGCATTTCAGGGCAATCTAGTGGTACCCCCACCTGATCTCAATGCTATGACAGGGATTCCCTGACACTCAAATGGTTCCCCACCCTATCTCACATCTCATGAGAAGCATTTCCTGGTAATCTAGTGGTACCTCCACCCAATCCCAAAAGTTATAAAAAGCCTTTCCTGGCAGTCTTGTGGCACCCTCCTCAACTGATCTCAATGTTATAGAAAGCATTCCTGACAGTTTAGTGGTACCCAATCCTTTCCCTCTACTGTTAAGAGAAGCATTTCCTAGCCCTCTAAAAGTACTCCAACCAATCCCCAAGGTTATGAGAAGCTTTCCTAGCAATCTAAAAGTACTCCCACCCAATGTTATGAGAAGCATTACCTGACAGTCTTACGGTATCCTACCTAATCTCCAGTGTTGTAGAGGCCTTTCCTGGCAGTCTTGTGTACCCCTCACATGATCTCCAATGTTATGGGAGGAATCCTCTGGCAATCTGGTGGTATCCTATACCCAATCTCCAATGTTATGAGAAGCATTCCCTGGCAGTCTACGGCTACACCTGCCTGGATCCCCAGTGTTATAAGAAGCATTCTCTGGCAGTCTTGTGACACCCACCAACTGATCCCAGATGTTATGAGAAGTATTCATAGATACATAGATGTTATCAGCAGATAAGGGCCTTGTGGCCCTCTAGTCTACCCTATCTCTCTTTCTAATGCTTAAGGTACCCTTAAGATACCATAGATCTTTCGACATGTTCTCTGGCAATCTAATGGTACTCCTTGAACCATAGACTTTGAAACATAGACTTTGATGGTAGATAAGGACCACTTGGCCCACCAGTCTGCCCATTTCCCTACCTACTGGATAGCTGCAGATTCTAGACAACCAACAGCCCTACAGCCTGCAACCCCCATTATTTTTTTTTATTTTTTTTTATTTAGTTGTTTAACCAGGTATAGCACACTAAGCTGAAAGCTTTTTACAGGAGCGACCTGGGAGCACAAGGAGGTTAAGTGACTTGCTTAGGGTCACACAGTATGCAAGTGGAAGCTGTGAGATTCAAACCCAGGTCTGGTCTGCTGGATGTAACCAAATTTGCAGCTCAGAGCCTTAGACCACTGCACTATACTGCCTCCTATAATTGCCTTGTATCTGTCCCATGCATGTTTGAATTCCCCACTGTTTTAAACCCAATGACCCCACTGTTTTAGACCCAATGACCTCCTCAGGCAGGCTGTTCCATGTATCCACCACTCTCTCCATGAAAACAAATTTCCTCACATTACTCCTGTGCCGCCCCCTTTCTTTAAATTGTGCCCCTTGTTCTTACACATCTCTTTTCTGAAAGATGCTACCCTCCTGGACTTTGTTGATCCCATGTGTTATGAGAAGCACATCCTGGCAGTCTAATTGTACACCCAACATGATAGCAGATGTTATGAGAAGTCCTCCTGACAATCTAATAGTACCGCTCTCCCACACCCAATCTCAATGTGTGTTATGAGAAGCACTCCCTGGCACTCTACTGATTACTCCCAACCAATCCCCTGATGTTATGACAAGCATTACCTGGCAGTCTAGTAGTACCCCACCAGATCTCTGATGTTATAAGAAGCATTCCTGGCAGTCTAATAGAACCCTCCCAACTGATCTTGATGTTTTGAGAGGTATTTCCTGGCAGTTTTGTGGTACCCTCACCCAATTCCCAATGTTATGGGAAGCATTCCCTGGTGCTGTAATGGTACCGCACCTGATCCCAGATGTAATGAGAAGAATTCCTGGCAGTCCCATGATACCCCTCACCAAACCTCTGATGTTATGAGAAGCATTCCCCAGCAGTTTAATGGTATTCTCTCCCAACAGATCTCAATGCTATGAAAAGCATTCCCTGACAATGTGATGCTAAGCTCCCCAGCTCCCTGATGTTATGAGAAACCTTCTCTTACAATCTAGTGGTCCCACTTGATCCCCAATGTTCGGAAGCATTTCATTGCAGTCTAATGGTACCCACCCAATCCCTAATGTTATAAGAGAAATCTTCCTGGCCGCCTAATGGTACCCTCCTAACTGGATCTCTGATGTTATGAAAACCTTCCTGGCAGTCTAATGGTAACCTCCACCTGATCTCCAATGCTATGAGAAATCTTCCCTGTCAGTCTTGTGATACCCTCCTTCTGCTTCTCTGTGATGGAGTGAGAAGTATTCCTTGGCAGTCTAGTGGTACTCTCTTCCTGTCCTATCCTAGGGGTTTTGAGAAGCATTTCCAGGTGGTCTAGTGGTATCCTTCCACCCAATCCCCAATTTTCTGAGAAGCATTCCTTGGCTGGTCTAATGGTAACTCACTCCCACTCTAATACGATGATAAGCATTCCTGATAGTCAAGGGTTATCCTCCTTGACCCCAATTCCTGTTATAGTATGGTGGACCCACCACCTTCCTCCCCAGCCCACCCACTCACCCCCCACCACCTCCTGTCCAGTATCGACCACCCTACAAAGGCCATCCAGGACTGTCTGCAAAGCTGCAGATGGCAACAGACACAGTCACCATACTCTTTTCTGCTTACCACCACCAGGTTTCTTTGGGGTTGGTTGGGTACCAGATGGGGGTGGTAGGTGCTGAGTGGGTAGGGACAGGGTCAGTCTTGTTTTGTAGGACAACGGGAAGGAGGATGGGTGAGTGTCACCAAATGGCAATGCTGAGTAAATGAGCCAGGGAGGAGTTACTTGGTCATACAAGGAGGCAGTATGGTGCAGTGGGTTAAGGCTCTGAGCTGCAACTCTGGAGACCTGGGTTTGAATCCCACAGCCCCTAGGTGCATACTGTGTGATCCTGAGCAAACCACTTAACTTCCTTGTGCTCCCAGGTTGCACCTGCAAACAAGCTTTCAGCTCAGTGTGTCTCACCTGGTAAAATAATTGGTAAAAAAAAAAAAAAAACAATGGAGACCAGGATGGGAGTGGGGTACTACTGGACTCCCAGGGATATCTATATTACCAGGATAGAGATTGGGAGGAGGGAAACACGCTCTGTTACACTGATGGACACCAGTGCTACCTAGGGATTGAACACCACTGTGTGCTTAAGAGTAAGGTTTTAGAAGTAGTACTTCCAAAATACTCTCAATATACTTCACCTACATGGATGTATCGGTGTTAATAGTGCAGTCATGCAATCCACTTCGGACTGTGCTGCAGGCCCCTTGAATATGGCTTGAGCCACTTTTGAACGTGATATGTCCACTTAGCACAGCACTTTTCCTGTTCGCTTTGCCGTAACCTTTTGAAAAAGGGGCCCCTAGCTTTCTAAAGGTATAACATTTGAGGTATAAGGTCTAAAACGTAATTGTAAATGAAAGCTTGGAGAAGGATCAATATAAATAAGTCCTCTTGATACAGTTTTTATTAGTCAAAACTATTTTATATAGATTTGTACTATTGCAAAGTCACTTTTCGAATGCATTATCAATACCATTTTTGGGTTGCAACACAGGCAAAACATCAAACACATTTTATCAATGCTAGTTTTTGTATCAATTCTAAATTTTTTGTATTGACAAATTGTATCAATGCTATTTTTTTCCGTCCATACATAAAACTGCATGACTTTTTTGGATCCACTGTTTTAAAATGCTACTGATTTTGGTTCCACTTCAACCAATTATATGGGGAACTGTGCTGGTTTTAATCTTCAGACCTTTAATCTTAAAGAAGCAGTGCAATGAAATTGGGCCACAAATTTTGCCATATCTTTTGTTCACTATAAAAGATTCAAGCATCTTCCAGTTACATAGATACATAGATACATAGGTACATAGATAGATACATAGATACATAGACAGTGTTGTCAGAATAAGGGCCTAGCCCACCCAGTCTGCCCATTTGAGCTTGTAAGTTCAGTTTATGTTTTCCTAGAAGTCTGTTGCCCTTACCCTGACCTCCAGAATTCCTTTATGTCTATCCCATGCATTCTTAAATTCCATGATTGTTTCAGCCCCCACCACTTCCTCTGGCAGCGTGTTCCACTTGTCCACCACCGTTCTGTGAAGAAATTCTTCCTCATGTTTCCTCTGAGTCATCCTCCCTCCAACTTCATCCCATGCCCTCTAGTCCTGGAACATCTTTTCGCTTAAAATAGTGTATTCCTGCACCCTGTTCCTCCCTGTGAGATACTTGTAGTCTCTATCACATCCCTCTTTCGCTCCTCTCCTCCAGAGAGTACATGTTCAGTTCCTTCAACCTGTCTTCATAGGACCTGTGATGCAATGCATGCACCATCTTTGTTCCCTCCTCTGAACCTTCTCTACCCTGTCTATGTCCTTATGTAGGTATGGTCTCCAGAACTGTACACTGTAGCGAGGTGGGGCCTCGTTAGTGTCTTGTCAGTTTTATTTTGGTGGCAAAATGTTCAAGTTCCACCAACATTTGAGTATTTTAAACATTTTTTTTTTCTTTAAGAGAAAAAGATGGTCATCACAGTTGACTTAGAAATAGCATGGTAAAGGGTTAGAACTGAGAAACAAAAACATATTGTGCACAGCATAGGAGGTGCCCTGTAAAGTAGATTTGACAGATACACAAATATTTGTGTTAACTGTAGCTGAAACTAGCTTCTTGGAAGAAGCCTTTGTTACACTATAGCTTTCAACCCGTTATGGTATGATAAACATTAGTTTCCCCTTCAGATGTTTTGGGTACAGTATCTAGCCACCGCTAAGCAATCTGAATCATAGAATTGTAGTGAGACAGAAATTATGTAATCCACTGGGAATTGAACCTTCTCAGTGGGTCACTAATTCTTTCTCCTACAGTTCATGAAGTCTCACCTTAAACAAACCCTACTCTTCATTGCTTGTTGCAGCCTTCATCTGCAAAAGCGCTGGGGAGATAATAATATTGAGGGACAGCTATGGTGTTTTTATAGTTGTTAGCTGTGGGTCTGGTGTAGTGATCTTGTTTGCATCCTGAGGTTTGGCTGTCATATTAGGGTACTAAAATAGTACCTCAGACTAGAGAAATACTCTCTTATTCTATTGTCACATGGTACACATTGGCAAATCACGTTGTATGGTATTTGAACCCATTTTATAGTGATGAATATGGTGCACATTTAACCCAAATTATAACTGAGTGCAACAAATAACTGGGACCATTGCTGCAACCTGTACAAGACATTTTCGCCCTGGCATGTATTGTCAGGAGAGTCATATCAGAAATAAGCTATATTGCCCTGATAAGAAATTTAATAGAATTGAAATAAAAGAAAGAGCATTAACAAACATCGAGAATAATGTATGGGCAGCCATGCTAGCGAGGCTGCATTCCTGTCATAGTCTGTTATGACATCAGAGTGACTTTAAGAGGCCCTAGGATGCCATAACAGACCAGAGCTGGAACACAACCGAGCTGTGTATGGTTGCCTCTTTCCCAACTCAGGCCTGTGCACCTTGCCCCACCATCTTAGGAGTCTGCCCAAGTGTGGATAGCAATAGTGACCGCTACTTACTTGTAACCATAGTTTGACTGCTAGTATTCATTTCAGATCCACACTACCTACCACCATCCCTAGCAAAGCTGTTCTTGCATTCCTGTTCTGGTAGACAGAGCTTTGCATTTGGGTGAGTCACAGGACCACATGGTTGGAGTAGGAGGAGTCAAGCTTGAAGACTGCATTGGTGACCAGAGCATGCTCAGTGGAAGACTGCCTAAGTGTGGATGTGAACTAAATAGCAGTAGCAGAACTGTGGTAACAAGTAAGTACATCTATTTACACATATCTGCCCACAGCCTGTGTAAGGACATAATACATGCCCTCCAAATGGGCCTACTAGGATGGCTCTATGGGGATAGCAGTGGGGCTGTGCTGTCAGTCATCAGAAGAGTGACTAGCACCCCCTCTACACTTCACTCTGGCTATAGTGTGCACTGTTGAGGAGTGACACAAGGGAGGAGATTGTTAGAAACCACTGGTGGCAGCCATCTTTATTGTAGTGAGCCTCTAATTACACAACTAGTAATGAAAACTATTTTTAAAAATGGTTGGAAGAATTACAAATACCCCCAGTGAGGAATCTAAGGAAGCTAAGAATTTGTTGTTTGAGTACCCCCACAAGATAGTAAGACTGTGGGCCCAATAGTATTTCACAAGTACCAAGAATAATATTTGGGAACAGTTCCCGATTAGCTCACTATTCATGGTATTCAGCCAGAATGTTTTTTCTTTTTTTAAATAGCATTAAGACTTTTTCCTCACACACCTGCCCTTTCCAGGTTCCCAGAGAGGGAAATGTTTTCTCATCCATCTCCTCTTTCCTAGTGCCCCAGAAAGTGACAGTAGTAAAGTCATTTAAATTGTCAGCTCCACAGTGTCTTCCCAAGTGTATCCCTCAACCTAGCCCGACTTCCACCATTTTTGCCAATATCACATTTACATTTCAGCCAGCTGTACAGAATCACTAATGAAGCTACTAGGTGTCAACGTGGTTCAGTTTCTAGCACATCCACCTCTGAACTGGTCATGGGTTCTCGTCCCACACCGGGATTGGACTGGCACCTAAAACACTGGCATCCGAGTGTAGTATTGAGGGGTGCTGTGCTCCTGGGGTGTGCTGTCCTTTTGGATGAGGACGTTAAACCAAGGTCCTTCCACCCATCCTGGTGCTGTCCTGGTGGGTGTCCAGGGGAAATAAAAGAACCCAGGGCACTCTTCTAAAAAGTAGAAGACATTCTGGTGTCCTGGACAACATTCTCCTTCCCTTAAAACTGGTTCATGCAATTGTCCAGGCTGTGTATGGGTGTTGATGTTCAATATGGCCGCCACTGCATTCAGTCACTTCACCACCAGTCTAGCATTACTTATAGCGCTTTGGGATACACTGGTATGAAAGCGTATATAAATGCTGATTATTCTTCTTCTACTGTCATGTGTTATGGTTATTTTGATATTTTTTCTCCTCCATGCCAAATACTGAATAACAGATACCGAATACTTTAGGTCACGTAATATAATATTCAGGAAAGGTATAACGCAGCTACAAACCAGTCCATATGTGCACTGCATACTTATTCATTCCTGCTTATAAAATGGGAAGAGGTGGAGATGACTGTCCTAGAGTCCTTTCTGACCTTAAATTACTTTGTAACTTAGTAGGCTGAAGTGCATTCTCAGCTAGCAAGCTCTGCAGTCTTAGCATTCTATTAAACCAGCCAGATGCAAGCAGTTAATGAACTAGCATGAAACAAGTAGGGGTTAAAGTACACCAAGATAATACGCTTCTGGGATGTGCTGGTAACCTCAGCAGCTCGGGCTGAATGCAGAGCGTGCGACTTTTCATAGAAACATAAACTTTGATGGCAGATAAGGATCGCTTGACCCACCTAGTCTACCCATTTCTTACCTACTGGATAAGCTGCAGATCCTAGTTAACCAACAGCCTATTTCTTACTACCCTCACTATAATTGCCTTCTGTCTGTCCCATGCATTTTGAATTCCCCACAGTTTTAGACCACACTAGCCTCCTCAGGAAGGCGGTTCAATGCATCCACCACCCTCTAAGTGAAAAATACTTCCTCACATTGCCCCTGAGCTGTCCCCTCTATCTTCATGTAAACCCTTGTTCTTGCACATCTCTTTTCTGAAAGATGCCACCCTCTTGGACTTTGTTGATTTCACGAGGTACTTAAAAGTTTCTATCATGTCCCCTCTCCCTCCATTCCTCAAGGGTATACATATTAAGCTCCTTTAGTCTCTCCTCATATGACTTCTCTTGCAGACCCTGCACCATTTTAGTTGCCCTCCTCTGGACTGCCTCCATCCTCTCTATGTCCTTGCAGAGATGGGGTCTCCAGAACTGAACACAGTACTCAGATGGAGTCTCACCAACTGTCGGTACAGACTGAGAGATAACAATTTCTTGTTTTCTGCTGGTGATGCCTCTCCCTATACATCCTAGTATCCCTCCAGCCCTCTCTACTGCCTTCTTACCAATCTTAAGGTCATCTGATATGATTACCCAGGTCCCTTTCCATTTTGTTGCTGTTACTACCCCCATTGTGTACTCTTCCTCTGGGTTTTGTTTCCAGGTGCATTGTTTTGCACTTCTTTGCATTGAATCCAAGCTGCCATACTTCTGACCATTCCTCCAACCTTGCCAAGTCCCTTCTCATCCTTTCCATGCCTCCTTGTGTATCAACCCTGTTGCAGATCTTTGTGTCATCTGCAAAGAGGCATACTTTTCCTTCCAGTCCCTCTGCAATGTCACTTATAAAGATATTAAAAAGACTGGACCCAGTACTGAACCCTGCATATGCTACTAGTAACCCCCTTTCTTCAGCATGGACTCCGTTTACTATTACCTTCTGTGTCCTGTTGTCCAGCTGATGTTCTACCCAGGCTGCCACACTGGGACCCACTTCCAGGCTGGTTAATTTGTTTATTAATCTTTTTTTTAAAATAGTACTTTATTAGTTGTTCAAAACTCACACACAGACATAGTACAACTTAAAATTATACAATTACAAATAGGACAGGGAACTGGGTTAAAGAAATAGGAAAAGGAAATACAAAACATAATCACAATATACAACCAACACAACAAAAAGAAAAGGGGAAACAACACCAGACCAAAGGTTTAGGGTTAAACCACCTCCCTCATGTAACTACACTCTTTTTCTTTGCAACAAATTAAACTAAGTGATAACTGGGGGATGGGGGCGGCACTCCCCAGGCGAATCCTGCATATATCATCTATGAGAAAACCATAGTCACCAATATTGTTAACTACTTAACTCACTGAGTGAATGTGAGGTATTCCATATCTTAAATATATTCCATGTTAAATATATCAAAATCCAATTATATAATATAAAATCAAGTTAAGGGCCCCATTATATTTTTAGGTTACACATTAATAACAGAAATGTAGAAAAGAAGGTGGCAAAGCCTCTAGGTTCTTATTCTACACTACATATTAGGTGTACCTCAGGACTGGAGGATGGCTCATGTGGTGCCCCTCCACAAGAGTGGCCCCAAGGATGAACCAGGAAACTACAGACCAGTGAGCCTCACATCCATCGTGGGTAAGCTAATGGAGACTATCCTGAAGGAGAGGCTGGTGGCTCTCCTAGAGGCCAAAGGACTACAGGACAGCAGACAGCATGGCTTCATATGTGGCAGATCCTGCCAAACCAACCTGGTCGAGTTCTATGACTGGGTAACTAGGCAACTGGACAGGGGCCATGCAGTGGATGTCCTGTATCTGGACTTCAGTGAGGCATTCGACTCAGTGCCACATGGAAGGCTGGGAAGGAAGTTAGTAGGCACAGGGGCGGGTGCAAAGCTGGTGAGATGGATAGGAAACTGGCTGCAGGGAAGGCAACAGAGGGTGGTGGTGGGTGGGAGCCTCACACCCAAAGACAGTGATAAGCAGTGTTCCACAGGGCTCAGTGTTGGGACCAGTGTTGTTTGGGATATTCATTGCAGATATATCATGGGACATCAAGAGCAAGATCAGTCTGTTTGCTGATGATACCAAGGTAGCAGCGGTGGTGGATGACCTAGGGGGATGGCAGGGGTTGCAGAATGATCCGGCAAAGCTTGAAACCTGGTCAGACACCTGACAACTGGGCTTTAATGCCAAAAGTGCAAGGTGCTGCATTTTGGGATGAAGAACCCAAGGAGGAGTTACCAGCTAGGGAGTGCAGCTAGCCCAGACAGAGGAGGAGAAAGATCTGGGTGTGCTCATTACAGGGTCAATGAACAACTCGGCACAATGTAGGAAGGCAGCTGCAAAGGCCTACAAAATGCTGGGTTGTATTGCAAGGTATATCCTCGAGGAGGTGACTCTGCCACTGTATAGGTCATTAGTTAGACCACATGGGTACTGTGTGCAGTACTGGCATCCGTATCTGAAGAGGGACATTAAGTTACTGGAGGGGTGCAGCGCAGGCGACAAAGATGATCAAGGGGCTGGGGACTTATCATACGAGAGGTTGAAGGAGTTGAACATGTACTCACTGGAGGAGAGGAGAGACAGGGCGACATGATTGAAACCTTTAAATACATGAAAGGAATAAACAAGACGGGTACAGAGGGGCTGTTCAAAGTAAGGAGGGAGGGCCCCAGGGGCCATGATATGAGACTGGAGCGAGGAAGGTTCAGGAGGGAGATGAGGAGACACTTTTTACAGAGGGGTGGTGGCTGGGTGGAATGCGTTACCTGCTGAAGTGGTATGCAGTAGAACAGTGGACTGCTTCAAGCGAGGATGGGACAGGACAAGGGGTTAATGAAGGGAAGGGTGGAAGGGAGGGGCAGCTGCAGGATAAGGGGTGCTAGCTGCACATTCGAACGCAGACTCGACAGACCTCTAGGCCTTTATCTGCTGGCAAATTTATATGTTCATATGTTCTATGTATATAAGGTGAGGACTTAGAAGCCTCGAGAGAAGAGGGAAAAGCCCACCGATTTAGAAACCTGAGCCAATATGTCTAGCACTGTCTTCTTCTCTTTACAGCCTGACAGTGGAAGAAAGGCAACCACCTTTTCTTAAACCTTTCTGTCTGTAATCTTAACTGAGCAGTTAGTTTTCAATCAGTTGAATTTGCAGACAAGTGGAGTAACTTAAATCACTAGTTGGGGACAACCCTCCACCCATTTTTAGTAATACATTTTGAGCAGCAGAAATCAATATATAGAACAAAAATGGCAAATCTCTAGTGAGAAGCATAGGTGAAGGATTCCCATAAGCCAGCATTTGGGATCAAAGGAAATTGTGATTGAAATATATTTTCTGATTCGTGAATGACAACTTGCCAGAATCTCTTAATTTGGAGACACCCTAAAAAATATGGGCATGTCTGCCCTGCTCACCACAACCCCTCCAACACAGGTCTGACCATGAGGAACCATAGTGTTGGGTAATAACTGGGTGCGAAAGAATCTGATGTTAACCTTCCAGCGGAAAGCCTGCCAGGAAAAAGAAGAGGTACTCCTGTGCACTCCACCCCAAATCTTTTCCCACTCTGCAGTACTAATCTGACATCCAAGTTCCTCCCACTTGGCCTCCAACTTCCTTAAGGGATCTGGTTGTTATTTATTAAAGAAGGAGACCACCTGAGCAACCAAATGGGTCTGTTTACTGTTAGAAAAAGAGGAGAAGAAACTCCACTAAGGGGTTGGGATCCAAAGAGTCCAAGGAGGTAAACCCTTTGCTCCTTAAATAATGCCTAATTTGTAAGAACCTAAAGTGGTCCTTATTTGAATGCCCAAATATTTGTTTTAATTGTGAAAAACATTTAAAATGCTGTGAATCATATAGTTGTCCCAGTCTATAAAGGCCCAGCTGCTCCATGTTCGAAAACCCCAAATCTGTTTGTAAAGGAAGAAAATCTGCACAAGCCCATATAGGAGTACATATTGTTAGTTTCAGTGGAAATCCCCTCCTAGCAACCCAAATCCAAACTTGTTTAAGCACTGCTGCCCATTTATTAGATGCCTGAAGCTTGGAAAGACCTGCCCAATCCAAATGGAAAATATCCGCTAATTTAATTCCCGAATAACAGACATTTCAAATTCTGTCCAAAGTGAGCAATCTTAGCCTGGCCACAGAGATTTAGAAGCCTGCAGCTGGGCCGCCCTAAAATAAAAGACAAAATTAAGCAATCCCAGGCCTCCACCACGCTTGGACCCTGCAGAATTTGCATCTAACCCTAGGGGGTTTATTATTCTAAATAAACTTGAGGTGGCCGATTTCAAAGTTTTCCAGAAACTCAAGGGGGGCTTCAGGAGGGGATGAAAATAAAAAAGGAGGGGCAAAATATTCATTCTGACTGTCTCTATGTGACCTGAAAATGAAATAGGTAATTCTTGCCACCTGTTATAATCCCCTGAATATTTTTGAGCAATTTAAGATAATTCATGGCATATGTGTTTTCCAGGTTGTCCGGGATCCAAATTCCAAATACGAAAAGCCACCCTTCGCCCATCGAAACTGTTCGACCATAGGGAGTGTTTGAATAACTGAATCTGAAACCGGAAACATTTCAGTCTTGGACTCATTTTCCCAGAAACCTGAGATGGTTCCAAACTCCTGTATCTGGGACAACACAGGGAGCTGAAATCACGGGTCCATTAAGTATAATAATGTATACGTCTGCATATAAGGAGGTCCGTATCTCCATCCCATTTACCCTGATACCCTTATAAGTTGAAGACTGTCTAATAGAAGCCGCAAAGGGCTCCATGCTTAATGCAAATAAAAGGGAGAAAGCGGGCACCCTGCCTAGTTCCTCTCTGAATTGCGAATCTATTAGAAAACACCTCATTTACTTTAACCTTAGCCCGGGGTCAGTGTATAAATAGGTTATCCAATTCCTAAATTTACTTGCAAAACCAAATTTACTCAAAGTTTTATTTAAGAACACCCAGTCCAGGTGATCGAACGCCTTTCAGCATCTAATGAAATAACTGCTCCGAGCTCTGAAGGAGGGATACAGGAACGGAGGTCAACACATTACGTAACAGACGGATATTATCCTGAATATGCCTCCCAGGAACAAAGTCCACTTGGTCCGGATGCACCAATTCAGGAAGTATTCCTTAAGTCTTTCCCCAATCATTTTTGCAAATAGTTTTGCATCTACATTTAACAAAGAAATGGGGCGATATCCAACACAATCGTCAGGTCTTTTTCCTTCTTTGGGCAACACTGTGATTGTAGCCTCCCCATGAACCTGGAATCACCCCTTCTCATGCAACATTACATACTGCTAACAGAATTGGAGTAAGTTCCTTTAGGAAGGTTTTATAAAATTAAATCGAAAACAATCTGGACCAGGTGCCTTCTCCGAATTCAAGAAAGTATCACCTGTCTCAGTTCCTCTTCCATAAACGGAGTTTCTAGACTTAAAGCTTGCTCAGCAGTAAGGACTGGCAGTTCAACCTTTCAAGGAAAGAATCTATATTTTGAGAATGCCCGGAGCTCTTTCTTGTTTATGTAAATCTGAATAATAATCCTAAAACGCACTATGCTACTGCAGCTAGTTGCACCATAAATTCTCCCATACCCCAGCCTCACTAATTTTAGGGATATAACGATCCAAATCCTACTTCCGAAGATGCATGGCCAAGAGCTTGCCGCTCTATCCCCTCCTCATAGTATTTTTGACTCGTATAATGCAGAGAGTCAATAGTTCGTAAAGCATTAATTTGTTATATTCCTCCCTAGCTGCTTGTAATTTAGTTAATGTAATAGAGTTATGGGTCACTTTATGTTCAACTTCTAATGAGGCTATGGATGCCAAAACCTGTGAACGCTTACCCTCCGGAGCTTATTTCAATAGGCAGCATGGCTAATGATTGCCTCTCAAGAAACCTTGAGGGCATCCCAGATGGATCTCAAAGGCGAATCCGACTCAGTATTCACCTCAAGAACCAACTGATATCAGCCTTTAACTGAGCCACCAATGTTTTTTCTAATAATAACCCAGGATCCAATCTCCAAGAGCCGCAGGAGCCTTGGACTCCCAGTCAACCTCTACCTGAACTGTAGCATGATCTGAAAATGAGACAGGGTGTATCCGAACCTCCCAAATAAATGCACTCTGACTGCCAGGAGTAAATCCTGTCCAGCCTTGAATAGGCATTAGCTGCTGCTGTAAAAATGTATAATCCTTAGCCTTGGGGTGTTGCCAATGCCACAAGTCAACAAGTCCTGATTCTATCACTAATGTACTGAGTAATTTAGCACAACCACCCCGGAGTTTCTATCCAATTGTCTGTTTTCCACACAGTTCCAGTCCCCAACAGCAAAAGATTGCCTGGATCCAAATTCACCACTATTAGAAATAACTCTCTGTAAAAGGAACCAGAAGGGGTGTAGGAGCATATATAGACAGAATATGGGTTAAGTGCCCACGAAGCTCCCCAATACTAAAACCATTCTACCTTTCCCTCCCTGTGACACCCTACGGGTGTAAAAAGTAGTCCTTGTTTTAATAATATAGCTGTCCCTGCCTTTGCCAATGATGGGTGGGAATCTGAGAAAACCCTCCCAACCCAAGACCATGAACTAACATGTTCAGACTGACTCAGCTTTGTTTCCTGTAAACAAGCTATGTCACACACTAAGTCCTTGAGTTCTTTCAATATTCTAGCCCTTTTAGTAACATTATTAATACCCTTCACATTCACAGTACAAATATTAAAAGATCCCATCTTGAAACACCAAAATAGTACCCAGAATGCCATCCCCTCCCCACCCCCAGTCCAAACCCAGAGCCCACATAGAACAAAAAACATAACAAATAACATTCTGACAAACATATTCTTGGTAGAATTTAAAGGCTGTCTGGCAAAACAACACGGTCACCAGGCAACCTAGATATATTGGGCAGGAAGATATCAATCCCACCTTAGACACTGACCAAGAAACAGCGCCCAGGTGACCCCTACGGAGGCGGTCACTGAGGACACGAAGCTTTCCAAGAATAGTAGAAGAGTGCTGCACAAACGTGCAAAGGTATACCAGTCTGCAACCAAACGGGCTACTCCTTCTATTCTTATACTGACTTCCACTAGAGCATACTCCCGTCCGAGCCCGGTACAATAAACATGTCTAACTAATAACCAAAAAGTAAATTTCTATTTCCTACTTGTAACAATGCTATGGAGAAACTATCCCTTTAAAAAGGCAAAAGGAAAATTCTATCCAATCTCTGGAAAATATTCAGTATGGCCATAAGCCCCTCCTTTTCCCCAACAATTTCTCGAATAATAAAGGTGCTAAACCCACCTCCCTATTTTCAACCCACCTTATCCAGCATAACAAAGGAAATCTTATTGATCCTTTAAACACTTCAGGTTTAATTCTAGATATCAACATATTTAAAAGCAACTATAAAGGGCCCAGTCGATCCAGAATTAGCGTCGGATTGTCAAAAGATAAATAATCCTCACAGCTGTCTTCCAAGCAATTTTACCACTGCAAGATTAAATGTCCCCATCAAAACAAAGGATATTACTACAGATGTTGTTTCTCCCCACGTGAGCGTTCTTCATATTAAGCATCGCAAAGATAATCCTCAGCAGACATGAAACTAGGGCCGTGTTGGGGGAACTAATAAAGGAGCACTCTGAGAAGGAGAGGCGACTAGTAAATAGGCCC
Source organism: Neoceratodus forsteri (assembly GCA_016271365.2). Lineage (NCBI taxonomy): Eukaryota > Metazoa > Chordata > Ceratodontiformes > Ceratodontidae > Neoceratodus > Neoceratodus forsteri. The sequence goes on from CM028133.1 coordinate 1,102,899,733, forward strand.
CCAGAAACTGGAGCGTGGCTTTCGAGTTCTTCCTCAGAAAACAAGCAGGACCGGGAAGAGCCACTGCGGAAACAGACCCTCACAGCAGAGGCGCACTGCTTCAAAAAAAAAACAAACATGTCAATCGACCTCTTCCGTTCAACAAAGCCTTGCAGTTCATGGTGGCAATGTCTTGGGAACACCCAACAGCCATGTCAGCATGTAGAGGTAAGAGGATTCGTTTCTTCTCCCTTGAGGTGCGTCCCCAGGGCTATTCCCCATAGCAGATTCTCAAGTACTACCTCTGCCTGCTCAGCACTAGTATCAGGAATCGGGATGCCCAGCCTCTCAAGTGTGGAGATGCCTGCAGCAAATCAATAAAAACTTGAACCTTTTCCCTTCATATAACCACAGCCTGGATGGATATCAAAGATAGGCCCTCAGCCCTTCTCTCTCTCAACAATTTCACTACTTGAAGCCTTTTTCCTTTTGGCCATCATATTGTGGGGAAGACTTGTTGAAAAAACTCTCTGCCCATCAAATTGAGGTCTTTCTTGTCCCAAACCATACAGTATCTTCTCCTTTGTAGGAAATTTGAGGAACTTCACTATAATGGACCTGGGGGAGCACCTTGTTTCAGTTTTGGCGCCACTGCTCTATGGGCTCTCTCTATTCAAGTCAAAGTTTTCTGGGAGGGCTAATTCCTGCTGTAACCAAGTTTCCAGGTACCCTATGACATCCAATTGTTTTTCCCCTCCGGGACTCAAAAATATGAATGTTGTTTCTTCTATTTCTAGCTGGAATCTTCTGCCTGTTGTGTAAGCTCCGATTCCTCTGATGGAGATATGCAAGGGGCGCCCAAATGCCATGTGCTCATTCTGTATTATATCCCAATGACTATCAACCTCTGAAGTCCTGGATTCCAGTTTTTAAAGTCCGACTGTAAACTTGATATTTTGAATCAATTCTGTGGAAATGGACAGCATCGCCATCCATCCACTTTGGTAAACGTTGAGGTGAACTCTGATTCAGAATCTTCATCCCCGAGGCCATTGCGACTGAGGATCTGGATGGTGAGGGCTAACAGGCCACCACTGCGAGCTGCAAATCGATTTCGGGCATTGTAATATCTTTTTTCTTAGTTTTCCCATCCTGGCAGATCACAATCTGGTACTGTAGGATAGAATTTAAATCTGTGTTGAACTTGATGGCTTGCAATAGGGTTTTAGAGATCCGCGACTCCGGAGCAGTAAGTCTAAGCCGCCATTTGGTGCATTGTCACCAAGTCCTATTAATCTTTTGTGTTGGACTGTGTCAAATGCCTTGTTAAAGTCTAGATAGGCCATATCCACAGCCCCTCCCTGTTCTACTACTTTGGTCACCCAGTCAAATAAATCGATTAGATTCATCTGACATGACCTTCCGCTGTGAACCCATGCTGCCTTGGGTCCTGTACCCCACTGGCCTCTAGGCACTCAACAATTCTTTCCTTCAAGATGATTCCATCACTTTCCTAAAACAGAGGTCAAACTGACAGGTCTGTAGTTTCCTGCCTCTGTCTTGCTCCCACTTTTGTGAAGGGAATCACATCTGCCTCCTTCAGTCCTCAGGTACCACACCGTCCTCCCATGATTTGTTAGAAAGTGTAGTCAGTGGTGTCACTAGTTTTCCCCTTAATTCTTTTAGAATTCTGGGGTGAATCCCATCAGGCCCCATTGCTTTGTCCACCTTCAGTTTTAGGAATTCTTTCAGAACCCTTTCTTCTGTGAAAGGACTGGGATCAACCCCTATCCGGAGTGCTTCTGTTCATTGGATTAGGTACCTCCCCTCCTCCTGTTTTGTGAATAATGAGCATAAGTATTCATGCAGTATCCCTACTTTTCCACTGTCCTCTCTGCCCACCCACCGTCCATTCTATTCGGCCTCACTATCCCTCCTTTGTCTTTCACGCTCCTAATGTACCTATAAAGGTTTTATCCCCTTCTTAACTGGGTTGGCTATCTTTTCCTCAGTTTGGGCCTTTGCTATTCTGACTGCCTTCCTGTTTCCTTCTGCCTTAACTGGTACAGTTCTCTGCCCTGCTTCTTCTGTGTTTCCTTATACTTCCTAAATGCTATCTTTTCTCCTTAACTTCCCGCCACCTCTTTTGAGAACCACAGTGGCTTTTCTTTCATTTTGATGTGTTTATTTGCTTCCTACAAAGGCTTGTTGTCTCTGTGATGGCAGTTTAATGTTTCCCATTGTTGCTCCACCCCTCCTTCTTGCCTGTTTGCTAGTGCTTTTCTAAGGCACTCTCCCATCTTGCCAAAGTCAGCCCTCCTGAAGTCCAGTACCTTCACTTTTGTATGGCTTGACTCTGCAGCAGAGTTTATCATGAACCACACTGTTTGGTGGTTACTTGTTCACAGATGGCTACCCACTTCTAGATCTGAGATGTTCTCACTGTCCCCATTTGAGAGTACAAGGTCTAAGATTGCTCCCTCCAGTGGGTTCCAACAATAGCTGTTTGATGCATGCCCTTGTAGGTCATCAAGAATGGCCCTGCTCTTGGATGTGGTGGCAGCAAAGGTGCTCCAGTTAACATCTGGCATATTCAGGTCCCCATCAACAGTATCTTCCTTTCTCGGCCATCCTAAGGATGCCTTCTATCATATCCTTGTCCATTCCTCCCTGAGATGGGGTCTGTATAAACCCCTGTGTGGATTGTGGTGCCATTTCCAGTCTCTAGGTGACCCACAGTGCCTCCTCTCCTCCCTGTTTACTCTTTTGTTCCATTTCTTTTTATCTCTTCCCACATAGAAGTGCTACTCCTCCCCCTTCTACCCTCCCTGTCTCTCCTGTAGGTTGTGTACCCTGGTATGTTAGCATCCCAGTTATGGTTCTCTGTGTACATGTTTCTTGACTGCCATGATATCCAGGCATTCCTCCTCCATCAAGGCCACCAGTTCCGGGAGCTTGTTGCCCAGACTACGGGCATTGGTACTCATTACCCTCCATTTCTTGATGGCCTTACTTCTTTTGCCCCATCCCTGTCCTTATTGCCTTTGTCGTTTTTCCATTTACCCTGCCCTTCTCCCTATCGACATCTCTATCTTGGTGTTTACCTCACTTACTGCCCTGATTTTTTGGAGGGGGCTGGTTTCCTGCTCCTTTCCAGTGCCTTCTCTCTTGGCTTGTTTAAATGCTTGCCAATGAAGCATTTAAACCTATCACCTAGATCCTGGTTCTCCTCCTGGACAGATTCAGACCATCATGCCAGTAAAGGCCTGCATCCTCCAGGTGGACCCCAGTCCCCAGTGAAGCCAAATCCCTGAGCTCTGCACCAGGTTTTCAACCACTGATTGAATCCATGGTGTGGAGCACCTAGCCTCACCCATGCCTATAAACAGGCCAAATCCCTGGCGCTGCACAGTTTTTCAACCACTGATTGAGTCCCATGGTGTGGAACACCCTAGCCTCACCATGCCATAGACAGGCAGCACCTCCGAGAAGGTTTCCGCATGCTACTTGTCTAAGACCCTCCCCAACTCCATAAACTCTTCCTGCACTGCTCTGATCCTTTCTCAGCCAGATAATTTGTCCCTAGGTGGACAATGACATCCAGCTCCCTTCCCGTGCAGCTGCTCCACGATCCTGAGAATTTGCTCCTGTCCCTCCAAGCCATGGCACCAGGCAGGCACCTTACCTCCTCCCCTTCCTCCCCAGTTCTACCTCCTAACAATGGAGTCCCCCACCAGGAGTTGTTTCCTTCCCTTGTGGGGTCCCATACCACCCTCCTGTGGGTCTCCTTCGTGGAGTTCCCAGCATCCTCCTTGGTCTCCACTGTGGGTGCCTCCATAAGGAACCACACTTTGCCAGAATGGCATATGGATGTGGAGAGGTACAACTGGAGGATGCACTCTGTTCCACCACCCTCACCTCTCTGAGCCACTGTGGTCCAACTGCTCCTCTTTCTTGGGAACCTCTGAGGCAGCGGCAGTGGCCCTGGTGGTCCCTGGGTGGGAGAGAGATCCCAAATCCTGGCCAACTCAGCCTGGAGATGAGCAACCTCCTCCCTCAGCCCAGAGAGGTGCCTGCAGATGGGACAACACTGCATAGAAAGATAGAACATAGAGACATAGAATGTGAAGAAAGATAAGGACCGCTTGGCCCCCAGTCTGCCCATTTCCCTACCTAATGGATAAGCTGCAGATCCCTAGTTAACCAACAGCCACTTCCTCCTACCCCACCCCTAGAATTGCCTTATGTCTGTTCCATGCATTCTGCATCCCCCACTGTTTTTGACTCAAAACCTCCTCAGGAAGGCCGCTCCATGCATCCACTACCTTCCATGAAAAATGCATCCTCCAGAACGCTCTCCTGGAAGATTGCTGCCCACAGCCACTGCACTGCACCACTCCCATCATATCTTATTTCTGGTCCCTTAACTGTTGTTTTGAATACTTACTCTTTCCTCTGTTTATTTATTTATTTTTCTCCCTATTTACTTACTGCCTCTGTGCCCTTTAAGCTCCTTTTCATCAACATCACTTGATACTTTGGAGTACAGTAGTTACAAAACTGGTTCTGAATTTGAAAAAGGAGCTGTTGTTTGGGCTGTTGAAGCTGCCTCAGGCAGAAAGTTTTGAGAGCTATGAAGTAGTCCACAGTGCAGTTAAACAGATATGGTGGCCCGCCCACAAGCACAGTGGTAGTGCTATTGTTTGTTATTCTGGTGACCCAGGTTTGAGAGCGAACCCAGCTCATCTTGGGGTAGCTCCAGGTGGAGGGAGGATGGCGCATCCCAGGTGCTCTCTCTCCTCATGTAGAAAGTGACGTGCTTCCGCAGTGTGCCAGACACCTAGTGGAAGCAGCATGGAGGGTCTCAACAGATGTGGAACATCATTGCATGCAGACACCCCAAGGGGTAAAAGCAAGGAAAACGGCAACAGCTTGAGGGATGGTCCCTCACAGCCCTGGGACCAGCTTGGATCCTGCTCCAGAGGGGCTTGTCCAGACCTTCTGGCCCCACCATGAGGGGTAATTCATGGGAGAACAAGGGTAAGTCCTGGGGCATGATGGGCAATTGAGCGGGGGAACTATCCTGAGAATGAGCTATCTGAGGGAGACAAGTCGAAAAAAAACTAGACAGAAACATTGTTTAAGTAATATGGTCTGTTATTATACTCTGATAAGGATAAAAGTGCAGTAAGAGTTAGATCAGGCATGGTGGCAGCAGATTGTGATATTGCTTGGGAAATCAACATTGTGTGTGAGCTGAGAATCCAAGATGGGGGTGGCTGGAGGTGAGTCAAGTTCTGAGGCATAAGCCCCAGGCAGGGGGGTGAGGGCGCAGGCCAGATGGCATTTGCATACTTCTACTGGCCAACCTGAAGAGACTGGCGTACCAATGGTACCAAGTAAAACTCTGCAAAACAAGGGCTCAGGGGAAGCACCCTTCTTGAACCATGAACTTAGGATACTAAATAATCTACCTGTGTCTCTGGAAATGTCATTATTCAAGTTTCAGTTTAAATGTGACCTCCTGAAAACTATGCCTTGGGAAGTAACCACCTGGACATGTAATGCACAGATAATGATGTTTAAAGCCACACGCCATTGTTCATAGTGTTCATAACTTCTAAATTTACTATAGCATGGTACACACCATCTCCCTCTCCTTTCCACTCACATTTTCACCTCCTTGGCTAACCCTTCTTTGGCTGCTACTCCTTCACCAACACCCCAACACACATATTCTGACAAAGCCTTTCTGGTGCTATCTAACTGCATCCAGCGCTTAGTAACTAAACTTTTGTCTGCTGATTATTTCTGGAAACCTGTTTACCAGATTTTGATGTCTCATAGTCTCACTGATTACGCTTAATAATCATTAGCTCAATTTAGTGACTTTTGTAACTGCCTTGTTAGATGTAACCCTTTACTGTATGTTCTTGCATTGTAATGTATGGTCTCGTATTGTACTGCTGTTTGTCTTCTGACTTGGAGCCTTTGTAAAAGAACCATGTTGGCTCAAAGGTAGTAATTCTGCAACTGAAATAAAAAAATAAAAAAAGGTTGTCATGTTTGTTGATACAATATTTTTTTACTTCCTCCACACCTCAAATGGCTCCCATCCACCTCGACCCCCATCCCCATCAACCTCTATGTCCACCAGGACTTATCACCAGCCTGTATCCCCAGGGCTGCCCCTGGCTGGGTAAGCAGAGCCCCAATCCACCACCATGAACCGATCCAGCAGTTGGACTGGCGAGCCCGGCTAGTCTGGTGCGGGGCCTCGAGAGTTCATGCACCATCCTGCCACTGAAGATTTTCATGTTTTCTTTCCCTGAGGGGCACGGTGTGCAATGACACCATGACATGTGATCCACTCACCCGCGTGTCATGTGTCAGTATCTCCCACCCCGGCTTCTTCTGTGGCAGTTCTGGTACTGTTCCCCTAGCTTATTGCTAGGGACCAGGCGTATACTAGGCTCTGCAATCCCTCCCCGAGCAGGAGAGCGGTCCCTGGACACTCAGTCCTCCTTCTCCCAGCCAGCCATCCAATGCCCCAAACTCACTACCGAACTAGGGTTGCTAGCATTGGGAGTGGAGCTGTGGCACTATCACTGTGCCAGTGGGCTGAAACTATATATTTTTAATTCATTGGTTTCATATAAGGCCTACTGGGCACAGGGCTTATTTACGGGGTGATCTGTGAGCACTGAGGAGGGTAAGTGACTTGCTCAAGGTCACACAGCATTGAAATGGATTTTATGGAATCCAACCCAGGCCTGGTAGATCTACTAAGCTTATTCAGAGCTTGCTGCTCTAACCTCTAGGCTATACTGCCAGCCCAGTGTAACTGTTCCTTGCATTCTCAGCTATGACTGAAAACAGGCAGAATCACTCAGGCCCACTTCCTGTTAAAGCACAGAAATAAATAAGATGAAACCCCATGGGTGCTGCGTGAAGGCAGCTGCCACTTTGTTTTATTTCACAATTTATTTATACAGAATGGAATGACAAAGGTGCAATAACTTGCTTGTCAGTGTGTCGTGCATCAGTAGGAGGGCATACAGATGCAACTACGCATAGACATTTTGTGCTGTACATTTTAACCTTATTTACCCAGGATGGCACAGCTGAGATTCAATATCTCATTTTCAGTGGGTCCTGTTTCTACCCATGTCCACAGCTGGGTGACCTGGAGCACTGAGAAGTTATGTGATTTGCTCTAGGTCACAAAGTGAGCATTTGGTCCTGGTGGCATTTGAACCTGCAATCTCTCAGCCTCTGACTCAGTGCTTTAACCACTAGACAACACTGCCAGCCCTCCAGAGATAACAGCCAGCAAGAGACTGGCAGACATGATAGGTCCCTAAACACAGGGATGAGGACAAATGCCAAACATTTGTGTTTTCCCCCAACCACATGCTACATTATTGACCCAAGCCACGCAAAGCACCAAATAGCATCATAAGGCAGACTGACAAGGTTTCAATAGGACCAAAAGGGGCCCTGAATAGTCAAATCCAGGCTTTTACCCTTGATCCAGGGCAACTGAACACAACTAACATCAGACACATTGGGTTGGTTTGTCAAATGCCTCTAATGGAGCCCCCTAAGGTACTTCTTTGAACAAATGGGACATGGGCTTGTGGCATTCTCCCTGCCATCAGTATTTTCGGGATTCAGGTGACTAGATGCTGCAAGCTAAACCAACTTTTTCTGGTCTACCTTGCTGCAATCCTGGTACCATTAGGGATCCCACCATGGTGCCTCTCATTTAAGGGTTTTATAGGTATTTGGGGAAGGCTTGGGTGGTTCTGGGGTATGAGAAGGCTGGCTGGGAGATGGCAAGACATCTGGGTTTGAGCCTGATTCAAGGGGACCCCTCCCTTGTAAGTGGAAGTAGAGCCATGATTCCAGGGACATGGCACCAGTAATGGGTGCTTCATGGGAGGACATCAGATAGCCTGCCTGCACCGTGGTGAGGGAACTGAGGCCCAGTAGGAGATGGGGTAAGGAGAGTGCCTATTAGGAAGTAGTTTGGTGGGATCCCAGGCCTGTTAGGAAGTTAGGCTTGGACTACCAAGGCTGGGGTTTTGTGGCAGGATTCCCCAGGGCAGGGCTGGTGGCAGCCCTCTCAATTCCTGGTGGCAGCGTGGTCCAGGTCTGACAAAGGGGGTGCTGGAGGTTTCCTCCCACTTAAGGAGCCTGATAGGAGGGCAGGTCCTGGGACACCAGGCACAAGCTGCTCGGGCGGACTGCATGTCAAAGGACAGGGCTTGGGAAGCACTCCAGGCCTGGTATGCTTAAATCAAGCACAGGAATGATGTCTGGAAGGGATGCAGGTTAGAGCCCCCAAAGCCAGAGAAAGGAAACCAGCAGCTAAATGGCTATGCTTAGAAGAGAATTCATTATAAGAAAGAAAACACAATCAAAGAACTGGTCAGGAGGGAAATTCCTGTGATCCTGTGGCAAGGGACCAGGTGGGAGAAGTATCTCGCCCTCCACAAGGTTTAAGGCTGACCAGGGGCAAAGAAAGGAAAAGGATAAGTTCAGTGACCATCTTACCAGTGCCAGAGGGTAGATTTGGTTCTGAGGGTCCGCTGTAGGTTTCGATATATCATCTGAGGTTTCATTAGCTTCCTGAAGTGGAATGCTACCTAAGACATCTTGTCTCCTAGTGTAAGTGCCCCCATCTGTGAATGGTTGAACTCCATGGAGCTGGATGTAGAACATGTTTTAATTAAGTAATGGGCACCCCTGCGTCCTTGGCAATCATTGTGATCCCAGGAGCAATAAATTGGTTTAGTAGCATAACTTCAAGTGCCTGAGGATGTTTTCAAAATCTGATTGATTAATGAAATTCTGAGTCTTTAATGAATTTTTAACCAGACTTCTTTGGGGAGATTTATAGTTTTAGGCCTCTTGCTTAAATGTCAGAAAAACTTCACCACAGGGTTTTCCGAATCCAAATTGTAAAACACGGTGAAAAAGGCATGTCCCTTGAAACAGTGTTACACTGCAGTGCATGATGTAGACAGCCAGTTCTGAGTGCTGGATAATATTTTTATATAAAATGTATTATGACTGTCTCTGCTGAAAATCAAATGCTCTAGGAATGACCTCTCTCATTCCCCCAGATTTTGGCTGACAGATGCAGGCCAAGAGAACTGCTGACAGTATGTATCACACACTCAGTTTTTCAGAGACAATGTGTTACTGGAAGACTTTTATTAAGGATCCTGTTTCTCTGAGCTAATTACAGAGTTGTTAAGTTAATGTTGTTAAGACATAAATCATAAACTAGGTTTATGATGTTAAAATAAGGGACGTTAGGATGTTACATAGAGGTGTAAGGTTGTAAATGACCCATGACGCCTGTGTGAAGAGGGTACAATATGAGATCAAAAGAGGTGTCATTGAAACTTGAGTTGTGCTAAGGTTGCAGAATTAATACTTTAAAATTACATCCTGTGGTTGTATAAAATGTTTTTGTTAGATATTTGACCAGAGGAGGGGCTGGATGACTTAATCAAAAGGGGTTGGCCAATACTGCTTGAAAAGATTATTCTCTTTCACTATAGAGATGCATTTGTATCTGACACTGACTAAGGAAACATCTGAGCACTGAAAACACGATTTGAAAGCTAGACAAAATCTAAATATAGTTGTAGGAAAAGCACTGTTTTAAACCTTGTTTTGTTTAAATATACAGTATGTATGTCTTGTGTTATAAGAGTTCTGTATTGTATGTTTGACATATTATTATATATTTTAGTAAAAACTCTACTTTTAGAGCAGACCTGGTCTGTCTTTGAATTGCTTTCTTTGCTAAGAAATATTTATGGTTCAGCAGACATATAGCTTGTATGGTAGTACCAAACTGGAAACAGAGGCATTTTAAATCTGAGGTCTTATTAAGTTTTAAGGGTTCATCTCTGAATACCTGGTTAGGTGCCCGTAGGCAAAGATATCTGGCCCCTGAAGACAGATATGTCTGAGCCTGTGCATTTGGTATGCTAGCAAGAGGTTACCGCTTGAACCCCTCCAGAACTGAGACCAAAGGTTGATCCGAATCTCACAAAACAGACAAGAGGGTTACCTTGTCTGTTACACTGTTCACAAGACTGTGCTCAGAGGTTGGCACTTTGGGAGTAGAGGGCCTGACCTGCTGAGTGAATCTGCGACACAGTGTACTCACAGTTCCCAGACCCGGATGGCTCCTCCTGATGCAGCAGGCCACTGGATCTCTGCCTCCCAGGCGTCTATGATTCAGGTAGGTTTCCTCCCTCTGTTCCATGCTGAACGCTACCTTGGCACTGGTTGCAGGCTCCTCCAACCTCCTCCCACTCGCTCTGCACTGCTAAGGCCAAAATCTGACCATCACATGTCCTGGCTTCCAAACTCCTAGGTCAAAGACAGCCTGGCACCAGTGGTTGTTACATGATCTGGATCAGCAGCCTTTGGTCTTTTCTCCGCCTCTATATCTTCAGCATCGCCCACATGCTGTCTTGCATGCAGTTACCATTATCTTCCTCTGGAACTGAACAGCTCTGTTCACAGTTTGTTCTTCACTTTTGAGTCCTGGGAAGGCATAGCTTGCACCCACACCCAGCACTGCAGATTTTTCCACCATGAGATTGCCACCAGATCCGCCCCCTCCAGCACATTCCTGTCTTTATAGACCCTGCTCACAGTCTGCCTCAGTTTGTGCTCTGGGGCTGTCAATCCAGAAACTCGACAGCCCACAGGACTCAAAAAGGCTTCAGAACTGAATGCCCTCCTTACCCAGAAGTCTCCTGGAGTCCCTTCCCTGTGAGGTTTCTGAGCATGGTGGGAGCCCCACCCAAGCAGGTCCATCATGCAATGATTTCCAGCGAACACATTACTGGATAGGGTATACCAGTAATGCTACATTTACTGACTAATGCTGCATTTACTGGGTAATCAGGTATGTAAACACCTCCCGTAGAGGTGTTAATTTGATGGCATGAAGAAAAAGCTGACAAACTGAATACAGTAGCTTTTATAAGATGCTGGCCATAATTTGGGAGAACTACAAGGGTCAAATCTATGCTTACTCAGACCCAGCAGATGTGTAGTAGCTGCTGACGTAAAATATTATGGGAGCAGGAAGGAGCAGATGGTTTACCAGACACTGAAAACTGAAGGTAGGGGAGCTGATGACAATGGCTGTCACTGCTTTACATTCTTGTGGTACAGAACTCTTTTTTAGACAGTAAATAGACTTTTAGTACACCATTTACCATGCATTAATGTTAGAAGCATATTGCACTAGCCACATGAGTATGCAAGTTATGGGAGGGGGAATTGGTAGCCTGCATGTTGAAGATGGGGTTCATGAGCCTGGCCCAGTGGCATGGAGGCTGAAGGACTTGTACCTCACTTGTTGCCATGCTGATGACCTAAGTTTCAGGAATGACCTCAGGTTGATGGGGTCAGCGGAGGGGAGCGAGGATTAAGCATCTCAGGCACTGCTCTCCTCATGCAGGAGGGGTGGCTAAGTCGTCCTCGCCCATGACTGCCACTGAGTGGAGGCTTGAAGTAGTGCAGATCTAAGCGACTTCAGTGGGCGGTGTTGCTGCACCTGCATGCTACCACAGCCAGGGGAATGGAGAGAAACGAAATGGAGCTAAACTGACTTAATGAAGCCCTGCCCACTCTCCCTTGGATCACATCCCCACTCGATCCCTGGGGCACTTCTGGATTTGTGTGCACTAGGGAGGGAGAGGATGGCCCTCCTTCCTCTTGCCCCCACCATGGTGGGGAATTCCTGGGACTTGATGCCCAAGGGCCAAGGAGGCAGTTGCCAATGTGAGGTGTGGGGACGGGATGAGCAGCTGCCCATCTGACTCCGGGAGAAAAGAAAATGGGTTTTATGCCTACTGACTAATTTAAAATGGCAATTTTGCAATGCAGTTTTAGGTTCCTGTGTGAAAGTGGAGCCCCACTCTGCTCCCCTGTTGCTGGCCATCTTATGCCTGCAGAGTTCAAACTTAATTTAGCTGGCTTGCAGCACAGAATAATGCAGATGCCGTACGGTGTTTCACCTTGTTAATTGTGGCCACAAGTATACACTAAGACTTCATAGCAGTGTTGATTATTAAATAGGAAAAGTGGACTGTGATAGATCCTTGTTATCCTTGCTATCTTGACTTTATTATACTACTAGGTGCATCTGCTTTTTCCTATTAATCTTTCTTTTAGGTATTCAAAGGACGCTGTTTTTATTAGATAGGATCTTTAGCTTCTTCCTGTTTTGCCGGACTTTGCTCGCCTGGAGTGTTGGACTATATGCCTTTTGTTGAACATGTTTGAAAATAACCTAAGGGCTATGTATGCCCGCCCACAGAGTAAATACATGTTTATATTTAATTTTATTACACTAGCGTTTAAAAGGTCTTCAAGTTTACATATCTGCTTATTAACTAAAGTATTATGCTCGTAAGATCTGATTAGATTTCAGATTAAAAAGTGTTCATCTGTGACAGTAGAAAGCATACAGGGAAGATCAACTTGTTTGCAGATGACATGAAAGACATGGCAGGGTGGATACACAGGAGGATCAGGAAAAGCAGATGGGATCTGAAGAGGTCAGAGAAGCTCTGACAACTCAAATTTGATGCTAAAAATGCAAGTTTATGCATATTGGCAAAAGGAACCCAAAATGGAGTATTGAGGGGCGTAGGGTGTGCAAAATAAGAGTAAAGACAGCCTGGGGTAATTATCAAAGATGACCTCAAGGCATCAGCTCAATGCACTAGGGCATATGTTAAAGAAAACAGGTCATACATAGTCCCATAATCCACGCCACCAGTGCATAGGTAAATGTCCAATTAGGGCTTTAAGACAAAATGCATCATTTATTTTGCCCTGAAATGTGCTTTAGTCAGTCTTTTATACTCGCACCCTGACCTCACTTTTAAAGCTGTGCCAGTGGCCATCTTTAGGACCAGCAGTCAACTTCCTGTGTGCAAGGTAAGCTGATGGGCACTGTTGACTAACAGCAGACTGGTGGTCACGAGATGGCCATTGGCACAGCTTTAGACTGGAAATCACGGCAAGTGTATAAAAGACTGAATAAAAGACTTTCAGGATAAGATAAATTAAGCATTTGCCTTTAAAGCCCTAACTGAGCATTTATCTGTCACACTTTTGGCACAGATTATGTACAGTGGTAGTTTTACAACAGTTCATTGGTATTGCAGTATAATGTAGTACTCAGTGAAATTGTGGTATTTGCAGCAGCAAATGTGTGTTATACAAGCACTAATGTAATACCATACTACATTTATGGCTGCAAATACTGCACTTTATAATGCAATACCAGTGAATGTTTGTATAACTACCACTGTATGTGTAGTGTTCCTTTAAGGCGAGCAAAATGCTGCACTGCCTTGTCAGGATTCACCAGTAGGGGACAGGAGGTGGCCCTACCCTCTACAGATCCTGGTAAGGCCACACCTAGAGTACTGTGTGCAGTTTTGGAGCCCTCTCATAAGAATGGCAAAGATTGCCTGGAATCAATGCAGTGGAGAGATAGCAAAATGATACACGGCATGCAGGGCCAGTCCTACAAGGAAGCATTGAGCAGTGAACATGTAATCGCTTGAGACCAGGAGGAAAGAAGAGAGGAGAGATGACTGAGACATTTAAGTACCTCAAGGGAGCAACAACGCGGACTGTCAGCAACTGTTCAAACATAGTGAAATGACTTGCACCAGAAGGCATGGAAACAAAGTGACCAGGGTTCAGTTCAGAAAAGATGGAAGGAAATGCTTTTCACACAGAGGGTGTTGGAGAAGTGGAATAGCTTGCAAAGGAGTGATTGAGGCACAGCCAGTGAAGAATTCAATGTGGGTTGCGAGGCATAAGAGGTTGATAGCAATGGTGGCAAGAGACATGGGAGGGGTAAACCTGTAGAAACAGACAAAGCTGCTTATAGGGGGTCAGGATTAAGCCCAACCAGGGACAGGTTGGAGCAGAAGGTTTTCCTGCATCCAGTTGTTTATGTTTCTACCTTCTTTTTTATATTTCAATTTTTATTGATGCAGAGAACAATACAGCTGTTTCGTGTGTGTGTGTGTGTGTGTGTGTGTGTGTGTGTGTGTGTATGTATGTATATATATATATATATATATATATATATATATATATATATAATAATAATTTATAAAATGGTAGGGAAATTGCTTGGGATAGATTGGATATTTACCATCACATGACCTTGCATATATCAGAACGTGACCTCACACCTGCACTTACACCCCCCTCAAAACTATTTTGACATTTATAAGATAGATACACCACTCTGAGGTGTGCAGTGGCAGCTCTGATACACACCACGTCTTGTGTTTGACCACCGCGCGCGCATATCAGAGCATGATCGCACACCTCAGAGTGGTTTATCTATTATATATATATATATATATATATATATATACATACATACACACACACACACACACAATAAGTGAGCAGTTGACATTGGGATCACAGAATAGTAAAAATGCAGGTCTAATTTAAGTAGGGGGTATACTTCAGAAATATAGTCATGTTTGTCTCATTTTGCATTACATCTATAAGAATGTGCTTTATAAACCAATAACTATAACAAAACAAAAAAAGAAAGAAGTACAATCAGGTCATTACACAGATTACAAAGGATTATGGTAAACCGGAGGGACTGCTGTTTGAATGCTAACCATATCCAAATTCTTGGGTCTGTTTCTGGATTAACTGTGCACCTGGTAAGTCTATGGAACACAATATGACCATACCACAGTATATGTAGTCCAGCATTGCCATCTAGAATAAAATGGGGATAATCTGTCATGAAAGGAGGCGGCTAATTGTTCCATGGCATAGATTTCTGAAACAACTGCTCATCTATGCTTCACTGTTAGTGTGACAGCAATTGCATCCAAGTTGAGTTATAGCTTTTGCAGCCAAGTATATGTAAATCAGCCCTGGAGTAAGTACCCATTCAAGTCCATAAGGTGGAACTGACGTGAGGACCATGGTTAGGGACACCAATTCCACAGAAAGGGACAGTTCTTCAAATTGCTAGGTGATTTCTAGCCAGAACTCTGTAAGGACAGGAAACTGCCAAAAAACATGTGTGTGATCTACCCATGGTTGCCCACATGGTCTCCAGCACTGCCCATAGTGTACAGGCATAAATGTGGGCAAAATAGCTGGGGCTGTTTTTCCATAAAGGTTTTATCCTCCTTGGCAGAACAGGAGACTTCTTCTCAGTCCTGTTCCCATGTACTTGTGGCTGTCCCTTACCTCCTCTGAAATCGGGATCCTGTACCCTGCAGATATGCCCTGGTGGCAGGGCCAGGGATGGAGGACTGTCCTTCTCCCAGGTCACATATCCAGATTTCCATCCTGAACCAGAGCTGCAGAGTGGACTACAGTACACCAGGTAGGGCATCATGGAGCCTGTCCTTCATTGTTTCCTCCTCCTGTTTCTCCCTGGACCGATGGACATGCAATGATCATGATGTGCATGTTCTACCTCTGTGGAGAACACCTGGCACTCTGTACATGGGAAGCCTTCCCTCCATGTGGTTTGCTTGTGCCATCATCCAGATACCATTAGGTGTCAGCCAGCAGTGAGCCACAGAAACCCCCTTCTACCAGAGGAGAACAGTCCTACAGATCTGCCTCACCCATCCAGCCCCCAATGTGACCCTTATCTGTTTCAGTACTCAGGTCACCAGTGTGGTAGGAGGTAAGATGCTTGGTGCTTCAACCTCCATGCCACTGTGCCTGTCCCAAAATAGCTTGGGTTCTAAAGAACCAATATTGGCATTTCCAGGCAAACTCTTCTCCACTGCGTTGAGGAGGCCACTTTCAAAGCTAGTAAAGCATACGTCAACCAAGACCTGAAAGCAACAGCATTACCCAGTTCCTGGTTCCATTTCTCAAGAATTGTCTCGTGGAGTCGCTCAACAGTTCCTGAAGCCCGGTACATATATTACCAGTCAAGTGACCCCAAGGGTCCCCTGGATCACTCCCATGAACAATCACAGAAGGAAAAAGCAGGATTGGGCAAACAAGTTCTCTCAACAATTTTGTGCAATAGATATGTCCTGAGTTGAAGGTACCTAAAGTGCTCATGACCTGTAAGACTGTATTTGTGTTGGAATTCTTCAAATGGAAGTACCCTCATGTATCAAGAAACTGAAATACATGTATTATGTTTCTACTATCTTGTAAATTAGGAGTAATAGCTCAGCGTAAGTTATTTAGTTTTAGAGCATCATATTCCCTTCCATATGTGTCCTAACAGATTGTCCGTCATTCCCTGTTTTTAAAGCAAAATTGAAATGTCATTTTCTGTTAGGGCTGTGTGGGATTTTCAAATTTTGACAGAACGGAATCCCACTAAATTTTGGAAAATTCCTTAAGTCCATGAAATTATGTCAGTAGCGGAATTCTGACATTTAAAAATGTAATGTTTTTGCATAATAGGAATCTGCAATTTATATAAAATTGCAGATTCCTTTTCCACATCTGTGGAAGATGATTCCGTGGCAGCTTACGTGATCTGCAGAAAGTTATTGTGCTGTTTCCAGAGAATGCTTTTCAAAATTCTTCAGAATTCAAAAAAAGAAATTCTGAAAAGCATTTCAGAAGTGGAATCAGAACCTCAGACATTCTGCCAGTGGAATTCTGCAACCCAGCATGTGGCAGCACTCCCAACTCAGGGAGAGAAAGCATTGGATTTCATTGTTCTGGCGACCCTGCAGTGGGCCAGGAAGCTTGCTCCACCATAGGGGCACACCTGCAGTGTGCAAGGCCGGCTGTGGGCTGCACTTGATGTTGGGGAGGTGGGCAGGAGGAAACAGAAAAAGGAGCTGGCATGTGACACTTGGCCCATTTCCCAGCCTGCACTGCCACCCAGGCCCAGTGAAATCTAGATTTGGACACCGGGCAGGGAGGATGGACTCCCTTTCTGGCCTCCCCACAGAGAGCAATCCATAGAGGATTCCCCGCTGAAGGCTTTGGGAGGCATGTGCTGGCTGAAGTGGGCTGAGGCTGGTGCCTGGTACTGCAGAAGAAAAAATTCTACGGGGGAAGCCAGCAGCTGAAGGAAACAGACACTCTCCAGCGAGCTCTGTCTTAGATGCAGCAAATCTAAAAAAAAAAAAAGACATAACCCTGCAAGTAACATTGATTTTCTAGCAACAGGTCACTCCCTGAGGACAAATATTGCAGATTGATACCAAATTTGTGGACTTTGCAGTATGGGGAACCCAAAAGATGGTCTGCCAGAAAGCCGGAAGACGAGATCTGGCAAGCCGCTGAACAGGCAGGAGCAGCTGGCCCCAGCCACGTACCTCTCAACTGCCCCTGATTTTCAGGGATGTCCCTGATTTTGCCTCAAAATTTTCCTCTGTCCCTCCTAAAATATGTGTTTTGTGACAGAACAGTAGGGATTGTAAGCACAAAATAATGACAAACATTAAAATTACAGACCCGTTCTTCTTCAGAAAATGCACCCCAAAATAATTCCTTTATTGTATCAACTTTCTGAGTGAATATTATCAATTTTTAAGATGTGTCCCTGATTTGGAGTCTTTGTCCAGGAGTTTTCAGCTTTGTCCCTGATTTGTGAGGCAAGAGGTTGAGAGATATGCCCAGCCACGTGGTGGTGAGAGTTGTGAGTCATCAAACGGAGCCTTGCTACAAGCAATACATGGTTTGGATAAAAAGTTGACTCCATGATTGCAAGGCTAGCAGGAATGGACACAAAATTGAAAAAAGCCACTTCTCCTGTAAACACCACAGCTGAGACAGCTACAAACACAGCCACAGTGGTAATGGGAGTTCTGTGGAGAATAAACTGCTCTGTCTTAGGAAAGAGCACATTGAAAACAATATGACAATGGCCAACCTCTGATTTCAGGGAATACCAAAGTCACTGGAAGGGCAGATTTAATGTTTTCATGGTGGAACTGATACAAATTTTGTGGGAGGTCGACACTGCATGGGAAGCAGGAAAGAGATATAGCAACATCTAAGAATTTTGAAAGACTAAAGCAGTTCACTTTACAGATGGCACAAATTAATAGAGGAATGATGCTGTCTTGAACCCTGTCTCATGATTATGACTAATCCTCAACAAAGAAGGTTGATTGCTAGCCTTGCTGTTGCTAGCCTTGCTTGTAGAGCAGAAAGCAGCTAACTAAAAGAAGCTACATTTTCTTATTAATTTAACACTTATATCTCAGCAGGAGTCAGTGTCTGTTGAGTTTAAGTAGATAGATACTTTATTAGAAGTAGAAGAGGTCTTATTTAGAGTTAAAACAAGAAAGAAAAGAAAGTAAGCCAGTATGTGTTCTGTGCTTGGAAGGGGTACTGTATCACCTGACTTTTGCTAAACCAGTAGGAGGAGAGAGAGCTTAATTGGGATGGCTTAGACACTAAAAGCAGGTGACTCAAATTACAACTTCCGGGTTGCTAGCCTTTTTTCTTACTAATTGCCCTCCATCCCACCCCTACACCCACCCACCCTAAGCCAGTTCTACTTTTATAGCCACTGGATTTGACTGTCAACAGGAACTTCCTGTTTGGCAGTAGGAAGGAAGGATCATGGAGAAATATTGGTTTTGTCAACCCTAAAGGAAAAAGTAGCTCACTCCCCCGCCCCAGCTGCTGGTGGTCTGATATTGAGCAAGGAAGAAGGAGGCTACTGAAGAAGATAGGAAGTTGCTGTCCCAGAACAGGAAGGGTGAGAGTTGTAAGGAGAGGAGAGAGCCAGCATACAGAGAAACAGTAGAGGGACACAAAATAAGACATGATAGGAATGGTGCAGTGCAATGGCTGGAGGCGGCAGTGTTCCAGGAGACATTCTGGAGGCTGCGATGCTGCCCTATTTGCAGGCACCTCTCTGGTCTGGGAGAGGAGGTTGCCTGCCTCCAGGCTGACTTGGCTAGATTTAGGAAACCTCCTCCCTACCAGGGACCACCAGGGCCAAAGCCACCACCCAGAGGTTGCCAAGAAAGAGGAGAGGCTGGACCAGGGTGGGCCCAGGAGGAGAGGGTGGTGGAACAGAGTTGCATCCCTCCAGCTGTACTCTCCACAATTCATTTGCTCTTCTGGTGGATAGTGGTTCCTCTATGGAGGCACCTGCAGTGGAGACCAAGGAGGATGCTGGGAACCTTCACAAAGGAGACCCACAGGAGGGTGGCATGGGACTCACAGGGAAGAAAACAACTCCTGGTGGGGGACTCAATCATTGGGGGTAGAAATGGGGAGGAAGGAAGAGGGAGGTAAGGTGCCTTCCTGGCGCCACGGCTTGAGGGACAGGAAGCTAACTGGATCATGGGAGGAGCTGCACGAGGAGGGAGCTGGATGTCATTGTCCACCTAGAGACAAATGACCTGGCTAGGAATGGGATCAGAGCAGTGCAAGAGGAGTTTGTAGAGTTGGGGAGGGCCTTAGACAAGTAGCACATATGGTAACCTCTCAGAGGTGCTGCCTGTCTATGGCAAGGGTGATGCTAGGGCACTCCTCACCAGGAATTCAATGAGTGGTTGAAAAACTGGTGTGGAGCTCAGGGTTTTGGTCACTGGGGACTGGGGAGCCACCTGGAGGATGAGACCTACTGGTGCGATGGTCTGCATTTCTCCAGGGGGGCCAGAATCTGAGGAGAGGTTTAAATGCTTCATTGGCAAGCATTTAACCATCCAAGGGAGGCACTGAAATGAGCAGGAAATTCCAGCCTCCCCCACAAAACATGGTAATTAGTGAGGTAAACACCAAGGTAGAGAAGTTATTAGGAGCAGAACAGAGGTAAATGTGAAAAAGGCAAATGCAGTAAGGACAGGAATGGAGCTAAAGGGGTAAGGCTATCAAAAGTGGAGGGTGATGAGTACCAATGCCCATAGTCTGTGTAACAAGCTCCCTGAACTAGTGGCCTTGATGGAAGAGGGTTGCCTGGATATTGTGGCAGTCACAGAAACATGGGTACACAGAGAACCATGACTGGGATGTCAACATACCAGGATACGCAATCTACAGGAGGGACAGGGAGGGTAAAGAGGAGGAGGAGTAGCTCTCATGTAAAGGAAGGGATCAAAGCAACAGAACTAAAGAGTAAACAGGAGCTGATGAGGCACTCTGGGTCACCTGAGACAGGAAATGGCACTATAATCCGCATGGGGTTGTATACAGACCCCCATTTCAAAGGGAGGGAATGGACAAGGAAATGATAGAAGGTATCCTTAGAATGACAGAAAAAGGGGAGATATTGTTGATGGAGGACCTGAATATGCCAGATGTTAACTGGAGTACCTTTGCTGGGCACATCCAAGAGCAGGGTCATTCTTGATGCCCTACAGGGGCATGCCTCAGAAAGCTAGTATTGGAACCCACTCGAGGGAGCAATCTTAGACCTGGTACTTCAAATGGGGATGGAGAAAGAATCTCAGATTTAGAAGTGGGTAGCCATCTGGAACAAGCGACCACCAAACAGTGTGGTTCATGATAAACACAGCCATACAATCAAGCCATACAAAAGCAAGAGTATTGGACTTTAGGAGGGCTGACTTTGTGAAATGAGAGAGGCCTCAGAAAAGCACTAGCAAACAGGCAAGAAGGAGGGTGGAGGAACAATGGGGAGTAATCAAAACAGCCATCACAGAGGCAACAAGCCTTTGTGTAAAGCAAATCAATAAAACACAACAAATGAAAACCACTATGGTTCTCAAAAGAGGTGGCAGGAAGGTTAAGGAGAAAAGGATAGCATTCAGGAAATATAAGGAAACACAGAAGGAGTAGGACAGAGAACTGTATTAGTTAAAGCAGAAAAAGGCTGGGAAGGCAGTCAGAATAGCAAAGGCCCAAACCGAGGAAAGGATAGCCAATTCTGTTAAGAAGGGAGATAAGACCTTTATAGGTACATTAGGGAGTGAAGAAAGACCAAAGAAGGGATACTAAGGCTTAATAAAGGGGAGGAATGTGGGTAGAGGTGACAGTGAAAAGCAGGATACTGAACGAATATTTCTGCAGTATTCACAAAGGAAGAGGAGGGGAGGTACCTAAACCAAACAAGAGAAACACTCTGAAGATGGGGTCATAACAGTCCATTTACAGAAGAAAGGGTTCTGAAAGAACTAATAAAATTGAAGGTGGACAAAGCAATGGGCCTGATGTTATTCACCCAAGAATTTAAAAGAACTAAGGGTAGAACTAGTGACACCACTGACTACTCTCTTTAACAAATCATGGGAGGATAGGGGTACCCGAGGACTGGAGGAGGGCAGATGGATTCCTCTTCTCAAAAGTGGGAGCAGAACAGAGGAACTACAGACCAGTTAGTTTGACCTCAGTGGTAGGGAAATGATGGAATCACTTCTGAAAGAAAGAATTATTGACTACCTAGAGGCCAATGGGGCACAGGGCCCAAGGCAGCATGGATTCACGATGGGAATGTCGAGTCAGATGAATCTAATAGATTTCTTTGACTGGGTGACCAAAGTAGTAGACCAGGGAGGGCTGTGGACATGGCCTACACCTAGATTTTAGCAAGGCATTTGATACAGTCCCACACAAAGATTAATACACAAGTTAGTCAGCCTTGGGTGGGTCCCAAGGTGGTAGCCTGGATAAAAATTGGCTAGACAACAGGACGCAAAGGGTAGTAGTAAATGGAGTACACAGTGAAGAAAGGAGGGTTACTAGTGGGTACCGTAGGTTCAGTACTGGACCGGTCCTTTTAATGTCTTTATAAGTGACATTGCAGAGGAACTGAAGGAAAAGTATGTCTCTTTGCAGACAACACAAAGATCTGCAACAGGGTTGATACACAAGATGGAGTGGAAAGGATGAGAAGGGACTTGGCAAGGTTGGAGGAATGGTCAAATGTATGGTAGCTCAGATTCAATGCAAAGAAGTGCTAGGTAATGCACATGGGAAACAAAACCCAGGGAAGATTACACAATGGGGGTGAGATACTGACAACAGTAAAAATGGAAAGGGACCTGGGGGTAATTATATCAGATGACCTAAAGGTGGGCAAACAATGTGAGAAGGCAGTAAGAAATGCTGGGAGGATACTGGGATGCATAAGAAGAGGTATCAATACTAGAAAACAGGAAGTTGTTATCCTCTGTACAGACAGTTGGTGAGACCCCATCTGAGTACTGTGTGCAGTTCTGGAGACCCCATCTCTGCAAAGACATAGACAGAATGGAGGCTGTCCAGAGGAGGGTATCAAATGGTGCAGGGTCTGCACCAGAAGACATACAAAGAAAGACTAAAGGAGCTTACTATGGATACCCTTGAGGAAAGAAGGAAGAGAGGGACATGATAGAAACTTTCAAGTACCTCAAGGGAATCAACAAAGTCCAAGAGGGTAGCATCTTTCAGAAAAGAGATGTGCAAGAACAAGGGGCACAATTTAAAGATAGAGGGGACGGCTCAGAGGTAATGTGAGGAAGTATTTTTCACAGAGAGGGTTGTGGATGCATGGAACAGCCTCCTGAGGAGGTCGTGGAGTCAAGAACAGTGGGGAATTCAGAATGCATGGGACAGACATAAGGCAGTCC
The DNA here is from genome assembly GCA_016271365.2 of Neoceratodus forsteri. NCBI lineage: Eukaryota > Metazoa > Chordata > Ceratodontiformes > Ceratodontidae > Neoceratodus > Neoceratodus forsteri. The sequence goes on from CM028133.1 coordinate 1,102,922,289, forward strand.
CAGTGGGGGTAGGAGGAAGTAAGCTGTTGGTTAACTAGGATCTGCAGCTTATCTGTTAGGTAGGAAAATGGGCAGACTAGGTGGGCCAAGCTGTCCTTATCTGCCGCCAAATTCTATGTTTCTATGATTACAAGACACAGGTTTGAACTATATAATGCTAATTACACACATTTTCAACAAAAAGGACCAGAAGTGGAGTCTCCGCACTGTAAATGTGGTTTGAAATTAGATGATGACCTTAAACATGTAACTTTGCTATGCCTATTATATTTGAAATCCAGGAAATACTAGTTAGGTGAGGTTCTGGGTTCCCTTGGCTTCCCTCTCACACAACTGATTACAGCTTTGTATACTTCTCAGGATAGAACTATATTGCATAGATCGTCCAGTTTGTTGGCATCTTTACATTTCTAATGGAAATTGAATATTATGGCATTTACTGAAATGAAATTATGCCTCTTGTATTGAATATTTACAAGTATGTACTCTATAGAATGTTCGATTTGGGATCCGTATATTTATAAAGGAAAGGTTAGATTAAGTAATGACAATGAGTACATTTGGCTGACTTATTTCCAACTGTTATTATTTTGATTACATCCTTTAGGATAGCTAGGAATATATACATGAATAAGACATTGCTGGCATATAAATGAAAAAGGGATGTATAATGAATCACTTTTGTCTAAGGTTTTGCTGGAATTTTAATTGTAATTGTGATAACTTATAATTGTAATGGCATGTTTTGCTGAACAATAAAATGACTTGAACTTGCATGGCAAGTGTTGAAATCTTACTGATTACCCCTCAAAGACGACCAGCTTCCTCTGATCAACCCTAGACTGTCCTTGTTGAGACTAGCAGCCCCTATGTCGGTGACCTCTACTGGCACTGACTGAAAGCAACAGTTGAATTGTTATGGAGGACGGTACCCAGATTCATTCATAGCATAATCATAGTATCATAGTAATGTGTCAGCAGAAAAGGACCATCCTGGCCCATCCAGTCTGCCCATCTCCCCTTCCCTACTTGTCACCAGTGCACAAGGAGCCTATCCTCTGTCCTCTAACCAACCTCATATGTTTATTCCACGCCTCTTGAATCCCTCCACCATTTTGACACCTGCCACCTCCTCAGGTAATCTGTTACAGGGTTCAACCACCCTCTCAGTGAAATAACACCTTTACATTCTTTTAAATCTTCCTCCTTCCAATCTTAAAGTATGACCTTTTGTTTTAACTCACACTTTTTCCAAATTGTTTTCCAAATATTAGTTTTGCTACCCACCAGTGGTGTAAGGTCTTTAACTTGGCCCTGTCAGGTTTGTGCATGCTGGTTGTCATTCATGCTCTTCAATTTTCCTCCATCTCTGCATCTCCTATGCAGGTAAAACTTTCTCTAATTTGAGCGGTGGAAGTCAGAAAATGACTGGAAGTTATTAAAACAGACTTTGCCTGACAACAGACTGAGCACATCTCGGATAGAGAGAGAGAGAGTGTAAGCTGCCTAGACCATGGTATGAGTACTCCCATTAAGAGACTAATGAACAGTTATTTGAACTTGTCTGCATCTTAACTGCCATAAAGTAGGGACTATGTTACATTTCTCGTAATATGTTGAGGGATGAGGGTAAGTAGCCAAGCAAAGATAATAAAATTTTGAGAATGGCAAGCAGGTGGGATAGTCAGCTTGAGACCAAGCAATAGCAACGATGTTAAAATGGCAATCACCATGAGGTTGACTGGTTATATGCCAGCATGTCTCTTACTACCCGAAAAATAAGTGCAAGCACAGTGAGTCCTAAACAATATTCTTTTTTATTATCCATTTCTTGTCCAACCTGCCAGTAATCTGAAAATGGAATGCCGTCTACTGATCAAACTGCATGTTTGCAGCCAGATAACAGGGGTCAAAATTGGCACCAGACCGCTAGCCAAATGCTGGTAGATTTTGTATCAGGCTAGTAAAATTTTCATTTAACTAGCCCTGCAGGCTTATACTGAAGGAGGCGATACTTCGTATGTACACCAGCTGGGCCAGTGGAAAAGTCTGTGGGGCTAGTGGATTTTCCCAGTCACTAGCCCTGCTGGTTAGTGGCTGCAAAACTTAATTTGGACCCCTGGATAACAGTCGGAAGTGTCTAATGTTCAAGTAAGTTATGTACCACATTTACAGCGTTATTCTCTGGAGAGTATTCTGCTTATTCATGCTTTACACATGTGTGGTTTGCTAGTCTTTGAGGGACATGGTAGGAACAGTGACTGCAGGATTAAATGTATGATTTTAATGCATTTAGAAATGCAGTGGCAATCACACTGCATTGCAGCACATATGTTGTGCATTGGAACAGAGAACTGCATTTTGGCCATTCTTATTTAGGTCTTTGCCCATGTTCAGTGCTGCATGGTATATTATGCAGTACTTCTACTAAATATATCTGAACCACACCTTTTGTGTTGTAACAGAGGGAGAGCAGCCACACACTGACAATATGATGTGCTTTTCCCAATATCAGTCGCTATACTCAGAACTAAGTATCATCTTTTTATTGTAACTGTTAGATTGAAAACTGAATAAAAAATAAGTTAAAAAGAGAAAAGGCTCAATAGGAAAAAATCTGTGCTTAAGAGGGACAAAATGACATCACACAGTTCTAAAATGGTGCTTGCCACAGAATGCAACTCAGTTGAAACATCCCCACTGCGGTTACTAAAGTGTCTGTACAGCTGGATCAGTAACAGAACTGGAACTAGTATTTGAAGAGCAGCTTCTACTGGGAAAAATGATTTACAGGTTCGGTATAGTTTTCCTTTAATTAAGCATACTGTGCTGCCTTCCACAACCACAAGGTGATGCCAAAGATATTGTACTCACACTGAATTTAAACGTAATTTTAACTTGACAGTAAGCACTTTATATTATTTTAATCTTATAGTTTCTTACCTGTATACTTTGCCCAAAACAGGTTCTATAAAACAGAAGGAAGAAACAGACTATTACCAAGCTGTTGCATTCCTTTTCAGCAAATTTTCTCAAAACTTTTTAATGGCCATGTTTTGAATAAAATGGGTTGAAACTTTCCTGCTCCCTGATAGGCTAAACACATTCTGAGACCCATATAATAATTCTCCACAACTGCACAGGTTTGGACAAGTTCAGCAGTGGATTTGGAATTTGGGCAACTCACATACAGAAACCACGTAACCATTTTACCGACTCCTTGATTTCCATCCCAAATATGGCTGCCACTTTACTCATATATAAAAACATTCAACTAGGCCCTAAAATAAAAGTCCATTAAGTTAAACAAAATAAATAAATGAATGTTTGGTTCCAACTGAGGTGTATGTCTCTCTGTCTAAGGTGAAGGAGGTGTGTGTGTAGCAGGCACGCTGGGCACCAGTGGAACGCTGCAGAATTTTGAATTCATGTACTCTTTCTTACCATTCCATGTGTGTTAGGAGGGAGAGAAATCATTCTACTTCTGGAATATTTCAGGGTTCTGAATTCTTGTATTCCATGATAAACATTCACACAATGTACTGAATGTGTGGAAACACAGATGACTGACAGGTGAAAACCATCTGTGGAGGCACTATTTTAAATTTTTAGCAATATTTTATTATATTTTGGGGCTTTAAAATGTTTAGAATGTTGGCTTTTAAAAGATGCATATGGACCCATTTTACAAGCGCAATAAGGCACTCTGAGGTGTTGGTTATGCTGGTTTTATCACACTCCCAGGGCTGAAGACACTCAGCCTGTGGCCTTGTGCCTTGCTATGCTCCTGGGCATGTGGTAAAACCAGGGCAACCAATGCTCCTTTGTGTATTATTGCTTACATAAATAATTTTTCCCAGATCAGTTTCTTACTCTTTGATGAAGTTTTGGCTCCTACAAAGCTGTTTATTTCCTTCAGCACCCCAACCGGCCCCTCATCTGTACCGGTCTCCACTGCCCCATAACCCAGCTCCTCTTGGACTTACCTTCTCAGGTGGTCCTGCCACTCAGTCATAGGTGCAGGGCCTGCAGAGACCAGGCCATCACCATGCTATGGTCAGAGGGTTTTCCTTTCATTTTCTCCCCTGTTGAGCCCATACATGTGCAACGACACATGTGCATACTCCAACTCAACATCCAGGAGTGTGGTCCTTCCCACGCTGTCCCACGGTGCTGCCACCTAGATTCCTCTAGGTGGCAGACAAGCCATGGGGCATGCAGGCCCCCTCCTGAGGGAGGAGAGCTATCCTACAGAATCTTAGTCCTCCTCCCTTCCTCCCTCCCTTCCCTCCCTCCTCCCTCCCTCCCTGGCCAGCACTCAGTGACCCAGGTATGTTCCCAAACCTGGGTTGCCGGCATGATGGGAGGTGAAGTACTCAGCACCTCAGCTGTCTGAGCCTCTAGGCTGGTCCTATTTGACGAAGTCTTAAATAATCAAGAAACAGGAGAAAGTCACCCTCAGAGTGTGTCTTGGAGAGCAGTGCAGTTACAGAAAACAGAAAATACAAAATTAGCCAAATGGCCCTTACAAAAACTGATACTAGTACAAAGGAGAGGTGCAGATCGGGAGGGGCTGTAATATGTAGGACCCTCACCTGACCATTGCCAGAAACCTGTCCGTCATGCCATAGACTCTGGGCGGGTGGACATACCCCAAAATTCCCATCCAAGTAGTGCTTTTTGAGGATGAAGGAGGCTGTGAAAGTGTAATTTAGAAACCCTAACCTCACAGTTCCCTACTTTCGTTGATTAAGTTACCCTAACTGGTGCATTAACACAGTTTTTGCAAAGTGTATATAGGGAAATGACATGGCCTGACTGAAGATATCAGATTTATCTTCACGAGAGGCCAATGATATCATGATATCTCACGAGTGGCAAAGCCACTGGTGAAGATTCAAAGATATTTGTAATCCTAGTAATTAATAAATGAAAAAAAATTCTTCAGTTAGGCCATGCTATGTTCTGTTTATACACACATGTCTGGGTGTTTGAGATAGAAATAGTAAAAAATTTTAAAAAGTGTAAACGAATGTGCCCCTCTGTTCGATGGTTCTGCATTAGAGGAAATGATGAAACAAAGTTTATAGTCAGTGGCAATCAAAAGATATCATGGATCTCACATGTGAAAATATATTTCTGAGCATGCTCAGTGAGCAACTTCATGTATCTTTTGTATGTTGGATGAAGATATTTATTTTTATCTGGCTATTTTTCAGCACACACTTGTGTGTTTTATATACTTTGCGAAAAACTGTGTTAATGCACCAGTTAGGGTAACTTATTGCAACAAAGAAGTAGGAAAGTAAGGAAATGTAGGCGTTAGGGTTTTTCACCCTAATACCCTACTAACATAAAAAGGAAAAAACATTAGGGTTTGGGATCTCCAGAGTCTTGACGAATCAGTGGTGGGGTCTCTCCTTGAGGGTTGTAAACCCTAGTGCCCACCCATTCCATGAGCAAACAATGTTACACATGATGTATTTTCTCATGGCGAGGGACTGCAGGGGAGGGGGGAGGATTAGGTTGATAATCCCCAAGGTAGACCCCACTACTGATTCGCCAAGACTACAGAGACCCAAACCCTATTGTTTTTCCTTTTGCTGCTTGGGGTGGGAGGTGTTAAGATGGAAGCCCTAATGCCACGATTTCCTCCCTACTTTTGTGGCATTAAGTTACCATAACAGGTGCATAACGCAGTTTTTGCAAAGAATATCCTTACCTTTGAGATAGTATTATTGAATCCTCATTTGACCCTTATTTTGCAACATACTATAAATGGTATATGTCACATCTATAAGGCAAATCCTAAAACAAGTAGGTATCTTCAAAAGCTGGGGTCAAAATTTTTAGAAAATTGTTTGAAGGAAATATCCACAGTAGAGCAATGGGCTTTTTAAACCACAGCCCATTACTGTACAGTAACGAAAGTCTTTTGTGCCAGTAAGTGAAAATTCAAAAGTGTTCCAGTTTGGAAGGAAGGGATCATAAATTGAACCAAAGCAAGAGCCAGCTGATCCTTTCCACTTCCAGAATCTGCTGGCCACCCCACGCTCAGACATTGGTATCACCTAACCAGGAATAGTCGGGACACATTCCATTAAAGTCTATGAGGCCAATTTTATAAAAAGAACTTTGTGTATGTTTAAGCAGGCTCTGATATAAATGAAAGCCACCGATTAATTTATAGGGTCCCTTATTGGCTCAAAAGACTTTCGCTTTCATACAGCAATAGGTTATGGTATTAAAAAGCCCATTGCTGTATTTTAGAAAATATCTTAGACGATCTCTTTAACAAGCAACAAACATTGGCATTGACAAATGCTTGTTTACATAGCCCTAGACATTTTGGGGATTATGTCTCATTCTTGCAGTACTCATTAAGACCTTGGGTTTGATATACTATATATATTGTCCCTATAGTGCAATATGTTGAGGGATTTATGACTTGTTCAAGCTGAATGAGTTAAAAGTCCCAAATCTTTTCATTTGAAGGAACCTTTTTAATATGAAGTGAAACACCCATACAAGAAAGGATCCTTCAAACAAAAAAGAATCAGAGGAAAAAATTAGTCCAAAATGTTTCTATATAAAGGGATCTTTTTCATATGAATGAAAAAACATAAAAAAGGATCCCTTAAAATGAAAAAATATTTTTCCGTTTCAAGGATCCTTTCCAGATGGCCAAATTCCTTTTTCGGCTCTGTGGGTAGAGCTCTGCAGATGTTATGCAATCATATTATCTTTAGAAGAGAACTGTGGAACCATGTGACCAGACCATGGGTCCGATGTGCTTCCACAGTGCCTGGCAGATGTCCAGTGGTCCTGTTTATGTGTCCTTCCCTCCACAGGCTGCATAAACACCCCCCTTTGTGGTGCACTACTTTTTTCCACAATAGTAGAAGTGGCTGCCACTGTGCCCAAGAAGGTGGTGCCGACTCAAACTGCGCATATGCAAGTATCACGCCGCAGCAGTTCTGATGGGCTACCATCTGGAAATGACAGATTCCTTACTTGCTCTTGCTGCACTGCCATTTTTTTTTTTTTTTTGTTATAAATATTTCTATGGTCTGTATTTGCCTCCCAACCACTCAGGCATCTGCCAGCAGCACAGCTGCTTGAGATTAATTTATGTAGTGCAGGAAAGAGAGGGTGAGATATTGAAATGAGCAAGCCACGCAGAAAGACACAGAATAGGTAGAGAGCACAGTGATACTTCTTTCCTGCTATATGACATAACTGCAGAGGCATACGAAATCATATCAGAGTTACAAGAATTACCAGCGGTGTGGTGCTGACAATAATGCCACAATGTGCAAATCCTTATTTTTATTTGGAACAAACTATTCTTTCTCTTTAAATGGATGCCTGCAGTAGTTGTGGCTCTATAATAGAAGAGCTGATTGTGGCTGTTTACAACATATTGGAAGGTGGTTGCAGCTCTGTCTGTGCATATTAGGGGATGAGGTTGTGGCCATTCGTGTATTAGGAAGATGTCTGTGGCTCTGTGTATATTGGGAGAGGTGGTTACCACTCTGTATTGGGGAGACAGTATGGACTTTGTGTGCATTAAGGAGATGATTGTGCCTCTATATTGCAGAGGAGCTTGTAGCTCTGTATGTATTGGGAAGGTGCTTGTCACCCTTGTGGCTCTGTGTGTACTGGGAGGTGTTTGTCACTGTGTGTATTGGGTGGTGCCACACCCTTGTGGCTGTGTGTGTAAAATGGGATGTGCTTGTCACTGTGTGTACTGGGTGGTGCTTGTCACCCTTGTGGCTGTGTGTGTGTACTGGGAGGTGCTTGTCACCCTTGTGGCCTCTGTGTGTGTGTACTGAGGAGGTGCTTGTCACTGTGTGTATTGGGAAGGTGCTTGTCACCCTTGTGGCTGTGTGTGTACTGGGGAGGTGTGTCAATGTGTGTGTATGGGGTGTGCATGTCACCCTTGTGGTTCTGTGTGTGTACTGGGCAGGTGCTTGTCACTGTGTGTATTGGGAAGGTGCTTGTCATCCTTGTGGCTGTGTGTGTGTACTGGGAGATGCTTGTCACTGTGTGTATTGGGGTGGTGCTTGTCACCCTTGTGGCTGTGTGTGTGTACTGGGAGGTGCTTGTCACTGTGTGTATTGGGTGGTGCTTGTCACCCTTTGTGGCTGTGTGTACTGGGAGGTGCTTGTCACTGTGTGTATTGGGTGGTGCTTGTCACCCTTGTGGCTGTGTGTGTACTGGGAGGTGCTTGTCACTGTGTGTATTGGGAAGGTGCTTGTCATCCTTGTGCTGTGTGTGTGTACTGGGGAGGTGCTTGTCACTGTGTGTATTTGGAAGGTGCTTGTCACCCTTGTGGCTGTGTGTGTACTGGGGAGGTGCTTGTCACTGTGTGTATTTGAAGAGTGCTTGTCACCCTTGTGGCTGTGTGTGTGTACTGGGGAGATGCTTGTCACTGTGTGTATTGGGGTGGTGCTTGTCACCCTTGTGGCTGTGTGTGTGTACTGGGGAGGTGCTTGTCACTGTGTGTATTGGGGTGGTGCTTGTCACCCTGCGGCTGTGTGTGTACTGGGCAGGTGCTTGTCACTGTGTGTATTGGGGTGGTGCTTGTCACCCTTGTGGCTGTGTGTGTGTACTGGGAGGTGCTTGTCACTGTGTGTATTGGGTGGTGCTTGTCACCCTTGTGGCTGTGTGTGTGTACTGGGAGGTGCTTGTCACTGTGTGTATTGGGGTGGTGCTTGTCACCCTTGCAGCTGTGTGTGTGTGTACTGGGAGGTGCTTGTCACTCACTGTGTGTATGTTGTCGAGGCACAGGCCAGGAAGCATAGGAAAAACCAGGAGCAGTTGTATAATTCGTAAAAATGTTTATTAGTACTTGCAGTAACAAAAAAAATACTTGTTCTGTATAACTATTTACAAAGGCAGAATAACATAGAGAAGATCCATCAGGGTTTTCCTTCAGTCTGTGTCCCTTTGCAAGCAGTTGCAGCTCAGCCCTCTTACAAGTCTTTGCAATCCCGCTTTTTAACAAGCATCCTGTTTTTTCTAAATATCCTTGTATATTTCAGGAGAGCAGGAACACAGTGTCTCAGAACTGAGGCCCCTTTTTCACAGCTTTTGCAAAAGGCTTAAGCATTGCTCTCAGGTAGCTCCTTGAGTTTTCAATAGCTTTCTGCAATCATCTTAAACTATAATTATATACATTTTAACAGTAACAGTATATAATGTCTAAATAGAGGATCCAAATATCAGTTACATTTCTACATAATGTTTTCCATATATTTTATATCAACAGAAATGCAAGGGTGGAAAAGACAAACAGCAAGTGAAAACAGAGAGACAGTAAGAGGCAGAGAATTGCAAGACTGTCATGATCAAACTTAGGTTTCACAGGAAAATTTGGTTGCACAACCAGACAGACAAGAGACAGGAAAGGAAAGAACAGAACAGATCCCTGCATTTAAACTCTCCATAACAACTAGGACAGGGTCCTATTCTACCCTGTCACAGTGGACTGGGTAGGTGCTTGTCACCCTTGTGGCTGTGTGTGTACTGGGACTTGCTTTGTCTCTGTGTGTACCAAACATAGAAATATAGAAGTTGACGGCAGATAAGGACTGCAAGGCTCCATCCAGTCTGCCCATTTCTTTTCTACCTTATAAATGTGCCATCAGCCTTTGCTCTGTCAGTGGCCTATCTATTCATAGTCATTTGTATTGCTCCCTTGTGCCTATCCCATGCCTGTTTGAAGCCCTGCACTGTATTCATAGCCACCACTTCTTGTAGCCATTCCATGCATCCACCACCCTTTCTGTGAAAAGAATTTCCTCACATTCCCCTTAATCGGCCCCTCTAATCTCATGCTGTGTCCTCTTGGCCTACTATTTTTCTTATATTTAAACATGTTAGACTCTTTCACCTTGTTAATGCCCTTAAGGTGTTTGAATGTCTCGATCATATCACCTCTCTCCTCCTTTGCTCAAGGGTATACATATTGAGCTTCGTTAATCTGTTACTGGAGAGGTGCTTGTCACTCTTGTGGCTCTGTGTGTACTGTGGAGTTGCTTGTCACTGTGTGTACTGGGACTTGCTTGTCACTGTGTGTATTGGGGAGTTGCTTGTCACTGTGTGTACTGGGACTTGCTTGTCACTGTGTGTATTGGGGAGTTGCTTGTCACTGTGTGTACTGGGAGGTTGCTTGTCACTGTGTGTACTCGTAGGTGCTTGTCACCCTTGTGGCTCTGTGTGTACTGGGAGTTGCTTGTCACTGTGTGTACTGGGAGTTGCTTGTCACTGTGTGTACTGGAGAGGTGCTTGTCACTCTTGTGGCTCTGTGTGTACTGGGAGTTGCTTGTCACTGTGTGTACTGGGGAGTTGCTTGTGGCTGTGTGTACTGGGAGTTGCTTGTCGCTGTGTGTACTGGAGAGGTGCTTGTCACCCTTGTGGCTCTGTGTGTACTGGGGAGTTGCTTGTCACTGTGTGTACTAGGGAGTTGCTTGTCACTGTGTGTACTGGAGAGGTGCTTGTCACCCTTGTGGCTCTGTGTGTACTGGGAGTTGCTTGTCACTGTGTGTACTGGGAGTTGCTTGTCGCTGTGTGTACTGGGTAGGTGCTTGTCGCTGTGTGTACTGGGTAGGTGCTTGTCACCCTTGTGGCTCTGTGTGTAATGGTGAGGTGGCTATGGGTCTGTGTGTGTTGGAAAGGTGGTTGTGGCTCTGTGTATAGAGAGGTGCTTGTGGCTCTGTGTATACTGGGAGGTGCTTGTCACCCTTGTGGCTCTGTGTGTACTGGGAGTTGCTTGTCACTGTGTGTACTGGGAGTTGCTTTATCGCTGTGTGTACTGGGGAGTTGCTTGTCACTGTGTGTACTGGAGAGGTGCTTGTCACCCTTGTGGCTCTGTGTGTACTGGGAGTTGCTTGTCACGTGTACTGGAGAGTTGCTTGTCGCCAGTGTACTGGAGAGGTGCTTGTCACCCTGTGGCTCCTGTGTAATGGGGAGGCTATGGGTCTGTGTGTGTGTATTGGAAAGGTGGTTGTGGCTCTGTGTAGTAGAGAGGTGCTTGTGGCTCTGTGTATACTGGGGAGGTGCTTGTCACCCTTGTGGCTCTGTGTGTATTGGGAGGTGGTTGTGGCTCTGTGTATTAGAGAGGTGCTTGTGGCTCTGTGTATACTGGGAGGTGCTTGTTACCCTTGTGGCTCTGTGTGTATTGGGGAGGTGGTTGTGGGTCTGTGTGTACTGGAAAGTTGGTTGTGGCTCTGTGTATTGGGGAGGTGGTTGTGGCTCTAGGTATAATTGCAGAGGTTGCTGTGGTTCTGTGTGAATTGGGAGAGGTTGTGGGTCTTTACATTGGCGAAGTGGTTGTGGCTCCATTCATACTGGGGGCTGGTAGTCATGACTCTGTGTGTATTGGGGAATAGGTTGTCACTGTGTTTGTTGAGGTGGCTGTGGCTTTGTTATGGGTGAAGTAGTAGTTGCCCTGAGTTCTTTGGGTTGTTGTGACTCTGTATGTGTAGGGAGAGTGTCTGTTGCTCTTAGTGTATTGGGGTAGTTGGTTGTGGCTCTCTGTATTGCAAAAGCCATTGTGACTCTGTAGGTTGTTGTGGCTCTTGTGTATTAGGTACAGTAGGTGAATGGCTCTGTGTGTTGGAGGAGGTGGTTATGACTTTGTGTATTTCAGAGGTCCTTGCTCTGTGTATTGCTGAAAGTGACTGTGGCTCTGTGTACATTGAAGAAGGCGTCATGGCTCTGTAAATTGGGAAGGTAGTTGAGGCTCTGTGTATTGCTACTGTGACTCCCTACACTGAGCAGCCATATAAGCTCTGACTAGAGTTTGTCTACATAGCCATATGAAAGAAGCAAAAGGGAGTCATGAAAAAGGATGTAAAAATGTAATAAAAACACATCTGGAGTCATTTTTCCAACATTTAAGTACAGAATCCACATAACTGTGTCCCAATTAGGAAGATTCATGTGTTGGTCTCTCTGCAGGATGTCATTTTGTGGGTTTTGAAAATGTTGTTATGGAAAAAATGGAAACAAGATGACAGCCATACTGAAAATGCTTTTTCCTTACAGAAAAAGGATTGGTCCTATACAGAAAAAGATCCTTTTGTATAGCCAAATTCTTTTTATTCCAAAATCTATTCTGAAGTGCCTACTGAGCATTATCAGAACCAAAATTTCAAATCCTTCTGCAATGGATTAGTATTTTTTCACCAAACCAGCAAAAACACTGCTGTGGGTAGGCCCTTTCTACTCTGAAAATTGCAGAACAAAATTCCAAACTGTCTGTGAGTTAGGAGCCAACAAAAAACAACAAATTCCCCAATGTTTACAAATGTTTCACTGTCAGGATCTCTGAAACTGCACATCCAATCAGAATAAACTTCACAGATCAGGAGAACTTGGGTTTCTGATAGGGCATGCAAAATGTCATGCAAGCCATTGAAGTTGCCAAATTATTAATGTGCACAATTGGGATTTAACATTAACAGCCTACTCAACCTCACTATTTTGCTTTGTGGCTGCATGTGAAAGTTGGTGTTTTACATTAATAAGAAAAACTTTAAAAATCACATTTTTGTATTTCATTGAATTGCAATAAATATAGTACTGTAAGGGAAATGGAGCCAGATCTGAGCAGGCCTGATCAGCTGACAGACACAGTCAGGAGCAGTGATCGATTGTATAGTGCAAGCTCACTCCTTCACTTTGACTAATCTGATCCACTAACTCTGTCCACCCCTCACTCTGACCTCCAAGTTCAGCTTACTGTGATCTTTCAGGAAACAGATGTTCACAAAGTGACAAACTGCCACTACTCAGAAGCAAGTAGACTGAATGGCGGGATAGTGGGTGTACAACAGAAAATTACTTACCATAGTAATGTTGTTTCTTCCAGGAACCCTCAGTATGCTTAACTACTGCAGCTAGCCTCCTATGTTGAACTGCCCTGGAGAAATTGGACTGTATGTAAATGACGGAATGTATCATTGGCTCGTGCACAATTCATGTTGCCCCAGGTACTGCTGCATTCTAAAGCCCTTAGATTCATTACAAAGCCTAACTAGATAAAAACTCTTTATAGTGTATGGTAGAATGCTGTTGAGCATGGAAACCATACTCCCAACAGCGTAGTTGTGCTGCACTAGCCACGAGCTAGTGCAGCATAACATCTAGAAGGTGTAAAAGCGCATGCGCGGAAGTTGTGTGCACATGCGATAGGCAGACCGGTGATGCGCTAAGAATGGCGCGTGGCAGTGAAACAGGCCAGAGGAACTGAAACCACACAAGAATGTGAACAAAAGTAAGGGCAGTCTTGTTATGTGCAGCCATACACTATAAAGGCTGTATATGATCGCTCGTACACAACAAGGATATTTTCAACTCTCGGGGTTTCCATAGTACGAGACCTCTCTGCTCGCTCTCGAGGTCTCCAGTTACCATGGAAACCTCTTGAGTGAAAAATACCTTGCTGTGTATGGAGCCATCATATACAATCCTCTATGTAATAAAGCCATCCTGTCAAGAATTAAGTCCCAAACAGGGGTAAACAAAACATTGGTTAACAGTGAAAACACAACAGACTGGTTTAATTATTATTTAAACAACCAAATCAGAGGACAAGAAGGGACCGACAGGATGCAGAAGAACTGACCAATTTCTGCTTCTGGTGGGGAGGCATGGAGGATTTAAGCATACTGAGGGATCCCTGGAAGAAACAACATTACTACGGTAAGTAATTTTTCTTCAAACCCTAGGAATTCCTCAGTATGCTTAACTAATGCAGACTACCAAGTAGTACTTGGGAGGTAGGGACAGAACCTACTTGGGAAAAGGTTCTGCAGGATTGCTGTGTCAAACCTGTATCACTTCTGGACTGGATGTCCAGGCAGTAGTGCTTGTAAAGGTGTGTACAGTTCTCCAGGAAGCTGCTTTGCAGATATCCAGTAGGGAATGTCCCTGCGGCTGCCACTGAAGCCCTGTGTAGAGTGTGCACTGAGGCCCTGAGGTGGCTGTTTGCCAGCTTTACTGTAGCAGAATTGCATACGGAAACAGTCCAGCATGCAATGGTCCTTTAGATGTTGGTCTGTCTTTTTCACGGCTCACCATAGGTGAGGGACAACTGTGCGTGCTGTGGCATAAAGCTTCTTGCACGGTCAAGGTAGTGGCTATTGACATCCAGGCTATGCAGCTTCCACTCACCTGAGCTGGAATGGTCAGTGAAAAAGACTGGTAAGGAGACTGATTGGTTCAAATGAAACTCAAAGATCACATTGGGAGGAACTTCCTACTGGTCCTGAGCATTACCTTGCCCCTGTGGAAGAAGATATAGTTGGTCTTTGTACATAGGGTTTGCTTTGCAGCTCACTGATCCACCGGGCAGAAGTGAGCGGCAAGGAAAATAGCCTTCCAGGTGACATGTTTTAATTCTGCAGTTGCCAAGGGCTCAAAGGTGGGGTTCCATGAGCCTACCTATGCAAATGTTCAGATCCCAGGGTGGAACTGTCTCCCTGAGGAGTGGGTGAAGGTGAAGGTGAAGAAGTCCCTTAAAGAACTTCTTAAAGATGGGATGTGAGGCCACTGACCCTTCTTTGCCAGCCAAAGTATGTGCTGCAATGGCAGACAGGTGGACCTTGAAAGTGGAGGGCCTGAGTCCCAGTGGAATTGAGGTGTACCAGGTATCCAGAAGTGCTGGCAGTCAAGCCTGAGAGGGATTAATATCACTCTGCTTGCACCAGTGGGAGAATCTCTTCCATTTGGAAACATAAGTCTTCCAGGTAGAGGGTTCCAAAAACCCTTAGGACCTGAAGGACTTCTTCATAGAACTGCAGAGTTGAGAATGCTAGGTCTTCGAGAGCCAGGCTTTGGGACAGAGACTTGAGGTTTGGATACAGAACTCTGCCACTGTGAGGTGGTCAGAGATTGTGCCTCTGAGGAAGCTGGATTGACTGTGCCACTGATAGGGCTAGCAGGAGAGAGTATAATGGCTGTCTAGCCCAATCTGGGCCACCAGAATCATGGATGGTGGTTGGCTCCTCAGTTTGATTAGGACCCTGAGCAGTAGAGGGAAAGGCAGTAAGGTATAGATGAACTTCTCTGTCCAGTCCATCACCAGGGTATCCAGTGGCACTATTTCTTGAGCTGGGGCCTGCAACAAAACTGGCCAACTAATAGTTTTCTAGTGATGTGAAGAGATCTATTTCTGGGTGCCCTTCCTTCTGAAACTGATTGCAGTCCCTGTTTGTTTAGAGACCACTCATGGTGGCTCTGGCTCCTTCTGCTGAGTGGAGTCTGCTAGGACATTGTCCTTGCCTGGCAGATGAATGGCAGAGAGGGAGACCTGTAGCAAGTAGCCTAGGCTCCACACTTCCATGGCTCATGCATAGTGGGATGAACGTGGTACCTCCTTGCTTATGTAATACATGGTTGTGGTGGTGTCTGTCCTGACTTGCACCACCTTACCTTTCATGTGAGGGGTGAAGGATGGTAGAGCTAGCAAAATTGCTGTGACTTCATCTGACTTCTAGCAGGTTCATGTGGTGTGGTGATGCCTGGGGAGACCATGTGCAGCTTACTGCCAAATCTCAGGTGTGCTCCCCAACCGAGGAGTGATGCATCTGAGGTCAAGATGGCTGAGGAGTCAGCTGCTGGAAGGGCTGCTCTTCCCGAGACTGTAGACTCTTTCCACCACCCAGGGCCTGAAGGAGGGGCTTGTGACAGGCACCAGTTTGGAGAGGGAGTCCCTCCTTGTGACCAGAAGGACTTCAAGTGGAGCTGAATGTCCCTCAGTTGGAATCTGGAACCTGGTACTATGGCTGTGGTTGCTGCCATGTGGCCCAACAGCTGCAGAAAGTGTCTGGCCAGTCTGGGTTTGCCCAGCTTGAAGGAGTGCAGTAAGGTTAACATGCTGTTTAGTCTCTCTTGTGGGAGTAAGGCTTTGCCCTGCAGAGTGTCCAGCTCTGCACCTATGAACTCAGGACATATACAAGCTCCAGCTGGACTTTTGTCTGTTTATGAGGAATCCCAATAAAACTAGGACATCCTGGATAAGGAGAGTGACTCTTTGGCATGGTGGGGACTCTCTTATGATCAACCAGTTGTCTAGGTAGGGAAGACTGTGACACCGAGCTGTTTGAGGTGTGCCCACGACCAGAGCCATATACTTTGTGAACACCCTGGGCATAGACGTAAGCCCAAAGGGAAGTGCTGCAAACTGGTAATGGCCCGAGGGAAGTCTGAGCTCAGGTACTTTCTATGACTGGGCCTGATGGGTATGTGGAAGTAAGCGTGTCTGAGATACAGGATGCTAGCCAGTTTTCCTGTTGCAGAGTGGGGATGATCATGGCCAAAGTGACCATTCTGAATTTTGGCATCGTTAGGTGCTTGTTCAGGGTCCGAGATCTAAAATGGATCACCATTCCCTTTTTCTTTGTGTAAGGAAGTATGTGGAGTAGAAGGCCATCCCTGTTTGGGATGTGGAAACAGGTTCTACTGCATTCATCGACAGTAGTGTCTGGACTTCTAGTTCCAAGAGGACATTCTCTGTGGAAGTTGCAGGCTTGAAATGTCTGCTGTGTAACTTGGGAATGTTTTGAAAGTCAGGAGAGTCCCTGGCTCACTACCTCAAGACCCACTTGTCTGTAGTAATGGCTTGCCATACTTGGAGGAAGTGACCCAACTGACCTTCAACAGGGAGTGGTGGTAACCTCTACAAATGCATCAGGGGTTCTGTTTGGGCTGGGTCCTGGCCCCTGATGCCTGTTTTGGTTGCTTACTGGGCTTTCTGCCCCAACTCCTGAAATAACCTCTGGGTTGTTGGTAGTCTGCACTGGCCTAGGACTAAGCCCATCATGTCTAAAAACTTGCCTCCTCCTCCTCATCCTCCACCATTTCCTGAGTGGCAAGGTTGAGGGTATTGACCATCTGCTGTACAAAGGCATTATGGGAGGTATAATCCTCCTGTCCTCTGGGGCCTGATGACCTGCACTGGGAGACTTCAGGTTCAATAGGTTCCCTTCCTTCTTCCACCTCCAGTTCCTCATAGAGGAACTCCAGCGCCTGACATTTCCTGGGTGGGAGGAACCAAGGCTCAAATCAGTGGTTGAACCAGGGCAGCCAGGCTAGAAAAAGGAAACCAGCAGCCTGAAAGGCCTCCAGGACCTATAAGGCCTTGGCTATGTCCTCAGTTGAGGGCATTGATGGTTTACTCACTGAAAGCTCCTTTGCTTTTTAGCAGGAGGTGCAGTGGTATGTTTTTCTTTATACTTAATTTAGCAGGAATTGTCTCCATTGCTGGTTCCGTTGGTCTCTTGGACTTAAAGGTATCCTTTCGGGAGGGGGGTTGGGATCCCAGAGTCTCTAGGCCAACTTTGAGGGTGTAAGGAGGAAGCTTCTTCTGAGGATTTTGATAGAGAAGAGGGGAAGCCAGCTCTTCAAGTTCCATGGCCCTGATCTTTAAAGTTTTAGGGCAAATGTACTGTAAATTTGACAGTTAGCAGAAATATGGCTAGGACCGAGACTAAAGTTACCAACTTTCTGAAGCCTAAACGGGACAGAGTCCATCCTAACAGGCCCCACCCTGTGTCACTCAATCCCTTGGGTGCGGCCGCAGATAGCCCTGCACACTCAATCAATTATATTTTGCAGCCGCTTGCCCTGGTCACACGCCCACAGTAACACCAGTAGCAAACATCCGGATTAAAACAATACATCATTCTGCAGCAAGAAGTTCTGAATCATGATATGCAGAAAGTTAATCAGAAGCAAATTTGCTTTAAATTGTGTTCAGACATTCAAGCTGCATACATTGCTCCTCCTGACACTCCCATCCCAAACTGCTCATATTCCACCTCCTTTGCTGAGTAAACTTCACTTCAGTGACTCCCACCGCCACACTGGATTGTTGTCACACACTGCCCTACAGCTGATCAGGTTTAAGTACTGCACCTTAGTTCACTGCTGCCAGTCTCTTCTCTCAGTTGCTGGCAGGCAGACGGGTCGCACGTGCTTGCTTGCACTACTACCCAGTCTAATCTAACAGAAAGGAATGTGTTTATGGTGCTCCCACTGATCTGCTTGCCATCTGACTACCCAAGTATTTTCACATTCATGGCAAAACATAGATGCAGGGAAGAAGGTTGCAAATTGCCTCCAGCTCGAGAAGCGCCACAATGGTACTGAAATAAATGTCACTCACGGATCAGCAGTCAGCAAAAACAAAACAGGGACAAAAACAAGACAAGCAAGCAAAACCCAGGACAAAAGTGACATTCTGAAAACTTGTGGGGACACCAGGACATGCTGCCTAAAATAGGGACTGTCCTGAGAAAATCAGGATCATTCAGCTTTACAGAGACAAACTATACACAGATCATGGCTGTTAGCCTTGGCAATGATCTGACCACACTCGATACAATTTTTAAAATCAGTCAGTCCTGTTTTCTTTTTGGGTCTCACTGACATGCCCAATTCATGAGGAAATAAAATAACAGTGGAACCAACAGCAAAGAAATGCAGTTGGTTCCCAGCACAGAAAACAACCTCCCAAATGTAGCAATATAAGATTGCGGCAGTGCCCAGGAACAGAAAAAAAGACAGGAAAACTTAAAATATTCACTACAGATCCTAAGGAAAAGGAACTGGAGCAAAAGAACCAATAGTGTAAAAAAGCGCTGAAAACCTGCTGAGGAGATCGGTTCCTCCTGTTCCCCGAACCAAGTGGAACCGAAGTTTTACAGGATGCTGAGGAGAGCTCTCCAAGGTGTCTTACTATGCAGGTGGAGAAATGAACCTGAGCATTTTAGAATGCAGCAGCACCAAGGGGCAGCAATTTGAACTGTGGCATGAGCCAATGATACATTCCTTCATTTACACGCATTCCAATCTTTCCAGAGCAGTTCAACATAGGAGGCTGACTGCATTAGTTAAGCATACTGAGGATTCCTAGGGTTTGCAGAATGCCTCTTAGAGGTATTGAGGGGACAAACTGAGCATTCATTAACACAAATAAAATACTAAACACTAACCAGTATATTGAGATGGTTGCGCTTAATCTAATCTGATACAACTATTCAGCAGCCAGAGGGAACGGTCGGGCAGAGAGGATCTTATCCTTGTTAGCAGTAGCAACTCAGCTCCACATATGGATGAGAGGAGTGGTACTTTCTTAAGTATTGCTCCCACAGATGGAGGCATGCTGGCAGCTTGAGGCATGGGTTTCCGCCAGGGAAGTACGAGTGGTCAAGGGGTGAGGCATTGTTAGCTAGTGAGCTAGCATTCATGCTGTGTGCAAGACAAAAGAGACACAATGAGGGGCGGGTGGGGAGAGTCTGAGCAGCAATCTCAACAGAAGAAAATGCACTAGAATGATGAGAAAATGACATAGTGCAGGTATGTACTGGGGAAATGATTTCACTTTAATTCCATAGCAGTACGTGTATATAGAATGCACTATGCCCTGGTTCACAGGGACTTGTTTTTAACCATTGGTAGTAGTCTCTTAAGGCAGTGGTTAGAACCAAGCCTCAACCAGTCAGGATGCAGTGATTTCCTTACCTATTTTATATAGCAGAGTTCCTCACCTCAGGAACTTGTCCATGCCCCATCTCCAGAAGTATAGGCGCAGCGCGAGGTGGGGAGGCCCCTGGCCCCGCTCCCCAGGCCCTGGACCCCCATTAAAAATCATCCTCCAACTAAATTATAATATAATTTATATGCTCCCAGACCCCCCAGCTTTGTAGGGATTCTGGCCCCTTGTTCACTGACTCTGCACACTCCTCTGCCCAGACAACAACAGCATGGATTCTGAGAACTCCCACTCTCCTGGCACACCACTGGGCCAGCCTCAAAAAGTGGAACGTTCAGTCTTTTCTGATTTACACTTATAAGAAGTCCTCACCCTCACAGCCAGGGCAAATTTCAAATCTGATTTGGTCAAATCTGTTTTAGAATTTATAATGTTTAGAAATCTTCCTTTCCTATCTCCCATTTTTCCTACCATGCTGTACTCAATTCCTTTTACCCCTCTATCTTCCTCTTTCAACCAGCATTTCTCTCCTTTTTACCTCTATTTTCTGCCTTCTTTCATTCATACTTACAGTTGCATCTGACTGTTCAAAACCTCACGTGCTTCTTCTTTGTTACAAATCTCCTCGTAGCACTCCTGCTCCAGGCTCCCACTTCTCAACTCTTCAAAGGGGTTCTGTTGCTGTTGGCTCTCTGGCCATGGACTAGCATGGACAGAGCCTGTGTCTTATCAAGAAACACTAAGAAGGAAAACAAGAGAAGCAGAAGTCAAAGGTTTATAGGGGGTTATGCTCACCGAGTTCTATGGCTACGCTATGGTCCTTAACAGCTGGTGAAGTTAATCACTTTGGATGACAAAAACAGGATGGTGAGTGGAGAAGAGAGGTTCATTTATGGTGTATACTTAGAGTGGTTATGGCTGAATCAGTGGTGAACATTTAGACTGGCTGTGTACGGGTTAATCAGTCAGCTAGGACTGGTTTCAACAAACAGCAGCAGTCATTCCTCCACGCACCCCTCCCCAAGGGCAACAGACCTTCATGCTCCAGGGTGAAACTTTTCCACTTTCTGCTTCCATCCATTCAAGCTGCAGGAGAGGTGAGGACTTCCTGCCCTTTAGTGAGCAGGCGTTTCTCGAGCATCTCACCACGACTGGCCCATCACCAAGTGGCCACGAACTTAGTGCATGAGCTGAGTGGCAGTCTGCCGAGTCAGCCAAGGCTGACAGGAAGAGGCAACCACTCACTGCCAATAGTACCCTTTAGCTACAACATAGCAGGGATAGTGGGTGAGATTGTCTTGCTGCCTTGAAGAGCTTGCCTTGTGTTGTGCCTTTAATGTTAATTTCAACATGTAAATGTAGCCGGCTGCCATGCAGATGTTAAGGTGTTCTCAGTTACTATCCTGCTTTGTGCCTGTGGGCTCCAAGCAAGGTTAAAGGTGTCATCGAGGTACAGGATAGGAAACATAGGAAAACCAGAGAGTTGTAGAATTTGTTTATTAGTACTAGTAGTAACATAAAAAATAAAATTGTTCAGAATAACTATTTACAAAGGCAGAATAAACAGAGAAGATCCATCTGAGTTTTCCTTCAATCTCTGTGTATCCCAAAATATTGTAGCTCTTTCTAAGTCTTTGCAACCCCCATCTTAACAAGCATCCTGTTTTTATCAAAATGTTCTTGCATGTTTCAGGCAGGTGCAGCAAGAACACAATGTCCTAGAACTGATGCCCCTTCTCCACAGCTTCTGAAAAGGGCTTAAAACTGCTCTCAGGTTAACCCATTGACTTCCCAATAGCTGTTTGCAATCATCTCAAATTATAATTATGTACATTTCAACAGTAACGCTTATATAATTTCTAAACAAAGGGATCCCAATATCAGTTACATGTCCACATAATGATTTGCATATATTTTTATACCAGCAGATATGCAAGGGAGGAAAAGACAGAAACAGCAAGGAAGACTAAGAGACAGTGAGAGGCAAAGAATTGCAAGACTGTCAGAGATCAAATCCTAGGTCTCACAGGAAATTGTGGTTGCACAACCAGACAGACAAGAGACAGGAAAGGAAATAACAGAACAGATCCCTGCATTCATATGCTCCATAACGACTGGGACAGGGTCCTATTCAACCCTATCACAAAGAGGCTTGGGCTTAATGAACTTCTTAAGGTACATACCAGGGTGCTTCCTATCCCATATGTTATTTACCCTGGCAATAGAGCATTAGCTATACATTTACGGGAACTCAACATTAAGAAAATTCAGACTAAGTCAGGCCTGCACCACAAGATCACGCTTTATGCTGATAACATTCTGCTATACGTGACAGACCCAGGACCCATGACCAGTGCACTGCTAATGGTCCTGGAGGACTTTTCTTTTTCTAGGGATATAAAAATCAACACCCAAGAATCCTGTATTATGGGGGTGGGAAGGCATGGGCATATGTGGAAGGGTTGCCTCACCCCACTCACAGTGGCAAAAGAGTGTATCATATATTTGGGAATTAAGGCAGGCCCAACAGTTGAGGGGTTGTATGGTTTCAACTACAGGTCCCTCTTACAGGTACTGATGGAAGATCTATAGAGATTGTGAGCACCGCTCTTAGCATGGTTGGGGAGACTTAACCTCATAAAATGACAATACTTCCCAAAATTCTCTATCCCATGGAGATGCTTCCAGTAGGTCTTACAAGAGATGATAGGCAGAGGCTAGAGGCAGCCATCTGTGCAGTTCATTTGGTGGGCAAAGGACCCGGAGTCAACCTACCTGGACTTACATGGGTGAATGAGCAAGGGGCCTAAAGTTCCCAGGTGCACAATAGTATTGTCTAGCAGCTGAAACTTGGTACATCCAAGATTGGATTGCCCAAACAGATAGGGGTAGTGTTTGATCTGGATAGAGTGGGGCACCTTTACTGCCAAACATATAGAAATCTATGCCTCACCTCAGGAATCCGTTGCTGGAGAGTACACTTATGTCCTGGCATGCACTATGCAGGAGTGAGGGGGCCACAGAGCAGACCTTGCTGGTGCCCCAGCAAAAATTCTGGACTTTCTACTGGGCATGGAAAGTGATGCCTGTCTCCTACGGAAAAGATGGTGAATTCACTGCCTAGGCAACCTTATGTCTGCGATGGGTCTTGGACCTTTGTGGAACTAATCACACTAGAGAAATCTCAACATGCACTTCCACTTATATTTTCAGGTATGCCACTTTGTGGGGAGCTAAACAGGCAGAAGCCTCTATCAGCAGGTAAAGGCCCACTGGAACACCTTTATACTAAGTAAAAGGCAGAACTCAAAGTAAATGATTTCAGCTGTAGTGAGGTAGGGGTTGGGTCATGTTCCATCACTGAAAGTAAGGGAAGATGGGCAACAGATCTGGGATGTTTAATCCCGGAGAAGGGCTGGCAGAACATACACGCATGTCACATATTTATATGCAACATATATAAGCAAATATAAGCCAGTTCAACATAAATGTGTTAATCTCCTACAACAGCCTCCACAGGTCTCCTAGGTCATATATACAAGCATTAGCACACTGCTTGCTGATATATGAATCATACATTATATTTTATAGTGTATGGTCCTGATAACGATTAAAAATAAAGAAGCAGGATCCTTACTATTGTTAGCTTCAGTCACGGCCTCTCACTGCCATGGCAGTTTCAGAAGGCCGTTAGTCCATCTAGCGTATATACGAGAGTGATCTGCATTGTTATACCATCGATGTGATGTACCATTGATGGGTCAACAACATAGTGATGCCACATCGATGGTATAACAATGTTACAAAAAGATGGATTTCACCATATAACAATGTTCTTCTACATAAATATATAAATTAATTAATTAATTAATTAATTTATTGAATTGTTTCACCAGGAAAGGCACACTGAGCAAAAAGATGCTCGTGCCCCGTGTGACCTGGGGAGGGTTACAATGGGAGGATAACATGTAGGTTATCAAGCAACAACATAGAACATGTATACAGTGGATTGTGGTAAAGTTGGCTATACATTGGTTAACAGTCAAACACAGAGGCATACAAACACAGAGTATGGCTAACTGAGGCAAAATTAAATCATAACAACTGATTCTATACAGGACAGTAGAGACAAGACTTGACAAGTCAGGTAGGTTGGCAAGTAGGTGTGAGCGTGGCTCAGTTGGTAGCACATCCACCTCTGGACCAGAAGGTCATGGGTTCTTGTCCCAAACCGGGATTGGACTTGCACCTAAAAATCGCTGGCATCCTGAGTGCAGTATTGGGGGGTGCTGTACTGCTGGGTGTGCCATCCTTCAGATGAGACATTAAACCAAGGATCCTTCTGCCCATCCTGGTGGGTGTCCAGGTGGAAGTAAAGAACCCAGAGCACTCTTCGCAAAGAGTAGGGAACATTCCGTGTCCTGGTCAACATTCTCATTCCATATCTTAAATAAGCTGGACACCCTGTATCATAGAGCCATCAGATTTATTACAGACCTTCCCTCCAGCACCCATCATTGCTCTCTTTACATGGCAGTCAATTGGACATCCCTACAGCACAGAAGAAAAGGAATGCTGCAATCTGGATCTTTAAAGCTTTATCAGGCAAACTCCCTCCTATATCTCAGACTGTTTCACCCGAATCACATCTAGGCCATACACCTTAAGGATCAACAAGCTCATTATGCTAAAGATTCCCATTACCTGCACCGTTTGGGAGGGCTGCTATCAGCTATTCCTAGCATTTGTCTGGAACTCACTCCAAAAATCTATGAATCTGAATACCATCTTACCCTTATCATCCTTCAAAGATTATACACCGCCTTTTTCCAGAGTTGTGCAACTGCTTCCATAAGGCCTAGTCTCCCATCCAACCTACACCCTCCCTTCTGTAATCCACTATGTTTAGTTTCCTTCTTCTACCCAGTCAGTTATCAAATTTCATATAAAAGCCTACAAAAGCCCTATTATTTGATTATTATCCCTGCTATATCTATTATCCTCTTCATTTTACAGGTTAAGTTATTTTACTGTGCCTTGTATATCTGTAAATTTTGTATATATCTCTTATTTATTTGATTGTACTAATGTTATGCTATTCTCATGTCTTTGTAAAAAACTTGTACCCTTATTTTGTATGACCACTCAGGTCCATCTTGTAAATGAGCTACGCCAATGATGTTCGCTTGAATAAATAAAGATTTTGATTGATTGATTGATTGATTGATTGATAAACTGGTTCATGCAATTATTCCGGCTGTGTATGGGTGATGGGTGAAGATGTGCGATATGGCCACCACCACACAGTCAGTCACTTCACTACCAGTCAAGCACTGCTTGTAAAGTACTTTGGGATACACTGTGTATGAAAAGTGCTACATAAATGCCGGTTCTTCTTCTTCTTCTTCAAGTAAGTCCTGTGGTGTGAATATAAGGCAGCTTCCAGGCATAGGAAGGTGCCGCTGATCAGGCAAGGGAATTTAGATGGGGAGGGGCTAGGAGATCAAGTGCAGGAACAATTTACTGAGAGGTAATTTGCCAGAGCAGTACATAGGGAGTAGGTGGTGGAGGAGTGGCAAATGTAATCACCTATAACAGCCTCCACAGGTGTCATAGGTCATATACAAGCATTAGCAGGCAATATTGCTAGTTTATTGCTCACTCTTTTCTCAAAATCTGTATCCTCCCATTTTAGAGTTGGAGACAGTACTTGTCCAGTTTGGATCTTAAAATCCTCCACGGTCTTACAAGGCACTGCTTCAGGTGATACACTGTTTCATATGGACACCACTCTCTGGGAAAACCACATAGCCCTTTTTTTGTTCTGTTAACCTCCTTTTAATTATAATATGTGGATCTTGTTTCCTCTGCATTTCTCTTATTTCAAAGTCTAAACAATTCCACAAATCATGGTTGTTGAAGGTCCCATATACCAGGCATAAATTGCCCCAACCTATGGTACTCCAAGTGTATATATCCCAAGCTGATTCCACCTTTCCCTATATTCCAGTCTTCTTAAACCAGTTATCATTTTGTTGCCCTTCGTTGAACCCTCCCAAAAGGTTCTGATTGCAGACTTATTATAGGGTGCCCAAAACTGTGCATAATAGTCCAAACGTAGTCATACCAATGAGGCGCATAATGGCAAAATCACTTGTTTATCTCTACTATTTATATGTTCACGCATACATGCCAAGACACCATTTGCCTTTGTTGTAACCAATTTGGCAGTGTTTCTTAAAACTTAGGTCTTCAGTTTAAGGTTACTCCCATATCTCTTCCTCAGTAACAGTTCTCAGGACCTGCCCTTATGATACCTTCTGATTGTTCTTTCCTAGGCTGCATCACTGAGCGTTTTCTATATTGAAGTCCAGTTTATGTGTCTGTACCCATATATCAAGCCTTGTTCATTCCCTTTGTAGGTTTGCACTTTCAGAGAGCTGTGTACCACAGAACCTATCTTAACATCATCAGCGAACTTAGCATGTCCAAACTCCCACTGTTAAACAAACATGGTCCCTTCCAGTGCTGATCCTTGGGGTACCCCTCTGGCAACTGGTATCCAATCAGATTACACACCTCATAATGTAACCTTTTGTTCCCTATAGGACAATCAAGACTCTATGCAGGCAAGTATGGGTGCCCAGGACAGGACTGCCCTAGTCCAGTGATCCTTCTGCTACAGGACTCCTCCTAGTTCTACCCTCCAGTCGACGCCACCAACACGCTCAAAATTGGTGCCTTTTAAATCGCCTTCGTGACCACCTTTCAACTCATGCTGCTGAAATGCAACTAACTAAATCCCAGCACCTCCTCGGGCCTCGAAGACTCGTGCCATCTTGCTCACTCCAATCTCGACAAAGTCCTCTGGACTCTCCCCCACTTTAGCTGCTCCTACCTGAAAATATGTTTCTGCCCTCACTGTTACTGCATTGCAGGGACTTATATCTCCCATTTGTATCGCTCTCGTTACCTGTGTAAATTGACTGTACATAATGCTCTGTATCTCTGTAATAATGCTTTTATCACTGTTACCTATGTATTTTATGTATTCACTGTCTGCATTTAGAACTTTGTATTATTATTTTATTTTCACTGTGATGAGGTGCTTTTGTAAATGAGTCTCTGACTCAAATGTTGTAAATCCGATGTACAAATAAATAGATAAAATACATAATCTGTTATTTATCCCAAAGCTAATCAAACTGCCGATTAAACCATCATGTGGGACTAAACAGGAGGCAGTATAGCACAGTGGTTTAAGGCTCTGAGCTGCAAACCTGGTGACATCCAGCAGACCAGACCTGGGTTTGAATCCCATAGCTTCCACTTACGTACTGTGTGACCCTGAGCAAGTCACTTAACTTCCCTGTCCTCCCAGGTCACTCCTGTAAAAAGCTTTTAGCTTAGTGTGCTACTCCATGTTAAACAACTAAAAAAAATCAAATATTCTACTGTTGTCTAGGAAAATCACATTAACTGGTTTACCATCCTCCAGTGTCTTACTGACACCCTCAAAAATGAGATCGAGTTAGTCTGCCATGACCTTCCCTGGTGAATCCATGCTGTGTGTTATCACTCCAATTATTTGAGACTATAAAGTTCTCCACCTCCTCCTTCACAATGCCTTCAAGAACTTTCCCCAGTACAGACATGAGACTAACTGGCCTGTAATTCTTACACTGTGTTTTATCCCTTTCTTGTATATAGGGTAACTGTAGCCCTCCTCAAACTCTTTACAACTAGCCAACTGTTCAGGGAGGTTTGAAAGATCCTAATTACGGTCCTACTAGTTCATCAGCTAGTTCCTTAATAACTCTAGGGTGAAGTCTGTTGAGGCAGGAGCTTTATTTGAACCATTTTTTAACCTGGTGCATATATTGATTTTCTTCAAATATAATCCAGAGTGCATTCACTAGCTGGTAGCTAACTTCGTATGTCTTATCTTTTGCTAAATACACTGCCATTCATTTGTCTATCATCGACCAGTTTCCACTAGCATCAACCAGTGGTCCCACCTGTGTTGCCACCACTCTTGTAATTAATATTATTATAAAAGGCCTTGTAGTTATCTTTACCCTTTGTGGCCAGTCTTAGTTCATGGTTCCTCTTCTTCTAATTACTCTCTTAGATTCCCATGTGCACCACTTGTATACCTCCCATACTTCATGAGTATGTAATTTCTAGCCATCATAAAGGCTTTCCTCCTTTTTATGTTGTCTAATAATAATAGTTTTATTTATAAAGTGCCTTCAGTTTTCAAAGCGCTGTACAAGTTAAAACAGTACAAATCAAACACAAAATCCAATAACAAACACAGATAAAACCATAATACATAATCTTGCACATGCTAAGCAACATCTTGTGGTAGTAGGAGAAACACAGAGGTGTGTCAGAGTTGACGAATGCAGGACACACTTTAGTAGGTGCGTCCCTCATTCCCCAATTAGCCAGCATGCTAGCACTGACACAAGTATATGCAAAGTGCCACTGACTTGAAACAAACGTATCGCTGCAATCGGAGACAAGCTTGTCATGCAGCGCACAGATAACACGCCTCCCATATGTGCCTTTCCTGGTGAAGCATTTCAATAAACATGGTGGCTCCTGCCACCCGCCACACGATCCCCAGAAAGCCAACTCAGGGGTGCCCAGTTCCTCTGTCTGCATGCTCCCCAGTTCAATTTGTTTGCTGACAGGGTGCCCAATCCCTGTTGGCATAATGCCCCCAGTTTAAATTGTTTGCTGACTGGGGTGCCCAATCCCCGTCTGAATCATGCCCCCACACACACATATTCTTTCTTTGCAGACAGGGTGCTCAATCCCCATCGGCTTCAGTCCCCCGCAAAAAACTAATGTGACACTTGAGCCCACCACAGTGCGCCTAAATGTATTTGTTTTGTAAAACCTGTGAATAAAGAAAACATTCCGTTGAGTTTTTATTTTTTTGTCCCTGTAAAAAAAATGGTCCTGTGTCGTCAGGATGCCCTCCTCCCCAAAACTGTACCCACCTCTGCACGCCTCACCTCCCTCACCCCCATCCCATACGCACTTTTGGAGGTCCAGCGCGTGATCCTTGGTGGAGTGGAAGACATCTGAACTCTTCAAAAGACAATTGTGAACTGAAGAAAATCACGGTAAGCTGTATAATGGCATCAATCAGAGGTTTCAACTTAGGTGGATATCTCAACCATTTTTTGAATTTTGACTCTAAATTGTCAATATGGGGTTCTTGGGGCCCCACCTCATGAACACATGCACTGTCATCTCATTATTCGGTCCTGAAAGGTCATTTCACAGTTACTGTGCAGAATCACCTTTCAGGACTGATTAACAAAATGACAGTGCCACTGTTCATGAGGTTGGGTTCCAAAAGCCTGTGTTGCAAATTTGGTGAAAAATTCCAAATAATGACTGTGTTATGAGTGTATCTTGCGCAGTTTCCCACACGCTTGTAAGTTCAACAATTTTTAATATTTTCACTCCAGATTTTCAACATTGCCGTTATTTCATACCTCCTTATGAACAGTACATTTGTCATTTTTCACATCCTGCCCAAAATGTGTTTTTCGCACAAGTGGCACACAATGGTGCAGTCGCTGTGGAAAATCAACGCTTGGGACAGATTAACAAAATTACAATGACACTGTTAATGGGTGGAGGTCCCAGAATGCATATGTTGAAAATTTGATTAAAAATCCCAAAATAATTGCATTATGGGCGTGCGTTATGCAGTTTCTATGCATGCTCGTGACTTCACCAATTTTAATATTTTCACTTCAGATTTTCAACATTGCCATTTTTCCACACCTGCTCATGAACAGTACAGTTGTCATTTTCACATCTTGACCCCAATTTTTTTGCACGGCACACAATGGCATGGTCACTGTGAGAATCAACGTTCAGGACAGATAAACAAAATTACAGTGACACTCTTCAAGAGCAGAGGTCCCAAAATGCCTATTTTTTTTTTTTTTTTTTGTAATCTATTTATTCAGATTTTCAAGATAAAAACAACATACATCTGACATACATCAAACATACAAACAAAGATCTGCAACCTCCTACACAAATTACACTATAGAAACTTAATACAGTATTTAGATCATCCCTTACCAATCAGTCTCAGGTATCTAATTCATTTAAAACATCCTTATTTCTTATTATATACAATCAGTTCAAACATTTCTTTTGTTATGCTTTACTCCTATACATGCACTCTCCACCACTCCCTACCTTGTCTTCTGGGCCTCCAATCCTCTCCAATCCACTAAACCTCTTCCAGCTGGGGAAGGGACTCCATGGTCCCTAGAGTAAACCCTCCCTAAGGGCTGTTTCCTCCTCCCCACTCAATGAGGTCAGAGAGGGGCCCCTCTGCCCGCATAATTACCGGAGTCAGTCTTTCCAAAGCCAATATCTGAATAACCAACCTGTACCACTGCTGGATTGTGAGGTTTCACATGAGAGACCCACGTGTTCTGGATGCAGTGGCGTGCCAAAACCAGCAACACCCTATTCCACCTGGGCAGTGGCTCCCACCCCCTTCCCCTATTACCATCCCAAACAGACACAGCAGGAGGTCCACCTGCAGAGGCTGTTCTGCCATTCTGGAGACCGCCCTATTACCTCCCCAGAAAGGCTGCAGGACCTACAGGACCAGAAACAATGCATATAAGTCCCTCTTTCCTCCCAACATCTACCACATAGGGTGAGATAGCAGGATGTGCTTTATTTACTATCACTGGTGGATAATAGAGCCTATGCAGGAACTTATAAAGGCTTCTAACTCTGTTACACACCAACAAGCCTGCATGCAATTTTAGTACCCTGCCACTTCTCCTCTGTGATCCTTCCCATATCCCTTTCCCATAACTGTTTCGTTTTCTGGGTGAGATTGGGATCGTCCTACTTCCAAGCTTTGCTGCTTTCGGATGAATCCTTAGGGTCCTTTTTAGTTTGATATACTAGGGCTTCCACGGTTCCCAGCCATGTTTCTCTGTCCCACCTCTCCCCATACTCCATAAAAGTCCCGCAACTGTAGGTACCGAAATAGATGGTGCCTGTTCATCCCCAGGGTTTGTTGCATATTTTCAAATGAACTTAGCATCCCACCCACCATCAAATTCCCACACTTTTCACCTTCAACTCCCATTCCTGAAATCCCCATCCGGGGAGGAAGAACAGTTTTCCGCCACAGGTAATAACAGAGTCTCACCCTCCCTGATCCCCTCTGTTTTCTGAGCTGCCTCATGCCTCCAGCACTGCTCTCACTAGGGTTATTACCACCCAGCGATATATGCCCTGTGCCCTTACTCTGCAGGTATGTCGTGAAGACGCCTGGGCAACCCCACTGCTCCAAGTTTACCCAGCTAGCAGTACTTGGCTGATTACCCAGTCCACTATAAACCGCTGCTAGATGGAGAGGTGATAATTACTCAAGTCTGGTAAGTTAAAGCCCCTTTAGTTGATTTGGCCTTCAGTTTTCAAAGACAGGCCTCTGCCTCACGTTCCTTCCAAATAAACCGAGAAAATGATTTCTCCACTCTTTATATCCCCATTGAGAGTCCCACATGTATCATCTGCATAGGACACAGGAATCTAGGAGAATATTCATTTTGATCAAATTGAGCCTAGCAAACCAGGAAATAAGAAGTTGCATCCACCTCTTCAGATCTGCCTCAATCGTTTTAATGAGCGGTGAATATTTATTTATTTATAATATAGTAATAGTTTATAATAGTTTATAAAATAGTTTAGCCCATACAGAGACCCCAAAGACCTGCCCACTTTTATACCCAGATAGGTGAAGTTTTCTGCACCACTTTCAAGACCCATCGTTCATCATCCTTCCTGGCCCTGGGAAGCAGAGCATTTCTGATTTACTGAGATTAATTTTGTATCTCGAGAAAGCAGCAAAAGCTTTAACAACGCCAATAATGGGGCATCAAGACTGAGGATTTTAGAAAACAGGAGCATATCATCCACATACAGCGGAACCCTGCATGCCTCTGACTCCTTTGATATCCACACACTGAGGGATCACCACAGCTAAAGGTTCTAAGGCCATTGTGAATAGCAATGGAGAGAGGGCACCTGCCTTGTGCAATGCTCTAATTTGAAGCTGTCTGAGAGGACCCCATTTGTCAAAATTTGTGCCCTAGGGACCATACATAGCCCTTACCTAGTTAATATATGAATCACCCAGACCAAACCGGTCCTCACCTCGAACAGGTATTCCCACTCACTTCTATCAAATGCTTTTCAGCATCCATAGAGACAGTGTAAACCTTCTCCTTCATTTGGTTCACCCTCCATATAATATTGAAAAGGTGAATATTGTGGTATGAAAATGCCCTTTATGTACCCGGTCTGGTCTGGGTGAATCAGCTCAGGGAGAACATCCTCCAGTCTGGTGACTAGGACCTTGGCTAGAATTTTTAAATCACAATTCAATAGGGAGATGGGTGTGTATGATGCGCACTCTGACTCATCTTTCACTGGCTTAGGAATTAAACAGACCACAGCATCATAACAAGTCCTAGGAAGTTTGATTTTCTCTTCCCTTCTGCTCTCTGGAACACCCCTCTTAACACTTCCGCCAACTGTCACACCAAGGCCTTATAAAATTCCACAGGGAATCCATCAGGCCTATTAGCCCTGCCCTGCTGCAGCCTCCCAATGGTCTTCAAGATCTTTTCCTTTGTAATTAGCTGACTGAGCTGCACCTTCTGCTCCCTCGTAACCTTTGGGAGTGCCACCTTATCTAGAAATTCCATTATCAAGGATCCCTTCCCTATGCTCAGCCTTATAGAGTTGACTATACATTCCTTGAAGCAATTCTGAATTTTCTTGGGGTCCCTGTGGATGTCTCCTTCCTGGCCTTGATCCCTGTTATCCTTGTGGGGGCATCGCCCACCTTCATTAATCTCACCAGAAGAGGCCCAGGCTTGTTGCACCACTCAAACATCTGGATGCTACAATAAAACCACAATGCTTTCTTCTCCTCTCACCAGGGCATTTAGAGCATCTCTAGTCATTGTGAGGGGTCTCTCTGGCTCTCCCCTTCACCAGCCATTTTTCCAAATCCTTCAGCTGCATCTCCAATTCAAGTCTTTTCTCCTTTTCTTCTTTTTGACCCTTGCCATAAATTCTATAATTGCCCCTCACAAAGCCTTCCCAGCCTCCCAAAATAGGGCCTTGGGGTTCCTT
This sequence comes from Neoceratodus forsteri, assembly GCA_016271365.2. Lineage (NCBI taxonomy): Eukaryota > Metazoa > Chordata > Ceratodontiformes > Ceratodontidae > Neoceratodus > Neoceratodus forsteri. The sequence continues at coordinate 1,102,955,005 of CM028133.1, forward strand.
CTTCACATTTGTGTCCTCATTATTATTTCCACTGATCTAGTAAGTGCTCCTTAAATTCCTTATTTACAAGCATGGTTGTAGGAATCTCCACTGAGATGGGAGTCTCTCTGTTCTCTTAATGAGATTCTGTCACCACCATTGCGTGGTCTGATACATGGATGGGGCTATGGGCAACACCCATCATCATGTTACTCCAACCCCTTGGCAGGTAGATATAGTCAACATGACCAAGTACCATGGGGTTGGAGAAAAGGTATATTCCTTTGCCCCAGGATTATTTGTCCTCCAGGCAGCCACCAGATCCATGTCTACCATCCCCACCTGCCACTGATACAGAGCCTCATTCCCCTTCCTTTACCCTCCCAGTGGTCCATAACTGGGTCCATTGTACTTTTTAAACCCTTCCCAAGACCAGCCCTGGAAATTGTCTAATTAATAGATCTTGTGGAGCAGGGAGGAAGTGTGGATCATATACAACTGGGGCATAAACACTGCCAAATGTAATCTGCTCCCCATAAAGCACCCCGTGATGAAAATATATCTACCCTCCTGTGGTCCTTGACAATTCTCTTGACCTCTAACAGGAGGTGTTTATTCAGAAGAACAGCCACCCCTGCTTATGTGAGGAATAGGAGGCTGCATAGTATTTACCGACCAACCCCCAGGCTAACTTGGCATGTTGGGATCAGTCAGGTGGGCTTCCTGAATTAAGGCCACCTGAGCTCCTCTCCTTTTAAGGGCCATTAGAGTACTGCCCTTTGATTGGATTAGCAATCTCCCAGATGTTCCAAGAGACCACTATCAGCTCTTGCAACTAGCCATATTGCTCTCCATCCTCCTCCCTGCTCACTTCACTTGAAAGTGCCCATCGATTTGACCTACAGCACATGTATATCTCTATACCTGGAGCATTCAGAATATCACATTCCATATAAGTTGCACAAAAAACATAGAAAGAGCATAGATAGAAACAGCATAACAAACCACTCCCCCCATACCATCCACTTTGGCAGAGTCTCTATCCCTCCTGTTTCCTTTACCCATATCCAACCCAACCCTCTCAGCCTTACTGGAACATTTAATGTCACACACCTTCTCATTTCCAGAGTCCCCACCCTTCTCCCGCTCCCCCAATGTCATGAATGACACTAATCTCCAAAGCATGAGTGTCTAGTATTTCCTTTACAGTTATATATGTTCACCACTCCACCAACAGCTGGAGATCACAGATATGATCCCCTTCCCATTATTTGTGATTCAGTCTGCACCCTCCAGCCCAATCACACTGATAAAACCTCGTCTTGTCTAAGTAACATGGTAACATCCAGCCACAACATGGAACCCTCCTCCCTTTTATAGAGATCCCAGAGAGACAGCTAAGAAATTTCAACATTTAAACTTTGAACTAGTTCAAACATTTACAACACAGTGTGCCCCGGTTTCAGAATTCTCCCTCCCACCCAAAGACCTTCTCCCCCACAAAGCAGAAGCCCATCCCTTCCCCTTTCAGTATATCCCATTACTCTGACACATTTATTTGTTGTTCCTGAACCAACCTTGAGCCCTTTTCCAGTCCTGCACAGTCTAAACAGGGATAGCAGGAAATTCTCCCCAGTCCCCTTTACCTTCTTCAGAGCCCAGAGAGGCTGCTCCAAGAGAGGAGTACAGGCTGCACTTCCAACATATGCACAGAGCCCCACTGCCTCCAGGCACACCAACTGCAACTACCAGATGAGCTGGCCTCGCAGCTCCACCTCCGAGTGCAGGCCCTCTGACTCAGGTCCTAACCAAGCACCAGTTCCCCTTGAAACCGTGGGTGCAGACACAATCCTCCGCATCCAATTCCAGCTGCCACCATCTTGCCCAGGCCTTGCAGCTTCTGTGATCCTCCTGACCCCTGCTTCTCACCACGTTCAATGAGCCTCTGCCTGCATGGGGAACTTCTCAGGATGCGCACAGCAGGAACACCACCTCGCCTGCTGTACTGGCTTTGCCATACTGCTTGTCAGGAGAGGAGCTGAAAATTCCCAGGCATCCAAATAGTGAGTACAACAGAACAGAACAGTCCAACTATTAAACAGATATAGTTCAGTCATTAGGGTGTCTGCCTCCTCTTAACCCACTTTCCTCTGGAGCTCCTTCACAAATTGTTCCGCTTTAGCTACCTCCGAAAAGAATAAGTTGCCCCTTGTGGCAGATCTTAAGGGTCGTGGGGTAAACAAAAAATTCTCCACCTTCAGGCCCGCAGCTGGCTTATCAGTGGGTTGAACATTTTTCTTTTTCAAAAGGTGGGTGGAATAGTTCTAGGATGAAAACAACCTTCTCCCCTCGAACTCCATAATACCTTTCTCCCGGTATGCCTTCAATACTGCCTTGTGGTGTTGAAAATCATGAAATCACATAATGATCTGCCGTGGGGTTGATCTCTTGGGGTTGGGGCATCACAGCGCAGTGACCCTCTCCAGTTTCAGGTGGCCATTCTTGGGTGTAGGCCCAGCAGCTCAGGTAAAGTTTTTGTACAAAAATCCAACACATTTGCCTCGTCCATGCCTTCCGGTAGCCCCTCAGGTGCAGATTGAAGCACCTGTGATAATTCTTTGGTAATCAAAGCTTCTTTAAAATTGTCCCACTCTTTTTGGAGGACAACGACCTGCCCAGGAACCACAGCATCAAATCCTCCAGCCTTGATATATGGTCCTCCGCCTCATTTATCTGGTTGGTGTGTTGAGTTGTTGTTCAAGGACCTCTTGCAATTTGAGGTCGATTTTGTTCTCTAACTTCAGGGCAGGGCTCGGCGCAGCAGTGACCTGTCCAGTTGCTTCTCAGCCTGCGCACTCACCTCCGCGCAGGCAAAATTTATGTAGCGTTTCCTCATGATTCGGACAACCTCTTTTTACCAGTTTTATTAATGGCGCTGGCTTTTCCGGTTGGAGTTAAATACTCTTCTATGTTGCCTCCTTACACCTTCTCAGTGCCACTACGATGCAGAAATGTGGGATCTTCTTACTTTTGTTTTAATTTTTCCAGCCATTGGCTCAGAGCAGTTACAAAGCACGTCTATCAAGTTAGCTGCTCATCAGCACCCCAAGATGCCTATGTTGAACATTTGGTTAAAAATCCCAAAATAATTGCGTTACTGGTGTGTGTGTTGCGAGTTTCTACGCACACTGTGACTTCATCAATTTTTCATATTTTCACTCCAGATTTTCAACACTGTCATTTTATACCTCCTCATGAACAGTACAGCTGTCATTTTCACATCCTGCCGAAATGTGTTTTGCACTTGTGGCCCAATGGTGCAGTCGCTGTGCAAATGACCTTTCAACTAATGAACTGACAGTGCCACTGTTCATGAGGTGGGGTCACAAAAATCTATGTTGAAAATTTGGAGTGAAATACCAACAAACACCTGGTGCATTAGGGTTTCCAACCATAACGCCCAACCCTGTAGAGACTGACAGACATCAGGGTGTGACTTGAGATCGTCGGCTGTAATGCTCATGCCATTCCACTCCTACCCCACTCTGCAGTCAGTGACAGGCATCAAGGTATGCCTTGTCTCTTCAGCTCAAAAGCTCACCCCATTTCTCATATACTACACCCATCTCAGCATGTTCCTTATGGAATGGGGTGACGTATAACCGAACCCCAATGCACACCGCAACACTTGTCGGTGTCTGCAGGGTAGGGTGAGGTGAAATGGCATGAGCATTATGGCTGACAACCCAAAGGCACACCTCAATGCCTGTCAGTCTCTTCAGGGTGGGTGGGATTGATGTCAGTTCACCACTTCACTGCCATTCCTATTATGCATCTCTAACTCCTGCACTACCAATACCAATGCCAGCAAGACAACATTTAGCATTGACAAATGCTTGTTCTGATCTTGTTCTTAACTATCTTGCTAAGCCATCCCAGAATCCTCCCTTTGTATTTATATTTATGCTGTTCTGGTACATACTCATCAATCAAATAGTTTCTTTGCCATCAAAATTTCCACATCTCGTTATAATCCATATTCTCTCATTCATTTTCCATTCCTACTTCCTTAATACATTGTTTATCCCAGAAAATCCAAACCGTTGAAACATTTAATTTTTGTACTACCATTCGCCTACAATTTATCTCCTTAACTTCAAGCATCATGATGCCATGATCATTGCCACATAAAGACTCACACAACCTGCAATTAATTATCTGGCCCTCCAGATTGCTCAAAACAATATCTTGTATATTGTTTCCACTTGTACTATGTGTAACATGCTGCTGCAAGTTAAGCTTGTAAATAATATCAATAGAATCTTTCTCAAAGGCCATTCTTCCTTCCATCGTGTCCCACCTAATGCCTGGCATATTGAAATCATCAAGTAATAATATCCTATCATCTGATTTAATCTGGCCAACTGCTCTAACCGTTTTTATTCAACTCCATACTTAGTGCTGGTGGTCTATAAACGGGTCCCACTATGATTTTTTCCCTGTTTTTGGGTAACAATTTAAGCCATGTATGTTCTAGGTCACATTCATCTTCATCTTCCAGAATTATTATTTCTGCCATTATGTTATTAGATATACATGCTGCTGCTCTCCACCTCTCGTGTCCTTCCTTTCCTTGCTGTACAGCATGCAGTCTGAAATCTCTCCACCCTAAGAATAATCCTCCCTGCACCAGGTCTCAGTGATAATATGTAACTGGACTCCTCATGTACCAGAATTTGTTCCAATTCATCCTTTTTCCTTGCTAGACTCCCAGCCTTAGTAAATAATACACTCCAGCCCTTAGTTATATAATTGATAGGTGCAGCTCATTCAATGGCAAGAGCTTCATGCATTTTAATGCACCACCAACATTCCCTCCCTGTTAATTTAAATGCTTCAAAATACTACCACTAATTATATTCTCTAGCACCCAAAGGTGGTCAATAACTTTAACCCGGAGCATTGTCTATGTGTAGCAGGTGCACAAAGAGATGAGAAACTATTGTCATTACTTTTGGGCCTGTGAGAAACTATAACCCTTCTGGAGGGCAGTAGCAACACCTATAGAGTAGAAACATGGTTGGCAAATCCGGTCATGCCTCAGGTCATGCTCCTAGGGGCAGAGGACCAGGCTAAGGAAGAATGTCTGCAGTGCCCCAGAAACACTAGATTGCTGAAAGTATAAGTGAAACACTGTATCCAGAACACTTGGGCATCTGAGACAACTCCCACAGTAGCCACGTGAGGAGGAGCTAATATCTCAGATCCTCCCCTCAGAACATCTAACATACAGTCTGAGAGACTGAGTGAAAGCTTTGAAAAGGAATGGGAGATACTAAGATTTCATTCCACCCCAAAGTGAAATGTCGATACTTTCTGGTATTGTATAGCTGACAGAGTATGTCCAAAGGGGACAAAATTTCCTCACTGAACCATTCTATATGTCGTATACACTTATAGTATATTGTTAGGGTTTATTGTCTGAGGAAATCAGTGGCTGCACAAAAGTTGTCATGTACATTCTATTAAGTTGTTATGCATGTTCTAAAAGTTGTTGTGAACATTCTATCATTATAGTGTCAGTGGCTCAGTAGGTAGCACACTCGCTCTGAGGCCGGGAGATCAGAGGGCTGTGGTTCAGTTCCCACATCTGGCACTTGGGTTACTATCCCAGTACTGACACTTCAGTGCAGCATGAGAGGTGCTGCACTTCTGAGGTGCCGTCTTTCAGATGAGACGTTAAACCGAGGTCCCGCCTGCCTGGATTGGTGGTAGTTCAGGTGGATGTTAAAGATCCCATGGCACTTATCGAAAGAGTAGGGAATTTCCTGGTGTCCTGGCCAGATTTCCCTCATTCACTAAAAATACCACCAACAACAACTAATCTGGTTCAAGGTCAGTTGGCATTCATCTGTATCCCTCCCCGGTCGTGCCTGAAAATAGGCAGGATTTGTCCAGTGCACTTACCCGTCAACAAAACTAAATGAATAAACAAATAAGGAGACAGTATAGCGCAGTGGTTTAAGGCTCTGAGCTGCAAATCTGGTGACATCCAGCAGACCAGACCTGGGGTTTGAATCCCACAGCTTCCACTTGTATACTGTGTAACCCTGAGCAAGTCACTTAACTTCCTTGTGCTCCCAGGTCACTCCTGTAAAAGCTTTCAGCTTAGTGTGCTATTCCTGGTTAAACAACTTAAAAAGTGTGCTTGCTCGAGCTGACTCCCACCTAGCAGCCCACTTTCATTTTCAGTGAGCATTCTTTCTCTCTCTCCTCCTGCATTGGTGCTCAGCGCCACTCACAGCTCCCACGCTACTTTCCTATACAAAACCATACACTATAAAAATAAAATATGGGTGACCATACACAGTTTGCCTTGTGTTACCATCCCAGAGTTGAGATAACAGTATGGACCTCTCAAGCTTTGCTCTCATGGTCCATATGCTGTTATGGAAACACAGGCTTGTTGTGTATGGTCACCCATACATTATTCCTATGCTTGCTAGAATTTGCTTTATATTTTTAGCCAATTTCAACCAAAAATATGAATGTTTATTTTGCAACATGAAAATTTATTTTTCTGAGTAAAATAGTTATTAGATACTCAAAAAGTTATGCTTCTATATTTTCAATTTATTTCATGTAAAACTTTAAAAATAAGTTTGTTAAAAACATAACATTAGATATGAGTATGTCACATACACATCATTGTTTAAAACCGTGAAAGTAGCTGTGATGTCAGAATATAATAAAAAGAAACGATAACGTTTTCAGAGGAATTTAGCACTAACCAATGAATTTAAATTAACGTCAATAGAAAAACAATTGCAGGAATTCAGAAGTGCCAGACAGCAAAGCAGGTAGTTGTAAATGGCATCTAATACTACTCTCTTTCATCTGACAAGCACTTACTGTAGATTGATGTTAGTGTGGACTGAGTGCGAATGTGGCCAGACAGAGTTAATCCTTAAGCCACAGGTCTGCATGCTCACTTTTGTAACTTAAAAAAGTAATTGCAGATTTAGTTACTACTGAAACATGCCTTTATGGCATCAGAAAATTAGAAAGCAAGTGCCAATTATTTATTTATTTTGTCGGTTTGCCGCTTCTGACTCCACTGACGTTTATCGCCATAAATCGCTAATATCGAATCCCGGCAAGCCTAATTATTACTTATGTGTTTTATGAATTATGTTATCCTAAATGTTTAGATGGGTTCTGGGCCATGCTTGAAAACAGGCCTTCAGTTGTCTAATATACTTAACTGGTTACCCCAAACCAACTGAATTAACAAATAACATTTCTATATGTCTATCAGTGAGCTTATCTGATGTTACCAGACGTGGTGTAACAAATGGCGCCTGTTTTCTCATGATATCTATAGTGGTCTGTTAATAATGCAAGATGAATTACAGACTCCTCCATGGAACCAAACCGTGTTCTGCTTGACTTAGCCTGTCACAAAAGACTTTATTATTAGTTTGTATGTCAGTGACAGCTGAAGTTAGATTGTTAATGTCCTTTGTATATTTGTTAATATTGAGGGACTGTGCTAATATCTGAGTTTGTGTTGTTAGTTGAGGGCATGTTAGAGTCTTTTGAGTATGTCCGCTCCCCATCCTGCCCATCCCCTTTAACTTTACCGGCATTGTTAGCATCGTGGGTACATTAAATATGACATTTGCGTGGCAGTAACTGAAAAAGTGTGATAGAATAAGAAAGCACTGCTTAAAAGCGTGCAAACTTTCACCCTTGGTCCCAAAGATGATCGATTACTTTAGGTGAGATTTTCTTTGCTTTTTTTTGATCATCCTTTCGCCCACTATGAGCTAGGGCTTGGTGTTGGTGTACTGCCTATCTGAGGCTCCTACTCCCCTGTTGGGGATCACACTGACGGCAGTGGGGTGGGATTGTCATAGTTGCAGAAGTAACTAGATTGTTCCATCCCACCCCTCAGGATGCCGGTGAACAGAACCTGAGTCCAGGTGGTAAGTCATGGTGCGATACAGCTTCCACCAATTGCCTAACGATGCCCTCCCCACCCCTGACGCCATCCGCTAGTCGGCATGGTGCCCAACCTAATGCATGAGTAGAAAGTTGCCAATTGGCAATGCAATCCAGCTCCTCCCCACCAGCTTACCTCCTAGCATTCTGGGTTCATTCCTGAACCCAGGTCGCCAGTGTAGCACGAGGTGTGGCATCCAACGCCTCAACCCTCAGCGCCCACCGGGCTGACATATAGATGAGGTTTTCATAGTATGTCAGATGGCTTTTGCTGAAATATCTTGTCAGGATAGTTTTCAAAAAGACAGAGATATCTTATTTATTTATTTATTTATAGGAATAGTTTCACCAGGAAAGGCACACTGAGCAACAAGATGCTTATCTCCCAGTGCGACCTGGGAGAGGGGTACAAGGGGTTGGATAACATGCAGGTTATCAACTGAGCAAATAACAGAGGAAAATAGCAGCATATGGATACAACTGCATTAAACTACAAGCAACAACGCATGGAGTACATTGGATATTGTATGGAACATATAACAATTACCTGACATATAGCAGCAATACAAGGGAAAATTTAGCACACAGTAATATGCAGGTATAAGCAACAGGAGACATAGAACGATGATGGTGCAGGACAAAAGGCACAGGACAAAAGTGCATAGGTTGTGGCTATTTATCTTATGCTACCATTCTGTTGCTGGTGGGCTTGTGTTTTCCTAGTGTACTGTGCTGTCTAGATGACTTGACTATTTATGGTGTCACGGACTGGTTCTCTCCAGAACTCAGTCTGCAACTGCTACCAGCTTCACAACCTCAAGATGCCTGAAAGAATGACCTTGGTATGCAGTCATCACTCAGCTGCAATCTAGGTATCTCTGGGTCCAAATCCCAAAGAGCCACTGATCAAACAGTACAGTGCTCCCTAACAAAAGGAAAATGACCCACCCTTCTGTTACAGCTGAGAACCTTGCTTTAGATATGGTAACTGTAGCCTGTCTCTTCAAGACAGATCACAGACTTGCCAGTTTACCCCATGTCATCTAAACCTGAAATGACTCAGTCACAGAAAGCATGAAGCATATAAAAATAACATTTAATACTATATAACATTTACATATGTTACAGGATAAAGAAACAAAAGCCAAGGATCTAATTACTAGCCTTTTCCTAAAACAGATGGTCACTGCTGACACCCGCTTAACTACAAAATAAGGAGCAGTTCTCCATAGGCTGGCTCCTGACCACACACCTGAGTATATATGTGATGTCACTGTCCTGCCTGACAGCCTCAGTGACCACTCCCTGTGAAGTGTACCTGATCTAACAATTTCCCAAGAGTTCACCCAAGGTGTGCAACAACCACTGCTTGAGGCCCTGACTACTTGAACATTTCAAGCTGTACATGACACAACTGGGTGGTCCTCATTGGCTGAGGATATAGATGGTAATGAGGCACTTAATTACTTCATAATGGTTTTCAACCTTACTTGTGATATTTTTGCACCATACAAAATTAAAACAATTAATGGAACCTCCAATCCCTGGCTCTCCAACTGCCTTATTGGACTTATGAAGAACAGAGACCATCTTTGGATATAGGAAAAGCAGTTGGTACACCTACTGCATTTAATACCTACAAGACAGCTAGAAACAGCTGCACCAGACTCATCCAACAGGCTAAAGTCTCCTACTATAAGGATCTACTAACCAAAACCTGGGGTTCTAGAAGAGACTTTTGGTGCTCTCTTAATCCTTAATGGGCAAAGCCCCAAGACCCACCAGATCTATTATTGACTGTGAAAGGATTCCTACAGGAACCCATCAAAATTGCCAATGAGCTCAACAATGCATTCACTGACTTTTCAAGTGTACTCCCAGGTGACTACTTCAAAGATATGCATGTTCAGCAATGCCCATCTGCCCTCAAGATCATCCAAGGAAAGATGTACCACCCTTTACTTTAGACATGTCACCAAAGCCGAAACCATCAAGCATATTAAAAGGGCACGTGGAAAGACCAGGATGGGGTGAATCTGCTTGACATGAAGCTGGTTGGTCTACTCCTTCACGAACTTGCTGGTACTCTTACCATGGTGTTTAATGCCTCTCTAAAATCAGGAGTATTTCCAAATGTATGAAGTCAACTAGTGTAGCTCTGTCTTTAAAGCAGGGGCTAAAACCCAAACATCCAACTACAGGCCTATATCCATCCTTCCTCCCTTTCAAAAGTTCTTGAAAGAATGGTCTCGGAGAAGCATCATTGAATACCTTGATAACCATAACCTACTCTGCCCACAACGGCATGGCTTCTGTAAAAAGCACTCCACACTCACGCTCTAGTTGATTATTCATCTCAACTATATAATGCCTTGAATAGTGGTCAGGCAGTTGGATCAGTCTTCATTGACCTCATGAAGGCTTTCGACTCTGTTAATCACAACCTTCTCCTGAGTTGCCTTCTGTCTACAGGTCTATCCCCAGATTTGGTATTATGGTTTGGCAACTACCTCTCTAACAGATCGTGAGCCAAAATTGATGGTACCCTATCCGCAGTTAAGGAGGTGTACCTCGGGCTCCGAGGGTCAATACTGGATCCTCTACTCTTAGCCTCTTCATCAACTCCACTCAATGGCTTGCTCAGCAAGCACAGTTCTCTATGCTGATGATGCAATGATCTCAGCCGCTGGCAAAGACCAACAATCCATCACAACTGAACGCCAAAGCAGCTTCCATAAACTTGAATCTTGGTTTATGGAAAACAAGCTACTACTAAACGCCAAAAACAAAGAATATGCTCTTCACCATCTCCCAAAGTAAAAGAAATACCTGCCTCTCGTATTCATAACCAAAAGGGTGAGCTCTAGATCAAGTATCTAACTTCAAATATCTCGGTATTACCTTTGATGACATGCTCACCTTCTCAAACCACATTGACTCTGTTATCAAGACTGCAGATATAAAACTTGGTGTACTTTATCATCACATACATTCAATGACACCAGATGCACTCAGACTAGCCACCAGTAGCTCAATATTTTCTACCATTGACTATGGGTTGCCTATATATGGAGCGGCACAAAACTGCTCTTAACAGGATTAACACACTCCTCAATAAGGCCTGTCATCTTACTCTGAGGCTACTCTCGACACCCACACCTGCTCACTATACACTGAAACTGGGTGGCTCACTCCATCTTAGAAGGTAATACCAAACCTGCCTACTTCTAAAAAAGTACTACTTGGACTGACATCCACCACACTGGGCAGACACTTTAAGCTGGCCATCCCAATGAAATCTACTCATAGCGCAGTCGCTGACAAGATGGTGATTCCTTCAAAGGACGAAACTTGCCCAGAACTCCATCCTGTATCAAGGACCGAAATGGTACGGTGAACTACATGCTGACCTCACTGATACTATCAAGATTAGTACCTCAAAGCTGGGCTCAAATCTCTCCTTGGCTCTAAAATGAATTGGACCTGCCTGCACTAATGTAATAGTACCTCATCCCCACTTTTCCATTTACCTACCCCCTCTACATCTTTCTGCTATATACGCTTTTCCTTAATCCGCTCCCCTTCCCACAATTACCTGTGATGGCCTCATTTGATTGAAAGCTCCACCTCTCTCCCACCTCAGATGATGCCACCTCCAGCTGATCCCCAACCCTCTTATCTAGTCAGTCTATCTGTTAATATATACTAACTTGATGTATGTAAGTTCAAATTTTACTATTACTGCCTGTGTATATGCTTCAATGTTTTCTTTTTTTCTCTGTAAACCTTGTATTTTTGTAATGTTTGTTCAACATTGACCTTTGAAAATGAGTCTTTGACTCAAAGGTATTAATCCCAAACTGAAATAAATAAATAAATAATACACACAAAAGGCAATGGGGAATATAGTTTTTCTACAGAGATAGAAATAAACACATTTGAAAAGATAGAGAACACAAAGAAGAACCTAACTCACAGCTATCTAAATCCTAGTGGAGTAGAAGAAGCTTATCGCCAACTGGAGAATTAGTGAATTATAGCAGACTCGAACCTGTAATGTTGCCAGTTCATTGCCAAAACATAACTGAACTCCAAGGCAAATACCCACAGAGAAAGCCTTTGGATGGCCAGTCCACTTGCTTGGATCATCATACATACCTCTATGATATCATAGTCTGGACCATTTCTTTTGCTCTTTGAGGTCACCTTTTTGAAAATGGGTCCAAACTGGATTTGCCATTTGTCTTTTGTTATCCTGGCTGGTTACCCAGCATGAGAATCATCTCATCTGCTTTGGCCCTGTTTACACTCAAAAATGTCATTTTGTTATGAAAGAGATTCAGCCCTTTGATGTTTAACCCAAAACAAAAACCTCTTGTAGGGCAGAAATAGGACTGCCTACACAAAGGCCCTCTTAGCTGAATGCCCCTAGGCATATGCTACAGTGAAATGTAATCTCTTCAGTTTCAGCCAAACCTTTCCCTTAGCTGGTATACTTTGTGGAGACATAGATGATATAAAATAAAAAGACACACACACTGAAAGCTGTCAATCTCTATCCTCTGAAAAACACATTTTAGTGACCCTAAATTATGTATTTTTCATGTTAGCAGGTTTGCTGTACCTACTATGGACCCCATTGTCTCTCTGTTTTAAGGAGACTACAGTCAAATGTGCAAAACACATGTTGTCCAGCGTGTTTTGATTTGTGTATGTAGTCCTGGTGTGTCCTTCCTTTATTTGCTATTAAGAGTTTTTTCTAAATTAGCCTACTAGTTGTATGATAGTTTTATGGCCCTGGGGATCTCCATCTTAGCAAGGTTCATTGCTCTTCTTTTCCTACAATGCCTCCTGTCCCATGTGACAGTGACACATCCAGGACCGCTGATTCAGCAAGTACTAGAGATAGATGCCTGATGTTCTGGCCTCCACTAAATAGATCCAATTCAATATTTTTGTTTTCTATGTGTGTGGCAGGTTTAGCCAGCAGGAGTAAATGTTTTCATTCCATCAAACTACACATAGCCATAAAAGCACACAAATCACCCCAAGCATCAATGCTATGATTAGTAAAGACTCTGGTTGTTTTCTTACAGAATAACCCACTCACTTAGCCCTTAAGTATTTTGATAAACTGTAAATGTAGCCATCAGTGCTCACTGGATAAGGAAAGTTACTTAATATCAGAGCTCTGTCATCTATGTACAGTATGCCAGAGCAAAGTCTCCTGCCTCAGACAGAATTCAGTTCACAAGCTGTTGAAAGGTGGCAGATGCATTCTTCATCCTGAATAGCATTATTCAAAACTCAAATAGGCTCAACGGAGTGACGAAGGATGACCTCTGGCTTCAGGGGTCAGTGGTACCTGCCAAAAGCCCATTGTCAGATCTATGGTGATTAGGTATATAGGTCCCCAACCTCTCTAGGACCTCATCCATCCTGAGCATGGAGTACACGTCCAACTCCGTACAGCTGTTGAGCTTGCAGGAGTCAACATAGAACCTCGTGGTCCCATCGTTCTTGGGGATCAGTACCATTGGGGATTCCAGGGACTGCTGGACTCCTGGATTACCCTAAGTGCCAGCATTTCCTTGATCTCCCTCAATAGCATGCTTCACTCCGGTTGTGCCTCGTGCAGTGACACCAACACAGCGAACTACGCCTCTGTTGGCAAAATCAACACTTTGCCAACAGGTCACTGTGATGGTGTGCCCGAGACAGGGTATGCTGTCTCCCGGTCCTGCACCCCTGCCCCGAGTTAACTCCGACTGCAGTTAACAATCCTTTAGTCATGGGGCATGGGGCATATCCTCCCACATGGGGTTCGGGGCAAATCCTCCTTTAGAAAACAGGACGGGAGTCTGCAGGAATTGTGGTCGACATGATTCCTGTCGCTGTAGCACCAGTCGACATTAGAGATGTCAAACCAGCATGGTAGAGCCCTTCACTCCCTCAGAGACTCTGTAGGGTGGCTGCCTCAAAGAGACCTGGGACCCTGTATTCACATGGTGCTCCACCGACATTGTATACCCCAGTTTCCTGTGAATATTTCCCCAAATGTTCGCAGCACCCCACACATTTCAGCAGCTTAGACCAGTGTCAGCCACTCTGAGAGGGTGACAGAGTCCACAGAGAATTCTTCCTTAATATCGCCAAGAAGATCCAGCAGTAGTCTGTTTCTGCCTCCTCCTCTGGATAGCTGCACACAGCCAGTACCACCATGTTCTGGTCATGGTAGGGGCCTCATCATGCTTCCATGGTAGTTTCACTGTTTGTGCCTCCAGTTGGTGACTCCACCATGTAATTAACATCATTCATCCTCCTGATCACCAGGTAGAGTACCTCCCAAGCTGGCTATAATTTATTCTGTCAGATGGGAATAAGTGCTATCACCTGCTGCCTGATTTTGTACCCTGGGCTCTGGCCCCATGGTCATTGACCCCATCTTCTGTACAGTGGCTAGGTGCTCCTGGGTGAACCCCACCACAGCAGAGTCCAATTGGGAAGCATGCTTACACTCTCATTTATCCTTACCAAATCAAGGGAACTCCTTTCCCTAAGGCCAAACAGGAGTTTGAGGGTGAGAACCCTGTGGACTCATGGGGAACTTCCTATGTGTGAATAAGAGATGAAGTATTTGTCCACTCGCTAGCAAGTTGGTCGGTGAATGCCCTTAACATAGCCTTAAGAGACATGTTAAATAACTCAACCAAACCATTACTGTGGGTGTGGTACAGGAGGTCTGAGCTGCCCACCCACACTTCTCAGAACAAACATGCTCAAGAACAAGGGGACATGCTATGAAGCTGGAGTGGGGTAGATTCAGGAAAGATGTTAGGAAGTACTTCTTTACAGAAAGAGTGGTGGATTCCGGGAACAGTCTTCTAGCAGAGGTGGTGGGGTGAAGACAGTGGCGGGGTTTAAGAATGCATGGGACAGGCACAATGGAATCATAGTGGATAGGAAGGGGAGGGTAAAAGAGCAGTAGATCAAGTACAGTTTGCAGTAACAATGTAGGTAGGGAAAATGGGCAGACTGAGGGCCAAGTGATACTTATCTGCTGACAAATTCTATGTTTCTATGTTTTTCCAAAAGACTAGCCATTAGGGCAGAAATGAAATTGGTGCCATGGTCCGACAGAATCACCTGGGAAAACCCACCCTGCTGATATCCCCATCAGTTTGTCATTCACTTTTTCTGCCTCAATGAAGAATAAGAGCTTGGCCTCTGGGTACCTCATGATGTACATGACCACCAAATTGAGCTTTCACCTGTACAAATGGGGTGCTGAGTGGCCCACAATATTGGCAGCAACTCGCCTAAATGACTCTTCAATTATAGGTAGGGACTCACAGTTGTCTTGCCATTTTCTCCAATCTTTCTCACTCTCTTGCACTGTGCAAAACTCCGCAGTAGTTTGCCACATTCTTAAAGATAATGGGCCAGTGAAAATTATTAGTCAACTGCCTTTTGTACAGTTGAAACTAACTGTCTGGAAAAGGTTATATTATGGACTAAGACCAGAAACTGCTTCCCATATTCCTTGAAACTCCTATATGCCAAAGTACCTTCCTCCAGTCCTCCCTTTGGAACCCGCTCATGATATAGGAGCCCATTCTTCATGTATACCTCCTTTCTCTAAACCCAGAAAGTCACCTTCCACCCTGGTGGCTAACTTCCCTTGATTTCTGTAAGGATGGGTAAGCTTGCTGAGCTCTCTCTCAGACTCCAGCTCCGCATGTCTGACCTTCCCTAAAACACACTCTCCTGTGGAGAGACACCCACAACTGAGCTCTCCCAAGTCTGTAGGTGTGGATCTGAAATGCTTCTCCCAGCTTGTTCTTCAGCTACGACTTCCCTTGCTGCTGAGGAGTGATTGCTTCCAGCTTCACTGCCCTTCTGTGTCTTCAGGAGCCAATTCCCTAACCTTACTATGAGTAAAGAAACACACAATGCTGGCCCAACTGTCAAGTCATTACCTATAATTACATCAATGGACAGGCTGAGTCCAGCACTCATCTCTCATATGTCCTGAGCACCTTCCCAACATAGAAAGATCGGGTCATTGGCACAGAGATCACAGGACCCGTCACTCCTCTAATTCTGGAAAATTGGTCCAGCAGGCTCTATTCCTCATGAATCAAATTCTGTTTTACTATTGAAATGAAGACCCTAGTGTTCTTCAATCCCTGGTTACCATCCCATTTACCATCATAGGGTGTACATGTTCAGTGGAGTTAGTGGGAACTGCACTTTGGGTACAGGCCACTAGCTGCTGGGAGCTTCCAGAGCTACATCCTCCAGCTGCACTCACCCCTTTTGCCATATTTTCCAAACAATCATACGACTGATCTCCCAGCATTTGACAGATGTAGCACCTATGTTCCCTGACTCCTTACTTTGGAAACCATTTGGCTTCCTTTTGTTCAGGTACAGGCTGACTTCCTCAGGTTGCCTCCCCTCCCTCCCCCAGGATCCCTTAAAATACCTGATGTCCCTCCCCATAGTTCTTGCTTTAAAAGTATTGTTGGCTGGATACAAACTGATCAGCCTTCTCAGCTGCCTTCTTTGTAGACCTCAGAGTCCTATCAAGCAACCACACTCTCAACTTCTTCGATACAGTCTTTAAGAACTGTTCCATGAGGAACAAATCTTTATCTCTTCCACAGAACTAGCCTTTGCACCCTCTAAGCATTGATCTAACAGACTGCCTAGTTGTACACACATTTCAGAATAGCTATCTCCCAGTACATTCCTTCAACTTCTAAATTATTGTCTGTAGACCTCAGGAGTCCATTCAAAACATATCAAAATGCATTTTCACTTTGTTATAGTTCAACAGTCCTCATTGTCCATCCTGGCAGAAGCATCTAATGCCCTGCCACATAAGGTCAGCAAAAGGTGGGTTACTTAAGGACTCTGTCCAATGCAAATTGTACAAATTCTCTCGAAAGATTTCAAAAACAAATCAAGATCACCCTCTTCTTGATACTTGGGAAACACTTTGGAATTAATTTTCGTTTCTTGTGGGTTGAACCCTGATACCAGTATTTATGGTTCCTGGTGCTGTCTTCTAATGCAGAATCTCCATCTCCATCTCATGTTCGTGCTCTCACCCTCTCTCTCTCTCTCTTCTCTCACTTCTCCCACTCTTTCTCTGTCTCTGTCTCTTGTGCTGACTCAGCTGGATCTCAAGCGAGTATTGCCTTTCTCGCCTCAGCTTCCAACTGTGTCCTCTGCAACTCTGCATCTGACTTCACCTAAGCAGAGTGAGCCCAGCTGCATCATTTGTATCCGGTCTATTATACAGCCCCCAGTTGTACACACCGGTCATGTTTCCACAGGGCCATGTGGCCCAGTGCTTCCTCACCTGGTTATCACTTTAAAAATAAAATAAAATAAGATTTAGGCTCTGACTCATTTGCACTCTGTCTAGCCTCCATCTCACAACTTTGGCTAGCAGAGACCACCTTAGCACCACTTCCTGGTCACTTCTTTTCAAGGAGGTCAATGAGGTTTGCCCATGGCTGGCCTTACTCAAAGACAAGCCTTTCCTTTTACAGAGCCTAAGGTGTAACAACTTCATTTTTCCTATGGCCCAGATGTAGTGTCTTCTAACTATCTGCTCTTACTTACAACACAATAGAAATGGTAGCATATATATTTATTTATTTATTTATTTAAAGTTTCGAATTACAACCTTTGAGTCAGTGACCTTTACAAAGGCTCCATGTCAGGGCAGACAGACATGTTATGCAAGATAAACAACATGTATTATTACATAGTAATATACAGAGATGATTACAATATGACGAAATACAAATAACATGAATTGAGTAGTTTCTTTTGGGGTTTCTTTGCATCCCAGGTCAATAGAACATGCAGAATACTTGAGTACTTTCCAAATGTGTAACAACATTTGCAGACAATAGGCATTGTCTCAGGTTGGATAATCAACCCTGCGTCTAGGTGGAGTAGCATGCTTAGGTGCAGCTACATGTCTCTGAATCTAGAAGGTGCCTATTAATGCTGGCTTTGAACAGGCTTAGATGTGGGGCCTGTGAGATGGGTGGGGAGTTCATTGAGCCAGGTGGGTGCCTGATAACCAAATGACCTTTGGCCTAGCGTGGTCCTTCTAAAGGGGACTAAGGTATGTGTTTTGCTGGGTGTCTTGGGGTGATCCTGTGGTGTTAGGTTTTATTAGGGGTGAAGGCCAGTGGTGCCATCCCAGTAGGATTTTCTTGGCTTGGAGGCAGGTGTATTTTAGCCTGCCTGTGAAAGTCAGCCAGTTGGCTTTTTGTAGAGGTCTCAGTGTGTGTTAGTCTGTCACTATCTGTGAACAGACGGCTGGCTTGTTAAGGGCCAGATTGATTAGTTTTAGATGCCGTGGGATCAGCCGCTCCATATATTATTATTCCGTAGTCTACCAATGATAGAACTGAGTTATTCACTGCCAGACGAGGGGCATGAGGTGGGAGGCATTGTCTCATGCCTATAGAGGGTCCCTAGTCTGGCGTTTACTGAGGCAGAGAGTTGGTTAATGTGTGTGTGATAGGTCAGTGATGTGTCTAGCGTGATGCCAAGGTATTTGAAGTGTGATATTTGGTCAATTTTGGTGCCCTGGTGGTTGGAGATGTTCAGTTGGGAGCTATTGTAGGGCTTTGTCTATGCGCAAAGATCATGGATTTTGTTTTGCTATAGTTTAGTACTAACTGTTGCTTCATGAACCAGTGTTCAAGTTCCTGGAAATAAGTTTGGAGATTGTGTTGAAGGGCATTTGGGGTGGAATCTTTCCAATAGATTACTGCATCATCTCGTAGCAAAGCTTACCATTGCGGGTGCTTGGGATGGCATTCAGGAAGAGGTAACTAGAAGGGCCTAGGATTGATCCTTGGGCACCCAACTGGACTGTGACTTTGGAGGATAGGGTAGTGTTTATTTTACTTCTTGTATCCAGTCTGTGAGGTAGTTCTTGAACCAGAGTATGGTGTCTGGGGGCTAGGTTGAGGGAGGGAAGTAGGTGTAATAGTAAATCATGATTTACAGTGTCGAATGACAAGGCAGCAGGTAAAGCAAATAGGATGCTGGGATTTATAGGCAGGGGGCATTACCAGCAGGAAAAGGGAGATCATAATTCCGCTATACGAGACACTAGTGAGGCCCCACCTGGAGTACAGTGTACAGTTCTGGAGACCATACCTACATAAGGACATAGACAGGGTAGAGAAGGTTCAGAGGAGGGCAACAAAGATGGTGCATGCATTGCATCACAAGTCCTATGAGGACAGGTTGAAGGAACTGAACATGTACTCCCTGGAGGAGAGGAGGGAGAGAGGGATATGATAGAGACATACAGGTATCTTACAGAGGAACAGGGTGCAGGAAACACTATTTTAAGCGAAAAATATGTTCCAGGACTAGAGGGCACGGGATGAAGTTGGAGGGAGGACGATTCAGAGGAAACATGAGAAAGAATTTCTTCACAGAACGGGTGGTGGACAAGTGGAACACCCTGCCAGAGGAAGTGGTGGGGCTGAAACAATCACGGATTTAAGAATGCATGGGATAGACATAAAGGAATTCTGGAGGTCAGGGTAAGGTGCAACAGACTTCTAGGAAAACAAACTGAACTTACAAGCTCAAATGGGCAGACTGGGTGGGCCATAGGCCTTATCTGCCGACACTGTCTATGTATCTATGTATGTATCTATGAATGCTTTTGTTAGATCTATGAAGATTGCTCCTGCTAAGTCACCCACGCCAAGTGCTTCGTGGATATAGGACGTCAGCACGAGGAGTGCCGTGGTGGTGCTATGTCCTGTTCTGAAGCCATGTTGTTCTTGGCAGAGCAGGGAGTGCTTTGTCAGGTACTCAGTGAGTTGGTCTGACACTATTCTTTTGAGAGCTTTTGAGAGAGGGAGGTATCGTGATCGCCTATAGTTACCGGATCAGTTGCAGAACCCTTTTTAGTAAAGGTGTGATGATTCCCTGTTCCAGAGAGTTGGGAATTGCCCTATGCATAATGATAGGTTGAATATTTTAGTGAAGTGAGGATAGTCACATCTAGCGTTACATGGAAGGATGTTGAGGTCTAAATTATCACTGCTATATCTTTTGTTTTTAAGGCTTTTGTGAGGTAGTGCTGGCCTTATTGCAAGAGATTGATTTGAACCGAAAGGTGGGACACTGTGCCTAGGGAGGGGGTGGTAGTGCGAGGGGCGAGTCAAAGAAGTTTGGAGGGAGTATGTGACTGAGTATGTGACTGAGGTCTGTGAAGAATTATTCAGAATGTTGGCTATTAAGGTGGGGTCTTGTGAGGTGTACCATTATAGGTTATTTGGGTTGGGGTTGGTTTTCTGTTTTCCCACATAGTTCTTTGATGTTGCTCCACAACTTGTTCCCTGAACCCCAGGATGCTGTTAGGCTTGTTTGTAGTGGCTTGTCTTTTAGCCAAATGGCCCTGGTGCTCTTATTTCTAGCCTCCTGTAGAGCTGTCTGTCGTGGGAACTTTAGAGTTGAGAGCTTATGCCAGAGATTATCTCTATGTATCATCTGGTCTAGGAGGGTTGTGTTATCCACGGTGTGTCCCTAGATTTTAGAAACTTTTGGCAAGAAGGGCATGTTTACTCATGGGCTGCATTGAAGATATTTATAAAGGAGGTGAGGGCTTCATCAATGGATATGGCGGTGTGGGCTGGGGACCAGTCACTGGTGGAGAGGCTGTGGATAATCTTGGATATTGCTCCCTGTTTGAGGTGCCTTTGGTGAGATAATTTGGGCGCTTTGTGTGGGCTCTTGTTGGACCAGGAGCAGGAGAGTGGAGTAGGCCACTGAGGACGTTCGAGAGGACTTTGACATTAGATAGGTGTTTGAGGGAGTTCATCAGGATGAGATCAAGGAGCGTGCGCATCTGTTCTGGGGTCCTGTCGTGGGGGTCTGACAACTTGAGTCAGATCGTGAGCAGTTGCTGTGTCTTTAAGGGATCGGTTGCTTTTGATAACCAGTTTACATTAAAGTCACCCATTATTATGAGATCGCTTGGGGAGCATGGCTATATTTGCCAGTATGGAGTCAAAGGTCTTTTGGTTGTTGGGTATGTAAACTGACATTAGATATAGTGGTTTCCATGGAGCCAATTGTTGTCTTGATTGTGACTGCTTGGGCACCATGTTTTGGGTTTGTAAGGGGACCAATAGAGGCTTAAATTTTGCTCTGGCATTGATGGCGCACTCCACCTCCCCTCTTTCCCTCCCTATCTTCTCTGAAGATGATGTAGTCATTCAGTGCAACTAGGAGTATCCCTTTTGTATATCCTGTTCTGTTCTATGACTGTACAGATAACCTTTTATTGGCAATCCATTTTAGATCCCAATGCTGCCAACCAGTTTGTTACAGACTGGCCTCCTCCACAAATGCCAAACTTGACAAACCAGTGCAAATGGATTAATTGGTAGTGTATAATCTGGGTACAAGGCCCCAATATGTCAATTACAGCACACTGATTGTAAATGTACTCAAAAATAAAAGGTTAAATCAAACTGCCTCGATAAGAAATATCTTAATAGAAATGTCCTGGACAATGTTGGTATAAAAGTGCCAAAAACATTTTATTACTGCCATCCAAACAAATAATGCACAGGAATTATTGCACTGTGAAATGGAATCCATACAGCAGGCATCATTCATATAACAAGAGCAGCTATGCTGGAAGGAGTCATACGGCTGGTGGCCCACTTATGTGTTATGGCTTACTGCCCACTTCGCACAGTACAAAACTGACATCATAAAGGAAGTGCAACTGAATATTCTGTGCAGCTCTCAATTCAGTACACTGTTAAGGCAATGTGAAAAATATATCTGACCCGCAAGGCTCTGTGGCAGAAACAAGACAGTTTCCGTGTTTAACTCAACCAGGGCATCCTCGGGGACCACCAGATACTCTGTATTTAGATATTCATGCTGATTACAGCATGTGACTATACTAACCAATCAGCTTGCTACTGATGACCACCCAAAGTGTTTTAAAATTTAATCAACAACCTTAACACTTCCTGAGTTGAACTCATTACGTTAAATCACACAAGTTACGCATTAGCGATGAAGTGACCTTGTATAAAATATCATATTTTATACAATATCACATCGTGTGCTCAAAAACTTTGACATCAACCTGAACAACTAGAGAGAACAGGCAGGCAGAACCTCAGTTTAACGCCCCATCTGAAAGAGGGCATCTCAGGAGTGCAGTACTTCCTCATGGCTGCACTACAGCATCAGTATTGGGATTTAACCAAGTGCCTGGTGCCGTATAGAACCCACAGCCTTTTGATCTTAGAGGTACATGTGCAACCTGCTGAGCCACTGACACTGCTAAAGTAGGATATGGAATGCAGCCTGCATCAGCACTGGCAGGTGTTCTAATTCGCTGACAGGTGAGTTACCTGATGCAACTGCTGAGGAACTATGTGAACGGATGCAACCTCTACTACTATCACTCACAGAAGTGAACATCTGAAAAGCCTCCAACATGGCTAAAAACTATGAATTTGGACTCTAAAGAATTTCAATGCAAATGTGGTATTTAGGGAATAGCAATTGCAAATGTTAGTGTCACCATTGTAAATGAGCTTTGTTCAATGGTTATTCCCAATAAACAAACGAAACCAACAAATGTCATTTAGTGTACTTTTTCTGCCACAAGGGTGTAGTAGCACAGTATAAAGGAGAGTGAGCTAAAGCCATGTTGCAGTGACTCGCTGACTTGCTGAATAAACCTGTTGTGTTTCAGTCCTGGCATGTGGCTGATATTCTTATCTTGGGCCACAGTACATAACAGTGGTGTGTACTGTACCTTGTTATTTTTATATATATATATTTTTTATGTTTGTTATCTTGTTTATTCCGCATTGTTGTCAAGTTTTACTGTACTCCACTTCCCATACTCCTCCCAAACCGGATACATCTAGAGACAACCTGGTACCAGCTCAGTATGTCTTTCCTGGTAAAACTTATTAAATATACTTATTCAAGCATTAATACTCCTCTGGGCCTTGCAAATGCTTTCAGTGATATCTTTATGAGCCTTGGCAAGGAATAGTTATGGAATAGACCGAAGATGTGCTATCTCTGCACATCGTGATCTTGCTCTAATAAGAAAATCTAAGCTTCATCTCTGGAGGCATACATAGAGTTTTACATTGCAGGAATCCTATTTGGATCTTCTTCATTTCCCTGAAGATATGTAACCAGATCCAGCTCGAGGCAGGTTACTAAACATACAAATCTTTATGCCTAACCCTGAGAAGTGATCTCTAGTGGGCTCAGCTTGAAGACACCGCTTAGTTCGATTCTTGAATGAGTTAGAATTCTGCAAGCCCGGGTGCGCTGAACACACGGCATGTTGCTTGCAGCATTTCCTGGTTGGCAGTCGGGATTCTCGATCTCCTGCATACATACTGAGAGGTAGACCAGCTTTTGCTGGTCTGACATTGCTGACCTTTACAGGCTTTACGCCACATGTTTGGTGCAAGCCGCCATAAAGGGGTAAAGTTTTGCAAATGCATGCCACCTTTGTGATTTGGCTGCACAGTGCGGTAATGAGTTTGGGGCAGCACAGGGTTTGATGCAGGGGCTTGTGAAAGCCCTGTGTCAAGCTTTCGGGAATTGAACCCAGGTGTCTGAAGTTCATGCTCTGAGTTTCCTGATCAGCCAGAAGCGGTAACTCATGCCCCAGGACTTCGCCTTTTACACTGTTGGAGGGAAGGCAAGCTGAGAGCCCAGGCCATTTTAGTTCCCTTTCCAGAGTTCTGGAATTCAGCAACATCCTTAGGATCTAGAGAGACCAGCAGCAGAGAGGAGCCCAGGAGAGGGGACCCTGTCTTCTCTGCCCATCCGGGATGGAAGGAGTGCCTTGCACCAGCTAGAAGGAGGACCTGAACGGATGGAAATAGCTGGTGCTCTGCAACTTTATTTATTTATTTTCCAAAAGCTTGATTAAAGTGAACTTTCTGACTATATCTTTATATATTCTGATGAAGCACACTGGTAAATTCTGAATGATGGGAACACCGAAAAGCTCTGCAACTGGAGGAGACAAAAATGGTAAACAAAAATAAATGCCACCACACGAAAAAGGTCTCTAGCTCATGGGTGCAGAGGTGGGTCTGGAGCATGCATCAGAGTCAATCTGTGCTAGAATGAGTCTCAAACTGGAGCAGTTATGCAAGTCAGTCACTTGATAAATAAAAAGCTGATGCATTCCCAGAATGGCAAACAAACTGTAGAAATAATGCATACCAATGTTCAGGGACTGGCAGCTGCCACAGGAACGCCATGGCAGAGCACAGTACAGCTTATTCAGGAAAACGGGTCCTGAGAAAGAGATTGGAGGTACTGGAAAACCAAACCAGAACAACAATATCAGACTGATTTGAATGCCTGAAAGGGTTGAAGGAGACTTTCTTTACCTAGTTTTACTGGACTTGCTGTCTGAAACTTTGGTAAAGACCCAGATGGAGAACAGATTGCAGTTGAAAATGCCTACAGGATTGTACCCCATCATAATAATGTGGAAACCTCTGGGTCACATACACGGTTTGGCAGTGATGTCGGGTTTCAGCTACGATCAAGTCCTTGCAGCTGGCTAGAAAGAAGAAAGACAGTATACAAGATGGGCCCAGAGTGCACGTATACCTGGAATCAGTTATGGCGAATGCAGTGGCACAAATAATTCAGTGGCATACATGCTGCCTTGTGAGAGGGACATCAAATATACTCTGCTTTAGTAAACCAGGCTAAAAATTGTTTACCCTGATCATGTCTTCTTGTACACAGACCCTAAAGATGCTGGGAGATGTCTCCCAAAGCCAGAGAAAGACAGTTGCTCCTGCAAGACAAAAATAACTTGGAAGGAGAAAATGGCTGACTTTACTACTGAACCAGTTCATATTCCATGCCTTGAGATGTGCACTGACTACTCATCATCTTTGCCATCTATTTCCCCAAGGTAATATGGAAGTACGGTAGTAGTATGGTTAGGTACTGTTTTGTTTTTTCTGGAAGGAGCTGGCTCAGTAGTGATCAGCAAGTGTTATTCAATAATGAAAGAAGGGAGTAGGGCTGTGAAACAAGTTTCCAAGACAAAGACTGCAATTCAGAAGAAAAAACAGTCACAAAACCAAAAAGTGCTTCTTCTACTGCAGTAGGTACATCCTTTTCTTTACCAACTGAGTTTCTTCATGCCCCGAGTTCTTACCTTATGAGATCCCATCATGTTTGTCTGCTGTTGCAGGTGATACCCAGTTAACAAACACAGGCCAAGTAAAAGGCAACAAGAAAAGCTCGGGTGCCATGCTCAACCAGTGACTAAGAAAAGTAGATTTGCCAAAGATACAGTTATTAAAAAATAAAGGCAGTTGCAGGTACTACACATGACAGAAAGGCAAGAATAAGCATACATGCATACGTTCTGCCACTTTCTCAAGATTCTACCATTTCTCCTTCCTCAGAGTCAGACCATGTGGATAGCAATGGCAGTGAGTATATTCCTAAAAGAGAGGCAGTGTAAGATGGGGACTCTGATGATGAGGGCTCGGAGCCAGAGGAACCTGTGAGATGCACACCAAAAACCTGGGGAAAGGTCATCTGAGGAAAGGTCATTAGGGGCCAGTGAAATGAAAAGGAAGTTATGCCTTGGTTTGCCTGTCTCCTGTGCTGAGGGCAGGCCTCACACCGATTATCCAGTGAAGACATCGAGGAAAATAATCAAAATACAGAAATTAACATAGACATGCCAGATGATGATTCAGATGTTGCAATGCCAGGGACAAAACAAAAAGACATTCTCTTCTGTTTGGAGGTTTTTTTTCACCTTGACCCAACGAACAGTACGCATGCAATATGCTGCTTATGTAATGCCTCTTTCAGCAGAGGAAGACAGGCACGCAACCTTGGCACATCAACCTAATGAGACACTTACAGCGGATACATCCACTTCAGTGGGCATAGGAATAAGTCACAAGGTGACATGGCAGAGGATGTATAGGTTAATAATGGTACTCACACAAGTGGTATAGCTAAATGTTTCCATATACAACAAACCCTCAGACACTGAGCAGGACTTTAACCTCCTTTATCTGCTAGGTCTTCATAAGAATCAAAAGCTCCTCAATTGACAACAGAAGCTCTTCTCTGTCTCCTCCAGCCTGTTTGTGTGTGCTAGTTGTACCTCAGAAACAGTTAATGATGCAGCAGGCTTTGTGACAGGGCTGAATAGGACCCTGTCCCAGTTGATATGGGGAGTTTGAATGCAGGGATCTGTTCTGTTCTTTCCTTTCCTGTCTCTTGTCTGCCTGGTTGTGCAACCAAATTTTCCTGTGAGACCTAGGATTTGATCACCCTGACAGTCTCGCATTCTTTGCCTCTCACTGTCTCTCAGTCTTCCCTTGCTGTTTCTGTTTTTTCCTCCCTTGCCTATCTGCTGGTATAAAAATATATGCAAATCATTATGTGGAAATGTAACTGATATCGGGCTCCCTTTGTTCAGAAATTATATAGTGTTACTGTTGAAATGTATATAATTATAGTTTGAGATGATTGCAGGAGGCTATTGGGAACTCAGGGGGTTAACCTGAGAACAGTTTTTAAGCCCTTCCTCAGAAGCTGTGGAGAAGGGGCCTCGTCTCTGGGACATTGTGTTCTGGCTGCACCTGCCTGAAATTTACAAAAACATTTTAGAAAAAAACAGGATGCTTGTTAAGAAGGGAGGCTTGCAAAGACTTAAGAAGAGAGAACGCTGCAATCTCTTGCAAGAGAGACAAGAGATTGAAGGAAAACTCAGATGGAGCTTCTGTTTATTCTGCCTTTGTAAATAGTTATTCTGAACAATTTTATTTTTTTATGTTACTGCTAGTACTAATAAATACTTTTGAATTCCACAACTGCTCCTGGTTTTTCCTATGCTTCCTGACCTGTGCCTCAATGACAGCTTTTCTATGGCCAAAGTCATCCAGCTGCTCAGCAGTTAAATAAACTGGTGTCTGCAATGATTGCACTGGATATGCACCCGTTTTCTATTGCTGACTCTGCTGGGTTTCAGGAGGAGATGAAACTTGCTGCTCCATGATATCAGCTGCTATCACCGACATTTTTTACAGAAAGGCAGTGCCAGCTCTTTATAGGGAACTGTGCCAGAAGTTAATAGGTGCCTTGCAGTCATCAGCTGTTGAAGAACTACATATAACAACAGGTATGTGGATGAGTAGTCAAACAGACCACATGACTATCACCGCCCACTGGGTATCATTTTCCACTGCAACATCCTCTGGAACCACCAGCGACCAACAAAATCCTCACAAATAGGCAGTCCTCTGTATTACAAGCTTTGACAAAGAAAATCACACTGGTGAACATCTTACACAAGCTGCAGAAAGGGTTCTCGAATGGCTTTTCCTTAAAGGCTTTTCCCCAGGATTTGCGGTTGCAGACAATGGAGATAACATTGTGAAAGCATTAAAGGATGGTGGGTTTCTGCACTTATCATGTTTTGAACATACACTCAGTCTAGAAACATAGACTTTGATGGCAGATAAGGACTGCTTGGCCCACCTAGTCTGCCCATTTCCCTACCTAGAGGATAAGCTGCAGATCCTAGTTAACCAACAGCCTATTTCTTCCTAACCCCACAAGAATTGCCTTATGTCTGTCCCATGTATTCTTGAATTCTCCCACAGTTTTGAGACCCCAACCTCCTCAGGAAGACTGTTCCATGCGTCCATCACCCTCTCTGAAAAAATACTTCCTCACATTGCCCCTGAACTGCCCCCCATCTTTAAATTGTGTCCCCTGTTCTTGCACATCTCTTTTCTGAAAGATGCTACCGCCTTGGACTTTGTTGATTCCACTGAGGTACTTAAATGTTTCGATCATGTCCCCTCTCCTCCTTTCCTCAAGGGTATACATATTAAGCTCCTTAGTCTCTCCTCATATGGCTTCTCTTGCAGACCCTGCACCATTTTAGTTGCCCTCCTCTGACTGCCTCTATCCTGTCTATGTCCTTGCGAGATGGGGTCTCCAGAACTGGACGCAGTACTCTGGATGGGGTCTCACCAACTGTCTGTACAGAGGATAACAACTTCCTGTTTTCTGCTGGTGATGCCTCTCCTATACATCCCAGTATACCCCCCAGCCCTCCTACTGCCTTCTCACATTGCTTGCTACCTTAAGATCATCTGATATGATTACCCCCAGGTCCCTTTCCATTTTGTTGTTGTTACTACCCCTCCATTGTGTAATCTTCCCTGGGTTTTGTTTTCCTGGTGCATTATTTTGCACTTCTTTGCATTGAATCCAAGCTGCCATACTTTGACCATTCTTCCCACCTTGCCAAGTCCCTTCTCATCTTTTCCATGCCTCCTGTGTATCAACCCTGTTGCAGATCTTTCTGTCCTCTGCAAAGAGGCATACTTTTCCTTCCATTTCCTCTGCAATGTCACTTATAAAGACATTAAAAGGACTAGACCCAGTACTGAACCTCTGCGGTACCTCACTAGTAACCCTCTTTCTTCAGAGTGGACTCCATTTACAATTACCTTCTGTGTCCTGTTGTCCAGACAATGTTTTACCCAGGCTACCACACTGGGACCCACTCCCAGGCTGGTTAATTTGACTATTAATCTTTTGTGTGGACTGTGTCAAATGCCTTGCTAAAGTCTAGGTAGGCCACGTCCACAGCCCCTCCCTGGTCTACTACTTTGGTCACCCAGTCAAAGAAATCAATTAGATTAGTCTGACATGACCTTCCTGCTGTGAACCCATGCTGCCCTTGGGTCCTGTGCCCCACTGGCCTCTAGGTACTGACAATTCTTTCCTGCACCATATAAGCACATTGAATAAGGTATGAATAGCCTTTTAGTTACAAAGTAGCACAAGTTTTTATAAACTGTAAGAAAAATGACTGCCAGAGTGACTGCTTCATTCATTTACATTTCTGATTTATATGTTTTACAGAACATTGAAAGCTATTACTGCCACTAGAGGTTCTCAAAAACACATTACTACTGTAGTAACAAGTTTGCATTTTACTGAGGTATAAGAAATTGCTAATCATTTACAGAAGTTACCTTATAAGCATATTATAAGTTTATATGAATATAAATTAACAAAAGCTTCTTTTAATCAATTTACAGAAAAACAAAGAATACAGTACCTACAAGTTTATATCCTCGTGAACAAGCCCATTTTGTGGGTGAAACATAGGGACTTTACATAATAAAAGAAATTACACCACAGAGAACTAGTTTTGAATTTTTCAAGGCCCCCATTGTTCACACTCAACAATTCTTTCCTTCAAGTGATTCCATCACTTTCCCTACCACAGAGGTCAGACTGACAGGTCTGTAGTTTCCTGCCTCTGTCTTGGTCCCACTTTTGGGAAAGGGAATAACATCCGCCTTCCTCCAGTCCTCAGGTACCACACCATCCTCCCATGATTTGTTAAAAGGCTAGTCAGTGGTTTCACTAGTTCTCACCTTAATTCTTTTAGAATTCTGGGGTGAATTCCGCCAGGCCCCATTGCTTTGTCCACCTTCAGTTTTAGGAGTTCTTTTCAGAACCCTTTCTTCTGTGAAAGGACTGGATCAACCCTATCAAGAGTGCTTCTGATAATTGGATTAGGCACCTCCTCCTCTTTTATGAATACTGAGCAGAAATATTCATTCAGTAGCCCTGCTTTTTCACTGTCCCTCTCTGCCCACCACCGTCCATTCTATTCAGCCTCACTATCCCTCCTTTGTCTTTCTATACTCCCTGATTTACCTATAAAGGTTTTATCCCCTTCTTAACTGAGTTGGCTATCTTTTACTCAGTTTGGGCCTTTGCTATTCTGACTTCCCTCCCTGCTTCCTTCTGCCTTAACTGGTACAGCTCTCTGTCTTGCTCCTTCTGAGTTTCCTTATACTTCCTGAATGCTATCTTTTCTCCCTGACTTTCTCCGCCACCTCTTTTGAGAACCATAGTGGCTTTTTATTTCATTTTGATTTGTTTATTTGCTTGACACAAAGGCTTGTTGTCTCTGTGATGGCAGTTTTGATGTTTCTCCATTGTTGCTCCACCCTCCTTCTAGCCTGTTTGCTAGTGCTTTTCTAAGGCCCTCTCCCATCTTGCCAAAGTCAGCCCTCCTGAAGTCCAGAACCCTCACTTTGTATGGCTTAATTCTGTAGCTGAGTTTATCGTGAGCCACACTGTTTGATGGTCACTTGTTCCCAGATGGCAATCCACTTCTAGATCTGAGATCCTCTCACTGTCCCCATTTGAGAGTATGAGGTCTAAGATTGCTCCTCATGAGTGGGTTCCAAACTAGCTGTCTGAGGCATGCCACCTGTAGGGCATCGAGAATGGCCCTGCTCTTGGATGTGGCTGCAGCAAATGTGCTCCAGTTAACATCTGGCATATTCAGGTATCCCATCAACAGTATCTCCCTTTCCTGCCATCCTAAGAATGCCTGCTATCATATCCTTGTCCATTTCCTCCCACTGACATGAGGGTCTGTATACAACCCCTGTGTGGAGTGTGGTGCCATTTCCAGTCTCTAAGGTGACCCACAGTGCCTCCTCTCCTCCCTGTTTACTCTTTTGTTCAGTTGCTTTCATCCCTTCCTTTACATAGAGTGGTAAAGGACTTCCTCAAGATGACAGAGTGTGCAAAATATGCTGGGTGCTGCACATATGATATCGGTCACTAGGCACTCTGCAAAAGCTTGTAAAATGTTGAGGGAACTGCAAAACAGAATAACTTACCAGTTCACCAGCTAAAGCAAGAAGTTGCCACTAGGTGGAACTTCACCTTTTAAATGTTACAGAGGTTCCAAGAACAACAGAAGCAGTGAGCCAGGGTTCTGTGTGTTAATAGGGTGGTAAAACATATCACGGTAAAAAATATTGCAGGCAAAATGAAGTGGAACAAAATAAAGTGAGTGCAAAATATCGGGGCGAGTAACTGTGCACCTCCCTTTTGTACTGCCCCACTAATTGGAATTTGCTGCACCTTTTGGGGGTTATTGCAAGCCCTTAGGGACACCAGCACACTGCAAGGATCTGTTTGGGGGCGTGTGCATTTCCACATTGTCCCATTGGTGCCAGGTTCATGCTGGGTTCCCTGCTGGCACTAGTTCATGGCAGCCTGTTGCATCCATTTGCCTACCCCTGCCACACATTCCCACTATGAGTAGCAGCCCATCACACTGCTGGCAGGACACGGGTGAGGGGGCTTGTATACCAAGCCCATGACGAGCTTCGAACCGACCAACCTGGTGCTGGCAGCGTGTTGCTGTGCTCCACCCTCATTGCTGTGTGGCTGTGTGCTGTCTGCAGGGAGCACGGAGGGGCCCCGGCTTTGGATGCATGGCTGTTGCAGTTCTTCATGGCTCCTGGTTAAACAATTCACCTCTTCGCAGTGCTGCACTGCGTCACAGTCACCACCACCCTCTGTGCATTGCCACCTGTGATGGCAGTGTGGGCGCTATGCTGCTCCTGTGTCTGTGTCAACATGCTGCCTCTGGGGATTCTGCTGAATTATGGCCTGCCCTCACATCTGTTGGGCATTGTGCTGCAGGTGGTGGGACAAGCACTTAGACCAGACAAAGGTAAATGTTCTCCTTGGGGCGGGGCACCATGGCAATGGGCAGCATTGTCCATGGCTAGGTGAGGCAGGATTTATTTTGCCAGTGTCAGTGGCTGTGTTTGGGGGCCCGCCCAGGGGCAGAGAGGGTGTGCAGGGGTGCCAGAGGCACTTCCAGTCACCTGTAGCAGGCACGGGATCTGCACTGCTACTGTCCCTTGTGGCGTTCCTGTGTGCCCTCCCCATGCTTTGCACCTGAGTGTCCACTTCCCTCCTCTCATGTCTGTGGGGGCACCATGGGGTCTGGCAGCATACCGTGGGCTGATGACTCGCAGTATTATTGCCCACGACGTTTTTGCCATGCGTTGTTTACCGCAATGTGCTAACTGTATTGTGTGTCCCACTTTATTTTGCGGGTGATATTAACACCCAGAACCATGTAGTAGGGAAAGAGGATGTTACACTCACCTCTGGGCAATGGAATCTTATATCATATTTATGTCAGTTGCTACAGTCATTTGAGGAGGTATCATGTCAAGATAGCGAGGGAAAACAATGAGTTAATATCAAATGCAAGGTGAGCTACATTGTCTTTACAGCGCATGAGTAGTTCAGCAAGGTAGGCAGTGATATTGTTAGCTATTGTTAAGCTATGTAATTCAGCTGCTGTGAGGTACAAGCTGTGCTGCTGACAAAGTGTAAAGATTAGAGTCACTGCTTGTGTATTGTTGCTAGGTGCTTAGCAAGCCTGGGTTCGATACTTGATGTTACTGTAGTGTGTTTTTTTAATGTTACACTGGGCTTCACACAGAAATGTCCTCCCGACTTTGTCCTCTCCCTACTTACCTCTCCCTCGGAGTTAGAATATTAAATCTGCCCTCCTGACTTTGTCCCCTCCTGTACTTGGGTCTCCCTCAGAGTTAGAATATTAAATCTGCCACCCCTCCTGACTTCTCCACCCTCCCCAAGTGCTGTGCCCAACTGTGCACTATTTGTGTTTTTCTGCTGGGTACCATCCTGTTCACTGTTTTTCTGTTCGGCATTCTGCTGGTCACTGTTTTCCTTGGTGCTAAATTTCTTTTGTTGATTTTGTACTAGCTATTTTTTTTCGCTGTTGTGATATGGAACCATTTGAGGAAGCCACACATGAAGTAAGTGCTGACAAGCGCAACCATAAGTCAAGGCATTCCACTGGCGTGTCTTCTCATGCAGAGACAGGAAAGATTCCGAGACATTTGAAGAGCAAGGTGCAGGCACAGGTGGCACTCTCACTGAAAAGCTGTCTTTGTGTTTGGAAACAGACCACGGGATTGCCATGATTTTGGAATCTGAACATTATGTGATAGCAGCAATGTTGGATCCACATTTCAAAACCAGTTGTCTTCCAAAATCTGGTAGTGTAGACTTCAACCATTATAAAGAACTGCTCTTTAAGAAAG
This sequence comes from Neoceratodus forsteri, assembly GCA_016271365.2. Lineage (NCBI taxonomy): Eukaryota > Metazoa > Chordata > Ceratodontiformes > Ceratodontidae > Neoceratodus > Neoceratodus forsteri. The sequence goes on from CM028133.1 coordinate 1,102,988,040, forward strand.
TTGCTTAAAATGACAACGGACGCTCCAACTAGAAGTGCTGCAGCTACTAATCATGGAAAACAGCCACGATCCCTCCCAAGGAAGGCAGAAGAGTAAGAAAACCTGTGCATTATGAGTTGGAACCCACGGACAATTTGTAAGGTGCCTCCATGGACACCATTTGGGCAGGACTGGATGACATTGAGAAAGACAGTGCTGTTACTTTTCCGTCACAAGCTACTCAGCAAGCAGTATGGTGGATGACTTCTTAAAGGATCCTAGAAAGATAAATGTTTGAAATCACCCACTTCAGTACTGGCATGAAAGGTGCAGTCCGCCAGCATTACAAAAAGTGGCCCTTTACTATTTATGTTGCCCAGCAACAAGTGTCTAGACAGAAAAAATATTTGGTGCTGCTGGCCATGTTGCTAGTACTAGGAGGAGAAAACTGCTTCCAGAAAATGTTGAAATTCTAACTTTATTAAACTAAACTATGGTGCATTTGCAGGATATTCGAGGCACTTCCAAAACACTGCTCAGGCAGTAGTGATGATGGGCCTATTAGCAATGATGTTGAAGAAGAATAGTAGTAACTCCCAGAGTAGCATTACTGGTCCAGTACTGGGAAAGGAATGTTGCAGCAGCCCTGTCTCTTATGTTATTCATGTCCTGTCTCATGCCAGTCACCATTTGTTTCTTCCACTCAACTACTGTCTAGCAAGACTTCAAAAGTGGGGGTTACTCTCTGGCTCTGTGGAACATAGGAAAGAATTTCACACTCACACATTTTTCTTCAATCTTTTATTTGTAAAGTTAACATTAATTTGTAAATGACTGTGCTGATTTCGGTAGATGTCTTCCAGTTATGACCCTATCGCCAAGTCTCTGTCTTGGATAACATCTGACTGCATTCTGACTTCTGACTGATCCGCTGCTCTTCAATCAATACTAATTCATGAAAGAAAAAATTTACAGACAATGCATAAAAGTAGGTTTTCTATTTCACAAATCACAATGCTAACTCAGCCTTACTTTTCATGGTATTGTACTACAAAACAAATTTAGCATGTGTGCACATCTAACTGAGTAAAAACTAAATTAGTAGAAACTACGGGGGCCCATTGCTGGCAACACAAATGACAAAGTTGGCTTGTCAAAAAAAATCAGTTCAAAGGTGGGTTGGAGGATCCAATATATTTCTGTCGTGGATCCTGCTACCTTTTAAAAAAATCTCCCTCAAACCATCATCCATCATTTACTGTGTCTTCTTGTCCTGTTACCCTCCTTCAGTCACAAAGTAACTTTTGTTATCAAGCACACCATAAGCAACAGACTAAACAAAGGAAGCCAGGGCGACTTCGTGTCGTGTGTGTGTGTTCTTTGATAACCAGGTAGGCTCACTAGGCACAAGTGCCTGTTTTGGGTAAGACTGGAACACTTGGGTGGTTAAATAGTGACTTGCTCAGTGTCACACAGTATGCAAGTGGAGGTTGCTGGGAAATCAAACCTAGGTCTGCTGGACCAAGTTCAGTCACAGTTCATTATATTGACATCTAGGCTGTACTGCCAGGCTGTATTGCTATACTCACCTGTTACACTGCCTCAGCCTATGTCCCTATATTCAACCTGTCTTGTCTCCTGTCATTTATTGCAAGGAATTTAGACTGCAAGCAAATGAAACTATGTGCTTATTCAGCGTTAGCACTGGCTCAAAATAATACATAATTTCCTGTGAACTGAACTCTGCTATCTCCGGTCTGTCTGTTGATCTTATCCATTATGCGCAATTGTCGCTGCTATTCCATGAACTCTGTACAATTACGGAGCTGTCTATTGCTTAAATCCAATATGCGCCATTGTTTTGGTGATATCTTATGACCTGTACAATTTCTGGTTTGTTTGTTGATGTTTATATGAAACTTTCTTTGTAAACTCCTGGGTCATGCCTAAAAATAGGCATAGGAATACCTAGTGCACCTACCCGGTCAACAGAAATGAAATAAATAAACTTACTAACAGCCTAGCCTTGCTAGCTGCCATGCTAGTAAACTGCTTTTTATAGAATTTGACCAGTTTGCTTCATATTATACTTTAAAATAAAGGTACAAGCCATGTTTTATGTTGAATTAATATTGGCAGTGAATACAAACCCAAAACTAGAACCAAAACCAGGGTGATTTTGCAAAACCAAAACCTCCCAGTTTTGCACACCCTCTAAATAGTCCGTAATGAATATGAAAGGTGGCTGCCCACCTCAGACATGATAAAAGAACATCTGATGTTAGGATACGTTAAAGCTTCCATTTATTATAAACATAAAAAATCTTATCACAGTTGTAGCATCCCACCCCATGTAAAGCTGTCAACATTTCACCGTCGGCTCTGGCGCTTTTCAAGACATCTTCAAAAGCATCAGATCGACATGAAACATTGACGGCTTTACATGGGGTACTACAAGTGTGATAAGCTTTTTTATGTTTATAATAAATGGAAGCTTTAATGTATCCCAGCATTGGATGTTCTTTTATCTGGCCTGAAGATGGGCGCTGGTTCATATTCATTACAGAGGGTTTAGTTGGGTGGCTCCACCCTCAAGTGATCCTGAGTCGCTTTCAACAACATCTCTAGACATGAAATCTCTTTTTACATATTCAAGGGTGCCGAAAAAGATGAAATGAGTAGAGATGTTGGATCTGATGTACCCAGCAGGATGAGGGGACATGTGATTAGCTCACAGATGATAAATAAATCCGGTAATGCCATGAGATACTTTTTTTTCCAGTAGATGGTAAACATATAGAATCATCTACCAATGGAGGAAGTCAACACAAAGACAGTACAGGCCTGAAGGTAAGTCTGAATGAATTTCTGATTACCAAGATAATAGCAGGATACACTGACTAGTAGGGTGGGTAGGGAATCACTGGATAGCCTGGGTAGTAGAGTGGGTAGGAATCACTGGGTACCCTGAGTACTAGGATGGGTGAGGGAGATCACTGGATACCCTGGGTAGTAGGGCATATAGGAAATCACTGGGTACCATAGGTAATAATAGCATGGGTAGGAATCACTGGATACCCTGGGTGGTGGGGTGGGTGGGAGAATCACAGGATACCCAGGGGTACTAGAGTGAGTAGAAATCACTGGAAACCTGGTTAGTGAGTGGTGTAGGGAATCACAGGGTACACTGGGTAGGATGGGTGGGGAATCACTGGGTACCCTAGGTAGTACAGTGAGTAGAGAGTCACTGGGTACCCTGGTAGTGGGTGGGTAGAAGTCAGTAGGTACTCTGGGTCAGTAGGGTGGGAGGAAATCACTGGGTACCCTAGGTAGTAGAGTGGGTGAGAAAACCACTGGATATCCTGAGTAGTAGAGTGGTTGGGAATCACAGGGTACATGGGTAGTAGAGTAAGTAGGGAATCACTGGGTACCCTGGGTAGTAGGAGTGGTAGCAAGTCAGTGGGAATCCTGGGCAGTACAGTGGGTAGGAAATCACTGGGTACCCTGAGTAGTAGATTGTGTGGGAGAATCACAGGAAACCCACGGTAGTAGAGTAGTTAGAAAATCACTGGGAACCCTAGGTAGTAGGGTGGGTGGGGAATCACAGGGCACCCTGGGTAGTAGGAGGGTAAGGAATCACTGGGTACTCTGGGTAGTAGAGTGGGTGGGGAATCACAGGGTACCCTGGGTAGTAGAGTGCATGAGGAAACACTGAGTACCCTGGGTAGTACAGTGGATGGGGAATCACTGGGTATCCTGGGTAGTAGGGTGAGTAGGCTCACTGGGTACCCTGGGTAAGAGGGTGGACAGGGAACCATCAGGCACCTGGTGGTAGAGGTGGGTGGGGAATCACTGGGTACCCTGGGTAGTAGAGGTGGATAGGGAATCAGTGGGCATGGAGGAAGTAGGGTGGATAGGAAATCACTGGGTACACTGGTAGCAAGTGGGTGAGGAATCACTGGGTACTCTGGGTGGTAGGGTTGGTCATGAATCACTGAGGCACCCTCAGTAGTAGGGTGGATGGGGAATCACTGGGTACCCTGGATAGTACAGTGAGGTGGGGAATTACTGGGTACCCTCCAGGTACTAGAGTGGGTAGGAATACTGGGTGCCCTGGATAGTAGGTGGGTGGGAATCACTGGGTACCCTTGGTGAGTAGGATGAGTGGGGAATCACTGGGTACCCTGGGTAATAGGGTGGGTGGGGAATCACTGGGTACCCTGGGTGGTAGGGATAGTGAGGAATCACTGGGTGCCCTGGGTAATAGAGTGGGTGGGAATCACTGGGTACCCTGGAGTAGTGGGATGGGTGGGAATCACTGGGTACCATGGGTGAGTAGGATAGGTGAGGAATCACTGGATACCATGGGTGGTAGGATGGGTAGGAATCACTGGGTACCCTGGGTAGCAGGATGAGTGAGAATCACTGGGTACACTGGATAGTAGGGAGGTGGGGAATCACTGGCTAGCCTAGGTAGTAGATTGGGTAGAGAATTACTGGGTACCATGGGTAGTACAGTGGGTGGGAATCACTGGGTACCCTGGTAGTAGAGTGTGAGGGAATCACAGGCACCCTGGGTAGTAGGGTGTGTGGGAATCATAGGGTCACCTGGGTAGTAGGATGAGTGGGGAATCACTGGGTACCCTGGGTAATAGAGTGAGTAGGGAATCACTGGTACTGGATGGGCAGAGGGAATCACTGGGTACCCTGGGTAGTAGGGATGGGTCAGGGAATCACTGGGTACCCTGGGTAGTAGGATCAGTAGGGAATCACTGGGTACCCTGGGTAGTATGGTGAGTGGGAATCACTGGGTGCCCTGCATAGTAATGGAGTGAGGAATCACTGGGTGCCCTAGGTAATAGATTGGGTAGAGGAATTACTCAGTACCATGGGTGAGTAGAGTGGGTGGGAATCACTGGGTGCCCTTGATGAGTAGAGTGGGTAGAAATCACAAGTACCATGGGTAGTGAGGAATCACTGGGTACCATGGGTAGTAGGTGAGTGGGGAATCACTGGGTACCCTGGGTAATAGAGTGAGTAGGGAATCACTGGGTACTGGGATGGGCAGGGAATCACTGGGTACCCTGGGTAATAGAGTGGGTAGGAATTACTGGGCACCCCAAGTAGGATGAGTAGGGAATCACTGGGTAACCTGGGTAGAAGGATGGGTAGGGAATCACTGGGCACCTGGGTAGTAGGATGGGTAGGGGAATCACTGGGTACCCTGGGTAGTAGGATGGCAGGGGAATCACTGGGTACCCTGGGTAGTAGAGTCAGTGGGGAATCACAGGTACCCTGGGTAGTAGGGTTTGTGGGGAATCATGAGTACCCTGGGCAGTAGGATGTGAGGAATCACTGGGCACCCTTGTGTAACAGAGTGGGAGGGAATCACGGGGCACCCTGGCTAGTAGGATGGTAGGGAATCACTGGGTACCCTGGGTAGTAGGATGAGTGGGAATCACTAGGTACCCTGGGTAGTAGGATGGGAGGGAATCACTGGGTACCCTGGGTAGTAGGATGGGTGGGAATCACTAGGTACCCCGGGTAGTAGGATGGGTAGGGAATCACTGGGTACCCTGGATAGTACAGTAGGTTGGGAATCACTGGGCACCTCAGTAGTAGGGACGGGTCAGGAATCACTGGGTACCCTGGGTAGTAGGATCGGTAGGAATCACTGGGTACCCTAGGTAGTAGGTTGAGTGGGAATCACTGGGCACCCTGGATAGTAGTGTCAGTGAGGAATCACTGGGCACCTGGTAGAGATTGGGTAGACAATCACTCAGTACCATGGGTAGTAGAGTGGTGGGGGATCACTGGGTACCCTTGGTAGTAGAGTAGGTGGGGAATCACAGGTATCATGGGTAGTAGGGTTAGTAGGGAATCACTGGGTACTCTGGGTAATGGGTAGAGAACCACTGGGTACCTGGGTAAGGAGTGGGTAGGGAATCACTGGGCACCCTGGGTAGTAGGATGGGTAGGGAATACTGGGCACCCTGGGCAGTAGAGTGGGTAGGGAATCACTGGGCACCCTGGGTAGTAGGATGAGTAGGGAATCACTGGGCACCCTGGGTAGTAGAGGTGGGTGGGTAATCACTGGGTACCCTTGGTAGTAGAGGGTAGGGAGTCACAGGCACCTGGTGAGTAAGGGTGAGGGAATCATAGGGTACCCTGGGTAGTAGGATGAGTAGGGAATCACTGGGCACCCTGAGTAATAGAGTGGGTAGGGAATGACTGGGTACCCTGGGTAGTAGGGTGAGTGGGGAATCACTGCGTATCCTGGATAGTAACATGAGTGAGGAATCACTGGGCACCTTAGGTAGCAGAGTGGGTAGAGAATTACTGAGTACCATGGGTAGTAGAGTGGGTGGGGAACCATTGGATACCCTTGGTAGTAGAGTGGGTAGGGAATCACAGGTACCCTGTGTAGTAGGGTTAGTAGGGAATCATAGGGTACCCTGGGTAGTAAGATGGTGGGAATCACTGGGTATCCTGGGTAGTAGGATGGTAGGAATCACTGGGCACCCTGGCTAGTAGGATGGATGGAAATCACTGGGTACCCCTGGCTAGTAGGGTGGGTGGGGAATCACTGGGTACCCTGGTAGTAGAGTGGGTAGGGAATCACTGGGTACCCAGGTAGTAGGGTCAGTGAGGAACCACTGGGCACCCTGGGTAATAGAGTGGGTAGGGAGTCACTGAGTACCCTGAGTAGTAGGATGAGTAGGGTGTCACGGGCACCCTGGCTAGTAGGATGAGTAGGGAATCACTGGCACCCTGGGTAGTAAGATCGTAGGGAATCACTGGGTACCCTGAGTAGTAGGATGGATAGGAATCACTGGGTACCCTGGCTAGTAGGATGGGTGGGGAATCTCTGGGTACCCTGATAGTAGCGTGAGTGAGGAATCACTGGCACCTTAGGTAGCAGATTGGGTAGAGAATTACTGAGTACCATGGGTAGTAAGAGTGGTGGGGAATCACTGGGTACTCTTGGTAGTAGAGTAGGTGGGAATCACAGGTGCCCTGGGAGTAGGGGTTAGTAGGGAATCACTGGGTTCCTTGGGTAGTAGGGTGAATGGGAATCACTGGGTACCCTTGGTAATAGAGTGGGTGGAAATCACAGGTGCCCAGGGTAATAGGGTTTGTAGGAATCACTGGGTACCCTGGGTAATAGAGTGGTAGGGAATCACTGGGCACCCTTGGTAGTAGGATGGGTAGGGAGTCACTGGGCATCCTGGCTAGTAGGATGGGTAGGGAATCACTGGGTACCCTGAGTAGTAGGATGGGTAGGGAATCACTGGGTACCTTGGGTAGTAGGATGGGTAGGGAATCACTGAGTACCCTGGGTAGTAGATTGGGTAGAGAATTACTGAGTACCATGGGTAGTAGAGTGGGTGGGGAATCACTGGATACCCTTGGTAGTAGAGTGGCTAGGGAATCACTGGGTACTCTTGGTAGTAGAGTGGGTGGGAATCACAGGTACCCTGGGTAGTAGGGTTGGTAGGGAATCACTGGGCACCTGGCTAGTAGGATGGGTGGGAATCACTGGGTAACCTGGGTAATAGGATGGGTAGGGAATGACTGGGTACCCTGGGTAGTCGGGTGATGGGGAATCACTGGGTACCCTGGATAGTAGCATGAATGAGGAATCACTGGGTACCTAGGTAGTAGAGTGGGTAGAGAGTTTCTGAGCACCCTGGGTAGTAGAGTGGGTGGGGAATCACTGGGTACCCTTGGTAGTAGAGTGGCTAGGGAATCACTGGGTATCCTTGGTACTAGAGTGGGTAGGGAATCACAGATGCCCTGGGTAGTAGGGTGGGTAGGGAATCATAGGGTACCCTGCATAGTAGGGTGATGGGGAATCACTGGGTACCCTAGGTAATAGAGTGGGTAGGGAATCACTGGGTACCCTGTGTAGTAGTGTGTGTTGGGAATCACTGGGTACCCGCATAGTAGGATGGTGGGCAATCACTGGGTACCCTGGTAGTAGAGTGGGTAGGCTGACTTGGTACCTGGGTAAGAGGCTGGATAGAGTACCGCTGGGTACCCTAGGTAAGAGGGTAGTGTAATATTATGTAAGAGCTTCTAGATGCACTGTCACAAAATACTGAGTGCCAAGTTTACACTATACTGTGTATGCAGCTAGTTCTTGTTGAGTGCTTTTTCGTGTTAGATTCTAGAGAGTTCTGAGGAATACACTGTTGAACTGAGACCTGTGTGAGTTTCTCTTTGACAAGAGCAGTTTACTTAATAAAGAAACTTCTGCTTCCAGTTTTTTCTAAGAAATTACTTAACAAAAGTAAAACAGTACATTGTGTCAGAAGTCCCTGTAGTGTAGAAGCAGTCAAGCAAACAAGATCCGAAAAGATCATGGAATTTGCCAGATCCAGTTGACCAGAATGAACTGGAATGCATGAATCTTCCAGAGGAGTGGAAGAATTTAAGCAGCATGCCAAGCTCATTTTCAAGGGCCTCTAAAGGCAAAAGAGGAGGAAGAAAAGTGCTGTCACCTGCTCATATGAATTGGAGAGAAAGGTAGGGATATTTATAATACTTGGATGGACAAGTCAGCAGAGGACGTAAAAGCAACTGAGTGCCTATTATGACAGGTTTGAAAATACTTATGTCCCCAAAGACCAAGCCAGTGTTTGCATGCTACAGATTTTACAATAAGTTGCAAGGAGTAGGTGAACCAGTGGAACGGTTTGTGACAAAATTACAGTTGCTAGCCAGAGACTGGATTCACTGACATGGATGAAATGATCTGGGACAGAATAGTGTTTGGAACAAATTCTCCAAAAGTTTGGGAAAAACTGATGACTCAGGGGTTGATCTCGATCTGAGCAAAGCACTGAACATTGCTAGGACACACAATTGGAACAGGCTCAATTGAAAACTATGGCTAAAGAAGAAGCGGTTCACAGAGTAGCCAAGTTGTGCTACACTCCAGGCAGCCACAGAAATATAAAGCAGCAGATGACCCCATGCAGGCAGACCACAAGGCAACCAGCTCACAGAAAGCATGTGGCAGATGCAGTAGATCACACAAGCCAGATAAGTGTCCAGCCAAAGGGCAAGTTTGTCACAAATGTAAAGGGTAAACCATTTCACAAAGGTGTGTAAATCAAATAAAGTGCATGGAGTAGATGACAAACCCACACTGCAGTGCTGAAGATGTGTTTGTAGACGCAGCCACCAGAGTAAATTCAGGGGATCAACACTTCCTGCCACTGAGACCTGCACAGACCAAGTGTTTACAGAAATAACAGTTGGAGAGAATAATCAGCAGGTAAAGTTCAAACTGGATACAGGTGTACAAGTCAGTGTGATACCAGTTAAAGTGTTTGAGCAATTAGGACTTTTAAAGCCATTTAAGTCCACCACCCAGCAGCTCTTTGGATATGGAGTGAGCCACTGGATGTGAAAGGCATGTGTACCATAGACTGTAAGTATAAGAATGATGCAAAGTGTCTAAATTTACATTGTAAGCACAAAAGCACGCCCCGTGTGGGGCTAAGGGCATGCCTGGATCTCAAATTGATTAAACTGGTGATGTATGTGGAGAAATGCCTAAATCCAATGCAACCAGCAACTGATAACTCTGATGATATACTAAAAGAATATGAAGATGTTTTCCATGAATTGGAGAAGTTTCCGGTGAATACAAAATTAAAGTGGATACCACAAAAGACCCAATAGTGCATGCTCCACGCTAAGGTCCCAGTTGCTCTCAGAGAATGACTGGAGAAAGAAATTTGAGAATGGAAAACTTAGGGGTCATTGTCAAGGTAGATGAACTCACAGAGTGGGTGAACTCTATAGTCGTGGTGGAGAAATGTCATTCAGGAGAGCTACGACTGTGCCTGGACCCATGTGACTTGAACCAAACAATCAGCGTGAGCATTATCAGATGCCGCACTTGATGATATACAAGCAAGTTGGCCAGAGCCCAGTATTTCAGTGTACTGGATGCTAGATCTGGTTACTGGCAAATAAACTAGACCAGGAAAGCTCAATGCTCACAACATTCAACACCCCACAGGAAGATACAGATTCACCCGCTCATCTTTCGCATACACTCAGCCCAAGAAGTGTTTCAAAAGAAAGTGGATGAAACCTATGCAGGACTCAAGGGTGTTGCAGCTTGTGGATGATATTCTACTATATGGAGCTACCATGGAAGAGCACGATGCAGTTTGCGAGCCATGCTTCAGAGATCTCAGCAAAGGGGTCAAACTGAACTCAGAAAATGCACCATTAAGATGACGAAGTCAGGTATTTTGGCCCCATACTGTCATCTGAAGGTCTCAAGCCAGGCCCAACTAAAATTACAGCAATTTCTGAAATGAGGCCACCGGAGAGCCATGCAGAACTGGAAACTGTCTTAGGGATGGTAAATTATCTGGCAAAGTTTACACCACACTTTGTGGAGATCTTAGCACCACTGAGAGACCTTTTGAAGAAAGGCTCCGAGTTTCAATGGGACATGCAACGAATACTGCCTTCATGAATATGAAACAGCTAATTGCCAGCACAGGCACTTTAGCATTCTATGATGTAAAAGAGGTAACAGTCCAAGTGGATGGTTCAAGCGAGGACTGGGGGCTGTATTACTACAACAAGAGTAATAGTAAATGAGTCCCTCTGAAGAAATGGGGTTACTAATTGGGGGTACATGAGGTTCAGTATTAGGACCGGTCCTCTTCAATGTCTTTATAGCGACATTGCAGAGGGACTGGAAGGAAAAGTGTCTCTTTGCAGATGACACAAAGATCTGCAACAGAGTTGATGCACAAGGTGGGGTGGAAAGGATGAGAAGGACTTGGCAAGGTTAGAGGAATGGTCAAATGCAGCTTAGATTCAATGCTAAGAAGTGCAAGGTAATGCATCTGGGAAACAAAAACCCAGGGAAGAGTACACAAATGGGGGTGAGATACTAACAACAACAAAAATGGAATGGGCCTGGGGTAGTCATATCAGATGACCTAAAGGTGGGCAAGCAATGAGGAGAGGGCAGCAAGGAGGGCTGGGGGATACTGGGATGCATGGAGAGGCACATCACCAGTAGAAAACAGGAAGTTATTATCCCTATGTACAGACAGTTGGTGAGACCCCATCTGGAGTACTGCATGGCAGTTCTGAGACCTAATCTCCTCAAAGACATAGACAGGATGGAGGCTGCCAGAGGAGGGCATCTAAAATGGCAGGGTCTGCACCAGAAGACATATGAAGAGAGACCTAAGGAGCTGAATATGTATAGCCTCGAGGAAAGGAGGGAAAGGGGGAGCATGATAGAAACTTTCAAGTACCTCAAGGGAATCAACAACGTCCAAGAGGTAGCATCTTTCAAAAAGAGGGTGTGCAAGAACAAGGGGCACAATTTGAAGATAGAAGGGGGCGTGCTCAGAGGTAATTAAGGAAGTATTTTTTCACAGAGAGGGTTGTGGATGCATGAACGCCTTCCAGAGGAGGTTGTGGAGTCAAAAACAGTGGTGGAATTCAAGCATGCATGGGACAGTCATAAGGCAATTCTAGGGGGGGGTAGGAAGAAGTAGGCTGCTGGTTAATTAGGATCTGCAGCTTATCCATTAGGTAGGAAATGGGCAGACTGGGTGGGCCAAGCGGTCCTTATCTGTCGTCAAATCTATGTTTCTATGTTAACAGGGAAACCCAGTGGCTATGCATCCAAGCCTAATATGTATACCCTTGAGCAAAGGAGGGAGAGAGGTGATATGATCGAGGTATCTAAGCACCTTACAAGTATTAACAAGGTGAAAGAGTCTAACATGTTTAAATATAAGAAAATAGCAGGACAAGAGGACACAGCATGAGATTAGAGGGGGCCATTAAGGGGAATGAGGAAATTCTTTTTCACAGAAAGGGTGGTGGATGCATGAATGGCTTACCACAAGAAGTGGTGGCTATACAGTGCAGGGCTTCAAACAGGCATGGGATAGGCATAGGGAGCAATACAAATGACTATGAATAGATAGCCACTGACAGAGCAAAGGCCGATGGCACATTTATAAGGTAGAAAAACAAATGGGCATACTGGATGGGTATGCGGTCCTTATCTGCGTCAACTTCTATGTTTCTATGTAAGTCTCTCACAACTACAGAAGTGAACTATGCTCAAATTGAGAAAGAAATGTATGCCATTGTGTTCAGTTGTGAGCGTTTCCATCAGTATGTTTATGGAGAAAGGTTACTGTAGAGTAAGACCATAAATCGCTGGAGATAATCATGAAAAAAACCTTGCAGCAGCACCAACCAGACCGCAGAGAATGATGTTGCGCTCTACAGAAATATGACATTCTAGTGACATACAGGCCAGGGAAAGATATCCCAGCTGTTAAATGCTAAGCAGACTGTCATTGGCTGGGCAGGACAGTATGGAAGAGTCATTTGAAGCACGAGTTCATTTGGTCATGTCCAGTTTACCCGTGATCAGACCAGAAGTTAAAAGAATTAAAGATGGAACTGAGAAAGACTTCCAGTTATACTCACTGTTTGAAATGATCAACGCATGGTAGGCCGAGGGCAAAACATTTGTGTCAGTCAGAAGTAGCAGAATTCTGGAATTTCAGTAAGTAATTAACAGTCATGAGAAATTTGATTTTCAATGGGGACAGACATGTAATACCAAGATCAATGAGGTCTGAATTAATATGGCTTATTCATTCTGGATGCATGGGAGTGGAAAATGTAAGTGCAGGGCCAGAGAGCTGCTGTACTGGCCAGGCATGAATACCCAGATTGAGGAAGCTGTACTAAAGTGTCAATCTGCCTACAGCATCGTATGTCAAACCCAAAAGGAACCCATGATTTCACATGACATGCCCTCTTGTCCATGGCAAAAGGTAGCATCAGACCTGTTTATGCTGGACAATGAAAGTTATGTGTTAGTAGTGACTACTACAGCCGCTGTTTTGAGCTGGAAAGGTTGAGAAACACTTTGACCTCCACTGTGATTGGCAAACTCAAAGGAATATTTGCCTGACATGGCATACCTGAGGAGCTGGTGTCGGACAAATGATCCTCAGTATGACTTGACAGAGTTCAAACAGTTTGCACATAATTAGATTTTCATCACACAACATCTAGTCCCGTGACCCACAGTCAAATGGGCAGACAGAAAAAAACAGTACAAACTGTGAAGCGTCTAATGGTAAAAGCAAACAAAGCGGTGGGGATCCATACTACAATGCTGGAATACTGAATATGCCTATTGACAGTGTGGCTCACCTGCTCAACTACTAGTGAGTCATCACCTGTGTTCAGTTTTACCATCTACAATCAACCAGCTCAAGCCAAAGGTCATTAGCCGACTTTTGGCCCAGAAAAAGTTCAGAGACAAGCAGGGTCATCAGTCAAAATACTACAACAGGAATACTAAAGCCTTACCTCTCCTTCAGGAAGGAGGCAGAGTCTGCATGTAGAGACCTGATGGGAAGTGGCAACCTGCTACTGTTGCAGCAAAATTGCACGCTCCAAGGTCATACCTAGTATGAGCAGACAATGGAGGAGAATACAGGCGTAACCATCGCCACTTGCTCAAGTCGCAGGATGTTCAACCAACTTCAGTCAGTGATTTAGACTCTAAGAACATTGTTGCCACACCACAAGATGGTTTGGTTTCTCAAGATGTCTCTAAACCAGCAATACCACTTTTAGAGACTTTGCCACCAGATCTAGCAAACAAGCAAAGGACATGGAAATCTTTTTGTCACCAGTGCTGGTAGTATGGTAAAGCCACCTCAGAGAATGAACTTATGAAATGAAATAAGAAAGTTTGTTTTTATTACTTGTAGGATGTAATTGACATTCTGCCAATTCCAAATTCATATTGCATAGTCTGCTGAACAATTTCATTTTTTTTTGATAAGAAGGGAGATGTAATATTATGTAAGCCTCTAGATGGCACTGTCATGAAATACTGAGTGTTAGGTTTACACTATACTGCGTATGTAGCTAGTTCTTGTGGAATGCTTTTTTATGTTTGCTTGCATGCACAAGAAACATTATGTGACAGCTTAGGAGAGAAGCAGAGTTTGGGAGGTGCAGCACTGTGGCAGCCAATGGCCCCACTGTATTTTGAGGCCTGGCTTGTTTCCCCAATGCAGTGGCACGCTGCTGCTGACACTAGTTCAGCAGTCAAGCCACCAAGTTGAAATTAATTCACTGCTGCAATGAGGGTGACCCGTCAATGCAGGGCAGTGCCTTGCCTGGTGTAACATTTCAAGTTACATGGCGTGGTTGTCAGCGTCCACCTCAGAGTCCTCATAAAAGCTGGCGGGGGTGGCCAATCCCCTGCCGGGCATGCCCTCTCCCCAGATCATTTGCCAATGGGAGCCCACTCCCCATCGGCATAATATTCCCCATACATTTTGTTTGCGAGGGTGCCTAATCCCCTCGCGCATCCTCCCAAACACAGATCCTTGTTGCTTTGCCGGCAGAGGGGCCCAATCCCCATTGGCTCCAGTCTCCCCCAAAAAAACATGCAGGTGGCATGCTGGGAGCCCACCCAGCACATTAAATCTACCTGTGAAAAGGAAAACCTTCCTGCGATTATTTAAATTTTTATTAACCTGAAAAGTTGAAAACAGTCTCTCATTATGTCGGACCCTCTCACAACTTCGCACCCACTCTCTCGCACCCACATCCCACTGCAACCCCCCTCACCCCATACTTACACTCCAGAGCCATTTCGACAATCTTAGGTGGACGGGACACGTCTGCTCTCTTCAAAAGCCGACCGTGAACTGAAGAAATGCCGTTAAGCTGTATAATGGCATAAATGGTTTTTCTTCAACTTAGGTGGATATCTCGGCCATTTTTGATAATTTTGGCACCAAATTTTCAACATGGGGTTCTTGGGACCCCTCATGAATTCAGTCACTGTCATGTCGTTATTCGGTCCCAAAAGGTGATTTTGCAGTCACCGCACAGAATCACCTTTTGGGATGCTTGAGCCTAAATGCCTGCCCTTTCCAGCAAAAATCTCCCTCTTACAATAGCAAGAGGTTCCAAGAAAGACTTTCAAAATTTAAAAGCAACCCCTTTTCTCCTGCAGATTTTGAGCTATGCATCTAAACACAGGGTAATTTGAACAGAAAGCATGTATAAATAACTAGTACAGCCACCTTAAACCGTGGCTTCCCAAACCCTAATCATATGGAGCCCTTGAATTTCAGGGCCCAAAAGAAATAGTTAACAGCTATGCCCAGGTGGCTTCCCTGAAAGCCAGTATGAAAAGCTGTAAATTCAATCATTCAACAGTTAGCCTGCAAACCATCCTACAAAATGCAGGTGTTGAAAGAGTTAAACAGTCCTTCCTTGCATGGGGTATCAATTCAGCCGATCTCTGAGACAAGAAGTGTCGAAATCAAATCTACTGATACCTCAGGTAGACTGCTGTGTCTGTAGTCCCTTTCCCAATTTAATCAGGTCCTTGAGAAGCAGATCATCCAGCCCTGTGCCTTTAGATAGAGTTCCTCAGAGCTTCCTTACCCGCCATTTCCCACCATAGCTGTAACAGGGTTTGTTACAACATCTCGGCCTGGAGGGTCAGGAGGCGACACTGACCTTCTGCAGGGGTTTACTAGCCTGCAGCAAGGAATTGTAGAGGTTTACGCCAGAAGACCAATGAACAAAGCAACTTCACTGGGTATCTGAGATGAGCCTTTATTTGCTTTTCCTTAGGTTGCTTGATAACCGCCAGAACACGTCTCCTTTTTGCATAGTTGAGGGTGGAAATCATGATCCACGTACACCTGTTTCCCATCCAAATTTAGATCTCGCTTAGACCATGCCTTGCACAGTATCATATGTTTTGTGTGATAGCGATTAAAACCTGACTAAGATTGAACAAGAGGGAGCCTCTTTCCTGGGCTTTGGGCCCAAGGCCTGGTGTACCCTCTCGAGCTCAAGGGGTTCAGTGCTAGGAATATCCAGTTCTTGTCTCAGCCAGGTTTTAATAAATTCAACAGGGTCGTCTTGCTCTGCACCCTCTGAAAAACGAAAATACAAATGGTTTTCTTCTCCTGTGGACTCGCGTCTTCATTCTTGCCATCAGTTCTCTTTCTCTCCTGGCCAAATACAACACCGCTCTGCTAAGCCACATGGAGTAATCTCTGAGCCCTTCCAAGTCGTCGGTCCACGCTCGAGATGTTTGATCTCCTTTTATATCTTTTTACATCTGAGTCTATTCGGTGCAGCATTTTAACGATATGTGCTGTTGATCGGCCATCATCTCCACCCAAGCCTGTAGCCAACTCCGAGGCCCTGGATAGTGAGATGCTCAGACTGCGATCTTGTTTGGAGCGGCGTCCAGCGGAGGTGGCAGTGACACTTCTACCTCTTGATTCATTGACTGACTCATTCTCCTCCTTACAGTGTCGGCTGAAGATGATATTTTCCATATAAACCACCGGTTGTTGAAATTTCTCACCACTACCGTGGAGCTCAGATCTAGGACGTCCATTCAGTTTGGTAGCGTCACCAAAGTCAGTCGGAATCACCTTTTGGGACTCAGTAATGAAACAACAGCATTACTGTTCATGAAGTAGGCTCCCAAAAGCCTATGTTTTAAAATTTGGTGAAAAATTCCAAAATTACCGTGTTATGAACGGTATTGCACAGTGCTCCATGCACGTCAGAACTCTGAGAATTTTTTATATTTTCACTCCAGATTTTCAACATTGCCATTTTTCACACCTTCTTATGAACAGTACAGCTGTCATTTTCACATCCAGCCCAAAATGTCGCTGCACATGTGTCACACAGTGCTTGCAGTCGCTGTGAAATCAGTGTTTGGGGCACAGGAACAAAATTATAGTGACACTGTTCATGAGTGGAGGCCCCAAAATGCCTATGTTAAAATTTGGTGAGAACATTTCCCAAAATGACTGTATTACTAACGGCTCGTTGTGCAGTTTCACGCATGCTCATAACTTTGAGATTTTTTAATATTTTCACTCTAGATTTTCAACATTGGTATTTTTCACCTCATATGAACAGGACAGCTGTCATTTTGACATCCTGCTTGAACTGTGTTTAGCATCTGGCACAGAATGGCGGTAAGCTGTAGCAAATCAACATTCGAGACAGATTAACAAAATCACAGTGCCACTGTTCGTGAGCAGAGGTACCAAATGCTTTCATGAGGTGGGGGTCACAAAAAGGCCATGTTGAAAATTTGTAGTGCAAATACCAACTTCCAATGCTAATATCAGCAAGCAAACATTCAGCATTGACAAATGCTTGTTTCTTGTTAGATTCTAGAGAGTTCTGAGGAATACACTGTTGAATTGAGACCTGTCTGAGTTTCTCTTTGACCAGAGCAGTTTACCTAATAAAGAACTTCTGCTTACAGTTTAATCTAAGAAATTACTAAACAAAAGTAAAACAGTACAGGTGGGTAGGGAATCACTGAGTACCCTGGGTAGTAGGGTGGATAGGGAACTGCTGGGCACCCAGGGAAATAGGGTGGATATGAAATCACTGGGTACACTGGTAGAAGAGTGGGTAGGGAATCATTAGGTACCCTGGGTAGTAGGATGGTTGGGGAATCACTGGGTACCCTGGGTAGCAGGGTGGGTAGGGAATCATAGGGTATCCTGGGTAACAAGGTGGGTAGGAAATCCCTATAAATTAGTAGAATTAGTACTTATTTCATCCCTGCATGTGAAGCGGGAGGAGGACCTGATATTCTTATAAAATGACACACTAGAGAGAGGAAAGATGCTGGATTAGCACACACATCCATGCAAGTACAGCATGGTGCATAGCCAAGTGTGTCTGCACCCAGTGGAGGTATGAAATCCAGCATGGGAACATCTCTAAAGTGTGATACTTTAGAGAGACATTTGAACTGACCTGTGAGGTTATACTGTTATAACTGTGTGAACATCTGATTGGATCCCACCAATCACAGTGCAAGATGTCTCTCCCATTGATCCTCTGCAAACTCTGTCCACTTTAGCCCCAGAGACCACTTCCTCCCTAACACTCCTACCTGGAAGGTTAGTCATCCCACAACTGAACACCGTCCTTCCTACAGCAGGACCTTCAGGGTGCCAATCCCTCCATTGGATTTGTCAACTGCAGACCCTCAGGGAGCAGCATAGGGCTGGAGAGTGTCTGGATATCACTGTACTGGGCAGGCACGGTTTCCTTTTCCAGTTTTTCATCACTCCTGTAGGATCCCAACACGGTGGCTCCAGGGTGTGAGCAATGCATGCTGCACAGAATCACGCTGCACAGAATCACACTGCACCGGTGCGTTGCTACCTGTGATGCATCCTTTGAGATGCTCAATCCTCCCTCCCCACGCTGGCTCCTCAGCCCTCCGATACTCCAGTCTCAGGTGAAACCCAAGTTGCCTGGTCATGCTGATGGCCAACCTCTCTTTCCAATTTTATAAAATAAAATATGAAAGGAAAGCCAACAACAGCCTACAACAGCACAAGAGGCAAGACCTGCACTCACATATGCACCCAGACCAGCACTGACACAGGACGAAACAGTCCAATAAAATAAATGGATTCTTCACATGTCAATCAACAAACATTGCTTGCCTGATTCAGGACAAGTACACAGATGGATGCTTTATAGGAGAAACGAGGCAACCACAGGATGAACCATCACCTAAACACAATATTAAAGCAAGTTAGCACACCAGTAGGACATTTCTTTTCCCAACCTGTCCACTCTCTCACAGACCTGTCTGTCCTAATACTAAGAGGCCAGTTCAAAAACACAGGAGAGAAGAACACGGGAATTGGAATGTATCAAACATAGAGAATACTGGATGGGCAACCATGCAGAACCAGTGTGTTCTGCCACAGAGAGTCTGATTTCATGTGACCTCCCAGCCGAGAAGCTGAGGTCCATTGAAATCAGACTCCAGGTGACGAGAAAACACTGGTTTGGCACTGAGTTGCCCATCCAGTATTTTTATAGAGCATGGTTTCTCCCACGGTAATTTTACATCATTTTAAGTACTTTTTATTTATTTTTTAGTGCAGAAATTAAACTGTTCACTGCTGCGCCTTATTCAGAGAGTTGGATCTGGTTGCTAGGTGAGTTAGAAGTTGCTAGGGCTTGGACATCACAGCATCTGAAACACACACTGTCATTGGTTGTCAGGCTGGTTTGGGCAGTCTGTAAAAAGAAAAATGTGGCAGATGTATGTCTCGTGTTGTGAGTGGAGGTGGATGCCCTAAATGTATATTCATAAGTTTTTAAAATATATCTGGTTGATCCTGTTTATATCTTATCTGGTTGATCCTGCATCTGCCGGGAGGGTTTGCGACTTTGTGTCAGTCCCTGTTGCCGTGTTATCTGGTCGATCCTGTGGTTACCATTACTGTGGCTCCAGCGCATGTCAACTGAGTTGGAATGCTTTTCAACCACAGAAGGGTTGAACAGTGTTCATGCCCTTTGAACTGTGGTAGAACAGCGTTCTAGTGCAGATGAAAACTGAGGTAGAACAGCATTCTACCATACACTATAATTTAATTCTATATAACCAGGGCCCTTACTTTCCTGCGGCACAGTGGTACCAAGTTCTGCAGCAAGACTACCATTTGCATAAGAACTTCTGCGGCGGTGGTTATAATTTCTCACGGAAGTTCTGGCACTAACAAACTACCACATCACAGTGTCAGCTTGTCATCCTGACTTCACTTTCATGGCAGTAGTTATAGCAATCAGGATGGGGAAGCACAGTAACACTAGTTCAAAAATAACAGACTTATAAAATAATTTTATGCCTAAAAAGCAAAACAAATGTCTCTCCCTTAAGGTCCTAGTCTGTTGCATAAATGACATATGCAGAGGGATCTTTTGTGATAAATAAGGTATTTCTATATGCATGCTATCTATCCCACTAATGAGGTTTCCACTGTCTATCACTTATATATTTGTATGTGCTTTCTATACCACTCATGAGGTTCCCACTGTGTACCACTTATATATTTATCTGCAATCTGTAACATACATACAAATATGCAAGTGTGTGTGTGTGTGCGTGTGTGTGTGTGTGTGTGTGGTGAGAGAGACAGATGTGTGTGTGTGTGTGTGTGTGTGGCATATATATATATTATATATATATATATATATATATATATAACACACACACATATATATACTTTTTTTTTATTTCCATGAGCTTGCATCCTCATTTATACAGGTGCCACTAGAAATGGAATAGAGGAGTTATTGCAAAACTAATTTTTCATGTTAACCTGCTTTCCTGACACACTGCGTAACACCATCAGGCCATGACATGCATGTGAACCAGTTGTGAGATAGAGCTCTCAGGCCCATCACAATGTGACAGAACACTGCACCATACCTTCCCAGGCTCCGAGCAGTGATGTCCCATCGATCCCTGTGCTGCCCAGCCAGCTCCCAGAGCTAATCCCTGAACCTGAATTGCCAGCATGGAAACACAGCATGCACCCTTGGCCCAACAGCTGTCCCTGCACACAACATTTCTCAATAACTTTTAGGTGATTCTATCAACCAATGACAATATGTAATCAATAACCCATGCAAAATGCGTACAGTGCAATTATTTATTTAACAGGTCTATTCTTTCAAAGGTTTACACATTATTATATTTCACTTTTCTGGGCATAATTACTTTATTTTTCTTAAAAATTTAGACAGTTAAATTAATTTTACCAGTTATTCATTTCAGATAGCGTCTCTATACCTTAAAAGGCACAAATAGGTTTTGTACAAAGTGAGGTATGGACTTAACAGGTCTGTGCTATTGACAAGGTTTTGTTTAAGTTGGCCCTGGTGCAACAACGTAAGACTGAAAATTGTATTAGGCTGTAGTGCAGGTTGAGCAAATATCACCATGCATGATGTGCTGTGCCACCGCTCTCTGGCAGTGAGAGCTGTGGTAGATAAGTGACTGTTCATTTCTGTTGCAGAATGCAGCCGTTTCATTAGGTAATGTATGATGTTATAGCAATGATATCATCACATTCTGAGCATAGAGGGTTCTGGATATAAAAAAGGGGAAGGGAACCAGATTATATGTATAAACAAATATTAATAAAAATCACCAAGAAGAGTGAATTCTCGCGGCACATAAAGTTCTCTGATGATTTACCAAGTTCGCGCAAAAATTCTGTAGCCACAGAATTCTAGGGCCTTGTATATAACATGCTCAATTGGGGCATTGGATTTATGACAACTGTGGAGAACTTCAACACTTATATTACTGAAATGGTACTTCATTCAACTGTGTATGCACTCGTCTCATTTCCAGTTTATTTTTTTCTGTTCCACCTTCCCTACACTCGTAGTATTTCAGGTAATTAGCATGTGTGCAGAGGAGGATCAGGAAAAAGCAGAGACCCTGAACGGATACTCTGCTTGGTCTTCACAGTGGAGAAAGGCATGGGCCATATGGAGGCAGTAGGAACAATGGGGAGGGAGGTGGACACAAGCCCATTCACAGAAGAAAGAGTCCTGAGAACACTTGCAAGTCTGAACGTGGATAAGGTTATGGGGCTGGAAGAGGTATATCTAAGGGTGCTGAGGAGCTCAGGGAGGTACTGACTGCACCTCTGACAGCACTATTCAACAACTCACTGGAAATAGGAGTGGTTCCAGGGAACTGGAGGAGGGCAGATGTAGTCCCACTTCATAAAAGCTGTAGCAAGGAGAAGGCTGGCAACTATATGCCGGGCAGTCTAAAGTCAGTGGTGGGGAAGTTAATGGGGACACCATTGAAAGAAAGGCTAGTGGAGTATCTTGAATCCAGCGGGTTGCAAAGCCAAGGCAGCATGGATTCATGGGGAAGAGGGTGTCATGTCAGGCGAACGGATCAATTTCTTCAACTGGGTGACCAGGAAATGAATTGGTGTGGGGCGGTGGATGTGGCCTACTAGACTTCAGCAAGGCCTTGACAGCATACCACATAGGATGTTTATAATGAAACTGGGCAGTATGTGGGTGGGACCCAAGGTGGTAAGTTGGGTACAAAACTGGTTGATAAATAGGTGACAGAGGGTGGTGGTAAATGACTCTCACTCTAATAAAGGACAGTGACCAGCAGGATACCTTAGGGCTCAGTTCTGGGACCGTCTTCTTCAATATCTTGTAAGTGACATTGCAGAAGAGCTGGAAAGGAAGACAAGCTTCTTTGCAGATGACATCAAGATCTGCAATACTCTGGAGGGCTGAAGGAATAAGTAGGGACCTAAGAAAACTCAAGGAGTGGTCGAGGTATGGCAGCTGGGTTTCAATGCAAAAATGTGCAAAATCATGTACCTAGGCAACAGAAATGCCATGGTGATGTATAAAAAGGGGAAGCGGTGTAGATGGTCACAAAGCAAGAAAGAGACCTTTGGGTTATCATATGTGCTGACAGCAAGTGGCAGGGCAGTGAGACAAAAGGTAAGAGCAGGGCCAGCGGGTTACTGGGGTACATAGGGAGGAGAATCACCAACAGAAGGAGAGAGGTGGTGTTGCCACTCTATCGATTGTTGGTGAGACCACATCTGGAGTACTATGTCCATTTCTGGAGACCACATCTCAGGAAGGACATAGACAGGGTAGAGGCTGTCCAGAAGAGGGCTGCTAAAATCATGCAAGGGTTACATCACAAGCCCTATCAGGAGAGGTTGAAGGATCTCAATATGTACACCCTGAAAGAGGAGGAGGAGAGCAGGACATGATAAAGACCTAGAAGTACCTCATGGCAATGAACAAGGTGCAGCAGGGGTATTTTCAGAAGAGAAGGTGCACCAGGACAGTAGGGCATGCAATGAAACTGGAAGGGGTATTTCAGAGGATGTGAGGAAGTACCTCTTCACTGAAAGAGTGGTAGACACCTGAACAGACTTCCAGCAGAGGCAGGGAAGCAAAAACAGTGGATGGCTTCAAGCATGCATGGGATAAACACAAAGGAATCTTAGTAGGAAAGCATGGGGATAGCTGGAGATCAGGTAGGGTCTGCAGTGACAGTATGGACAGGGAAAAACTGGGCAGACTAGGTGGGCCAAGCAGTCCTTATCTGCCAACAGATTCTGTCCTGTGTTTCTGTCACAAAGCCTTTCACATTAACACCTTAATGCACCTATTCAGCCTCTCTCATACAACTATCTTAACACTTCCTTCAAAGGCATCCCTGCCGACTGTAGACTGGTTTCCCATCATCTCCTCACCCTCCTTTGAACACTACTCACTATCGGGTCATCAATTACTTTGAAACAATGTAACTCTAAGTAGAAATTCAACTTCTTCTGTTCAGAATGCAGTTGCACCTGATGAAGAGACTGTGTGGCACCCAGCAGTTAAATTGGCAATGTTTAGGGGTGGAACTGTAGTCTCTACATTTGTAGGAGGTGGAAATCTCCATAGTATTCAATAGAAAGGCGTTAGAAGAGGCAGAACTGCGTTCTTGTGATTTTCTGCCTAGTTTAACCCTGGTGGTCCAAAAACATGTGTATTATACCATCTTGTACCTCTCAGATGTCCTGGATTTTCAGAGCAGGAGGTCCAAAATTTTGCTTCGAAATGTCCGTGGTCCCTCAGTGACATTTGGCATTTTAATCACTGAATAGTAGAGATTTGTTTCAGAATGGTGGGAGGTGAGTAGTGGTGTGCCCCAGAGGTCAGTTTTGGGCTCTACCCAATTTAACTTGTATGTATCATCAATGAAAACATCTGAAATACATGGATTAATAAATTCACGGATGATAACAAGCTGGAACAATAGCAGAAAATCCAACAGCATGCCAAAACCTCCAGGATGGCATGGATAGAATAGCGAGTGGGCAAATAATCACAAGTTATATTTTAATGAATCCAAGTGTAAAGCCGTGCACTTTGGGAAGAAAAATAAAATATATATATAGGACATATCTCCTAAATGGTTCCCAACTGAGCGTCAGTGACAGGGAAAAGGATTTGGGCATAATCATGGCGAACATGCTCTCCTTTACAGAACACACTTGGAGGTAGTGTCTAGAGGAATAGTATTGTAGGATGTATATCCAGACATATAAAGAGTAGAGATCGGCAAGTAATTATGCCTCTCTGTGGAGCATTGGCCAGGCCACATCTCGAGTACTGCTCCCAGTTCTGGGCTCCATATAAGGTCAAAACATATAGCATTACTTGTGAGGGTACAGCTAAGGGCAAACAAAATGATAAACAACATTTGCCACTAGAATATAGAGAAAGGCAGGAAGACTTAAATTTGTTTTCGCTTGAATACAGATGTTGCAGAGGAGATCTTTGTTTGGCCTACAGGGCATTTAGAAATGGGACCTGCCAGAATGCCTTGGACTATGGGCAAAAGTCACTAACAGGAAACTGAGAGGCCACAACATGTAGCTTAAGGGGAAAATGTATACGACAACTAGAGAGGAATGTGGTTTAACCAATGTGTGGTCAATATATGAAATACACTGCCACAAGAAATTGTGAGTAACCCTACGATGGAATCCTTTAAGTTAGCATTAGATAGCCATATGGGATACCAAAGCAACCAATGAAATTTGGCGAGTCTCAGATGGCTTAAATGCTTTGACTCATATCACTTCTATGCAATCTGAAGTATAAAATATAAGTCTGGAATTAGTGCTGCAGTTTTCCTTCTTGATGAAACTTTTCACACTAAGCTCCACAATACAGCAAGCATCTTGAGCTGGTATTTATTATTTATTTATTTAAAGTTTTTCCAGGAAGGCATACTGAGCAGAGTACTGCTCGATTCCAGATGCATCCTGGGGGACAGAGGCCTAGGAGAATACATAGTTACAGAGAGTACATAATACAATAGAATTAACAAGAAAGGTTACGAGTACATAGAGCATGTGCATAACCCATGTTATAAGGCAAAATGAGTAAAAGCAAAAGAGCTACCCTGCAACTGTTAGGGTAGGTAAACACTTCTGTGGTAGGTAGTTGTGCGAGGCACTTGGTCATACGCAAGAACAGTACAGCGCATATAAACCACGCCAGGACATGCACGGCTAGTGTTAGAACAGGTCCTAGTTGCATGTGCAGGTGGAGGACAAAAGGGTTTTGAGGAGGGGTTTTAGGTACTGGGTGGGGGGGTGCTGAACATCCATGGGAAGGGAGTTCCATAGTTTAGACATGTGAAACCTAAAGGCTGCCTGACCTGCCGTGGTGGTCATATGAGGGACAAGTCATGAAGTGTGAGTCAAAGTTTGAGTGAATAGCGGGGAGGGGGCAGCTGTTAGAACTGAGGAGAGGAAGGTGGCAGGACTGGGACCAGAACTTTGCTGTTAGCCTAGCACCATAGGATAGCCTCTGATTGTACAGCGAGGGCGGTCCAGGGTCTGGTAGAGGACGAGTGGTGAGTGGAGGAGGACAGTCAAAGGTGAAGCGACAGAAGGAATGGAAGAGAGGGTCCAGTCTGGCTAGTGTGGAATTGGAAGCAGCACTGTAGACTACATCACCTTAGTCAAGAATAGGAGGATCATTTTCTGCACAATAGCATGCCGTGCCGGCAGTGGAATGCATCCATGTTTGCAGTATAAGACACCCAACTTGGGGTGCAGATTTTTGTGGACGGCATCTATGTGTACAGAAAAGTTGAGGTGTTGGTCAAGCCAAACCCCAAGGTATCTAAAGGAGGTGTAGATCTCTGACTGAGTCCCATCCAGGGTGTGGAAAGTGGAAGTGGGAGGAAGCGAGAAAGCCTCTGCTAGTGCCAAGGTCATTGAGACAGTTTTCTTGGCATTGAGAAAAAGCTGATTTGAGCAAAACCAGAGTTGGACATCATTGAAGTCCTGCTGGAGACTGGTCGCACAACAGCGGGTGAGGGACCAGAAGTATACTACCATGTCATCCACATACATGTGAATGGATGTGGGGGGTAGCAGAGGGCAGGTCATTAAGGAAAATGGACAACAGTAGCAGGCCAAGGACCGAGCCCTGGGGTACACCAGAGTAACAGTGAGGAGGCAGAGGTGGAGCCACCAATTCTGACAGATTGGGACCTGCCTACCAGGTAAGAGTGAATCAGCTGGTGGCCTCACTAGAAAGCCCTGCAAGGAGAGCTTAGGCAGGAGGAGTGAGTGTGAGACTGTGTTGAACTCCTTAGCTAGATCTATAAATATAGCTGAGGTGATGTGACCTTTATCCATTCCAGAAAGAATGGAGTCAGAGAGCCTGAGGAGGAAGTGGCAGTGGAGTGGAACTTCCTAATACCAGACTGGTAAGGTGATAAGAAGGATGAGGAGTCAAGAAAGGCAGATAGTTGAGTGAGGACTAGATGTTTCTGCCTTTGCAAGAGCAGAAGTAGGGAGATAGAGGCGGTAGTTACCAGGGATGGAGGGTCACCGCCTTTTGGGAGGGGATGACAGTGGCATGCTTCCAGGTAGGTGGGATAGAGGCAAGCGAGAAGAGAGGTTAAAAAAGTGCAGACAGAGGGATGGCGATGGTAGGGGGCAGACAGGTAAAGCATTTTGGCATCTAGCCGGTGGGGCATTTTCCTTGGAGGATTTAGGGCAAGCAGGGTGTTGAAGTCTTCAGACTGTGAGATCTGATGGAAGGAAAAGGAGGGTGCAAGGGCAGAATTGGCTGAGATGGTCAAGGAGGATTTTGGGGTGTAGCCCTTGGTGTCGGGCGCCCTTTACCACTGTGCCTCCTTAGTATCCAGATTCTAGTTTGGCTTTCCTGTCCTTACTGCCGCACTCCCTCCTGTCCTCTCCCTCTCCTTCCTCCTACCCACACCACAGCAATGTTTCCCATACCCTTTCTATCCTATCTAGGAAATCTATTGTTGCTCAGCTGCCTTCTCATATCGCATTCCCAAACTCTGGTCCTGTCTTGCCCTATCTCCTATGCTTCCTCTCACTTCTCCCTCAAGTCTCTTTCATTTTTAAACATAGTTTATTAAGCAAGGTGCAAAGTTGTACAACAGTTACAGGCTTGTCAGCATATACAGTACATACCATTTGAAACAACAGAATTTTGAGTACAGCAGGTGCAAGGCGTGCGTATTAATAAACATTCAAGGCTAGAGAATTCGCATGGAGTTAAAGAATAAACACTTGATCAACTCTGTGGCACCAAGTGCTGGGGATCGCTCGGCATGCTGGCAATTCAGGTTCATGCCCAAGCTCGATATATGGCAGGAGCAGAGTTCGGTGAGGAGGGTTCCAGGCATTAGGTGGACACTCTCCTCCTGGGGGTGGGGGTGAGTGCAAGCCTACATTGTTCTGGAGTGGCTCCTCATGGCCTGCAGTGGCGGCGCACTGTGGCGTGGGTGACCACATGCCCTGGTGCATTGTCAGGATGCTACGGCGGCAGCCGCCTTGTGGGTGGGGAAGGTAACTAGAAAAATGGCTGCTCAGTTGACTGGATGACAGTCATTGGGTCCCCTCTGCCAGAAAGCCCTGGTGGAATGCCCTTTCTGGCTGCTCCCGTCGCCCTGTGACTGGGTCAAGGTCAAATCCCAGTCTCTCTCTCTCCTAAGGGTGGAGGAGGGAGAGCCCACTCAATGAAGGATACATTGAGTGCGCTCAGTGCATGGGAACCGGGGTTCAGCAGCAGGATGACAGGAGGGACGACTTGACCCGTTAGGGGGCCCTGGGTGGCAGAGGAATGGACCGCAGCCGTGAGGGATAAAAGACAACACAAAAAAAAGAATAAACACTTAGTCAATTGGACTAGGCAAACATTAACAATTACGCATTGTTGCCCTTGTTTTACCCTTGCATGAGATGCACCAACCCCACAGCTCCCCAGAACATTGCTGTGAAAATAATCACACTGTCACGTGGTTGGACTGTCAGACATTTCCCTCGGAGGAAAGCAGTAGTAAGTGATCCAGCAGGGCCAGCCACCAGATTTAATTGCTCCCAACAGAGGACCCCATATTTTTGAAGAGCTCTTTGTAGCCAGTGGTTGAAGTTGTGCCTTCTCTAGCCTAAAGCAGCAGCTCTTGTTTCTTATCCACTGCACCACCATAGGTGGGGTTTCAGAGATCAACTGTTTGTGCTATGGTTTTCTGGGCATTCACCAGTGTAATTGAACAAAGCAGCGATGCACTCCCCACCAAGTTTTGTCTCAGGTCTGCCTCTCATGATAGTTAGAGGGAGATGTAAGAGTTTAAGACCAAAGATTTGCTCCATCATACCATGAACTGCATATCAAAACTAAAGATATTTTGGGCAGGTGAGGATCATATGCAGGAAATTGCCCTCCTCTATCAGACAGTTGGGGAACCTGGGGGACTTGTCAGGGCATCTGCGTTGCATCCTGACAGGAGTAAAGTAAGCTTGACAGAGATAATTGTTTGATCTGCCTTAGTTTGTTGTTTCTGGAGCAAGTTGCCATGTGGGTCGTACCCCTCTTCCAAGTCTTGGCGATGATTGGGACACCAAGGCCCTCCTCACCATTTACAGATGTGTGCTTGGGGGCACCCTCCAGGCTGGTCACAGTAAACTGAAGAAGTCCTGTGGAGGGCTGGGGTGTATATAACTCCTCCTCCATAGGGGATGCAGGAGCCAGTGGGGTCCATGTCCTTATATTCTCTGCTGGTGAACCACCTGTGAGCATATGTCTTATTCTTATTCGGACATATCTGGAAAGAACAATGTATTGCTCTGTATATTTTACTGGTGAAACACTTGAATGAATAAATAAATAAATAAAATTAAGTAACCAAAGAGGTCTCCTGACCATAGACTGAAATATTTTTGAATAGAATTAAAGTCCTGAAGGTGACCCCCCAATAGTTTATTTCGTGGATGAGACCCAGTTTCTCCCATTTAAGGAGTATCTGGTGCAGACATATATTTAAGTATTTTATTTATTTATTTATTTCAACAACCGTTTCTCAGGAAAGACATACTGAGTCGGGTATCAGCTCATTTCCAGATGTGTCCTGGGAGGATAAAAGGGAGATAAGTACATAGTAATTACAGTGAATAAGCAGGGTAAAAGCAAGAATAAGAAAACATATGAACAGTTATACAAGTGCAAGCACACACAGCAATGCAATATGAGTAAACCTAGCAAAATCAGCAGCCATAATAACTTGAATCAACCTAGGTGAAGTATGTTATCGACAGTTGGACTTAACCATTTGGGCGCGGTACTATAAGGACAAGCAGTGGTATGAGAGAAGTGGGAAGGCAAGGAGAGGGGAGGAGGCGGCAACCAGGATGAAAAGCGTTGGTTAGGGAGGAAAGGTTAGGGGGTGAAGGGGAGATATAGGAGGCATCCAGGAGAAGAGGCGAGGAAGGGATGAAGAAGCAGTGAAAACAGGGAGGGGTTTAGAGGTAGGCAGGAAAGGTAGTTAGGAGGCAAACAGGAGGAGAAGCATTGGTTGAGAGAGAGGAAAGGAGAGAAAGGGGGTAGGGGGTTTAGGGGTCATCAGGAGGTGAAGGAAGGAAAGTAGAAGGCAGTGAATATAGGGAGGATGACTAGGTGGTGTCAGAAACACAGAAACATAGAAACATAGAAGAGGACCGGCAGATAAGGACCACAAAGGCCCATCCAGTCTGCTCATTTCTTTTCTACCTTATGGATGTGCCATCGGCTTTGCTCTGTTAATGGTCTATCTATTGATACTCATCTGTATTACGCCTTATGCCTATCCCATGCCTGTTTGAAGCCCTGCACTGTATTCATATCCACCACTTCCTGAGATAGGCGTTCCATGCCATCCACCACCCTTTTTGTGAAAAGAACTTCCTCATTACCCTTAATCGGCCTCCTCTAATCTCATGCTGTGTCTCTTGTCCTGCTATTTTCTTATAGTGAAACGTTAGACTCCTTCACCTTGTTAATGCCCTTAAGGTGTTTGAATGTTTCAATCATCATCACTCTCCCTCCTTTGCTCTAGGGTATACATATTGAACTCCGTTAATCTGTCCTCATATGTTTTCTGATGCAGTCCCTGCACCATTTTGTTGCACTTCTCTGGACTGCTTCAATTTGATTAATGTCCTTGTGAAGGTGTGGCCTCCAGTACTGCACACAGTACTCCAGATGGAGCCTAACTAGTGTCTTGTAAAGAGGGATTATTACCTCCTCTTCTGACTTGTGATACCCTACTAGTATACCCCAACATCCCCTAGCCTTACCTACTGTTTTAGTGGTCTGCTTGGATGATTTCAGGTCATCGGTGATGATGACGCCAAGTCTTTCATCCTTGTGACTGCCAGCAACTCCTCCCAGCCTACAGGTGGCTTCAGGGTTTTCTTCCTATGTGCATGATCTTGCACTTCTTGCAGTAAATCCCAATTGCCACTCTTCAGACCATTTTGCTAGTTTATCCAGATCTCTTCTCATTCTGCCCATCCCATCTGGATCATCTACTCTGTTGCAGATCTTGGTGTCATCTGCAAACAGACAAACCTTACCCTCTAGTCCATCAGCAATGTCATTGATGAAGATATTGAAGAACTGGCCCCAGGACTGATCCCTGAGGTACCCCACTTGTGACTTGCATCTCTTCTGACTGTATACCATTTACCACCACTCTTTCTGTTCTGCCAACCAGTTTGCCACCCAGTTGACCAACTTCTGACCCACCCCGAGCCTACCCAGCTTATTAATCTTCTACGTGGAACAGTATCACAAGTTTTGCTAAAGTCAAGGCAGGTGACATCAACTGTTCACCCTTGGTCCACCACTCTGGTTACCCAGTCAAAGAAATCTAAGAGATTAGTTTGACAGGACCTTCCTTTGTAAACCCATGCTGTCTTGGATCTTGTGCTCCTATGGATTCCAGCTGTTGCACTATCCTTTCCTTAAGGAGTGCCTCCATGATCTTGCCCACTACTGAGGTAAGACTGACTGGTCTGTAGTTCCCGCCTCCTCCTTGCTACTACTCTTGTGGAGTGGGATCACATGAGCCATTCTCCAATCCTCTGGGACCTCTCCTATGCTCAGAGACTCACTAAACAGTTCTGATCATGACTCTGCTAGTTCCATCCTTAGCTCCTTTAGTACCCTGGGTGTATGCCATCAGGTCCCATTGCCTTATCCACCCTGAGCTTATCAAACTCTTGTAGGACCCTTTCTTTTGTAAAGGGATTAGTGCACACCTCCCTCCCCTGTGTCCATGGTGCTGAGCTGTGGGCCCTCCCTACCTTCTCTTCAGTAAATAGTGAGCAGAAGTATCTATTTAGGATAGATGCTTTTACATAGTCCTCCTCCTCCTCCTCCTCCTCCTCACATGCCCCTTATCTCCTTTGATCTTAGCAATACCCCTCTGGACTTTCTCCTTTCACTAATGTAGCTATAGAAAGTCTTGTCACCTTCTTTACTGTTTGTACTAGTGTTTCCTCTGTTTGGGCCTTTGCCTGCCATACTGCCTTCCTGCTTCCCTTAGGGAAGTTTGGTATCTCCCTATCTTCATCCTGCTGCGTTCCCTTATATTTTCTGAAGACGTCTTTGGCTCTGTCCTTTCTGCTACTGTTTTGAGAACCAAAGTGATTTCCTTCTTCCTTTGCACTTCCTTTTCTCTCTAACACAATGGGATGTTGCTTCAAGTATTGCATCCTTAATGCTTGCCCACTTGCCTGTACCCCTCACCTGTATTTCTTTTCCCAGGGCTAGCTGAAATCTGTTGGCCATCTTATCAAAGTCAGCTCCTCTGAAGTCCCATATTTTTGCCTTCAAATGGGATCATGGTGTAAGTGGATTGTGTTGTGGACGAACAGGGGTGGGAGAGGGAGAAGGTAAAGCGAGAAGGAGCAGAGCTCAGAAGTAGTAGCAGGAGGGGCAGTGAAGTCACTGGAGAAGAAAGGAGAGTGAGCGGATAGAAGTGGCCGAGCAGATGGGGGGCTATTGTAATGTGGTTTGCCTTTCAGTGTGACCCATATTAGTGTTTGCCCCAGGGTGCCTTGTACCACACCAGCAGCATATGTGCAGTGACCCAGACTCTAGCCAAGGTTCTGGTAAAGGGTTTGAGATTTGGGGTGCTTCAAATGCTTGCTCCAGAGGTGCTGACAATAGGCCTCTCCTCAAATCTAGCCCCAACTCCTCCTCCATATCCAGCCGCACCAGTTTTTGGGTGGAGCCCCTGTGGGGAGACAGCTGAGTTGCACAGCTCAGTAATAATCCCTACAGTTCGGCAATGTGCACCTTCTTAGTGGGTGAGAGTTGCAGGACAGTTTCTTATCCTGGCTGGTTTACCACACCATAGGAACCTATGTACAACAGTGTTCAACTGGGAAATAAACCTTTGAGGGATTGCAATAGGAAGCGAATGAAAGAAATATAGACATTTAAGCAGGGTGCACATTTTGACCATGTCATCCAGCCTTCAACCGAGGTAAGGGTTCCCACCTTTCGCGACTCTGACTTATGTTGCAGCCATTAGGAGCAAAGTTTAACTTGTACAGCTGAAATAAATGGGATGGTATTTTCACTCCAAGATACTTTGCTGCCGCCTCCACCTGAAGCCCCATGGATTTGTGCACTACGCTCCTCTCTGCCGACTACCCATTGGAAGAATTTCACTCTTAGTCGGATTATTTGATGGCCTGGTAAGAGTCCCGTATTTGTTGAGCAGGGAGTGCAGGGCCAAGATCCCTTCTGCAGGTCACTGCAAGTACAACAAGAGATCATCAGTGAAGAGAGCAACATTGTGCTCCCTTCCCCCAACAGCATCCAGCAATCCCCTGATAGTATCTTATTGCTGCTGTCAAAGTTTTCAATGATAAGACATACAGGAGCAGGGGTAGAGGCACCTCTGCCTGGTGCCTCTGGATAAGGTGAAGGCATCAGCCAGTCCCCTTTAACCTCTCCAATCTGGTTTTCGAAAGAGGCACAGTACTGAGATTGTGCTGGTTCGGTGCTCAATGATCTTCTGATGGCAAGAGATCGGAGAAGCCGCTCCAACTTGGTGCTCCTCGACCTTTCTTCAGCTTTTGACACCATGGACCATGGGGTGCTGCTTGAGTGCCTGAGGCTCATCTGTGGCCTGACTAGTACAGTGCCCAGGTGGTTTAACTCTTTCCTCACTGGCAAAACTCAGAGAGTGGTGTCTGGGATTCATTTCTCTGACCTTCTGTCTCTGTCATGTGGGGTTCCTCAGGGCTCAGTGCTGTCCCCATGCTGTTTGCGGTGTACTGCTGCCTCAGAGACATTGTAAGATGGAATGGGCTGAGGTTTCATTGCTATGCTGAAGATACCCAGCTCTATCTGTCTTTCGCATCTGACCAGGATAGTGCTCTCTCGATATTTAATAACTGCCTCGCTGAATTCCAGGATTGGATGAATTCCAGCTGGCGAAGTTGAATTCAGGAAAGACTGAGGTAATAGTTGTGGATCCAGGTCACCGGATAGAGGGGTCGGGCGGTCAGCCTTCGGGACTTTTTCTGGGGGCTTCAGCTCATTACCTCCAAATGGGTATGGAACCTAGGGGTGGTGCCTGATGATGGGTTAACACTGCAATCCCAGGTGTCGGAAGTCATCAAGTCTTCTTTTACCATCTTAGGAACATCACTGGGATCAAGCACCTTGTTCCGTCGGTGACCTTCCCACGCTGATCCACGTCTTTGTGACTTAGCCTTGATTATTGCAACTCCCTTTACTTAGAGCTACCAGGGGTTGATATCTGCTGCCTGCAGCTAGTGCAGAATGCTGCAGCCCAGTTGTTGAAGGGGTCTCCCGGTCACATCATTATTACACCAGTGCTGCACGAACTGCACTGGCTGGCCGATTCGTAGCGGATCACCTTCAAAGTCAGATTACTGAAGTATAAAGCCCACATGGACTCGGCCTGACTACCTAAAGAGCTTCTGTTACCTTATTGCCCCTAGCGACGGCTCCGCTCGGCTGACATGGGGTTGCTAGAGATTCTAAGGGTATCTTTAAAATCTTCAGGGGCCCATGCATTTATGTACGCAGACCCATCCCTCTGGAATTCTCTACCCGTCAGCTTCAGGAGTGCGTGACCGTGGGGGTTTTAAACACGCACTTAAAACTTTATTATGGCACCAGACCTATTCTAATTAATCATACTCAAAAGTATTTTACAGACTGTTTTATACTGTTTTATATTGTTGTTTTGTGTTATTGATTTTATTAACTTTTATGTACAGCACCCTGACATTTGAAAGGTGCTTAACTAAATAAAGATTATTATTATTATTATTATAATCTGTATCATAGATGATGGGTCCTTATACAGGTCTCTGATCCAGACAACTCTCCGCTCTGTCATGCCAAACTCCCTGAGCGTTTCAAGCATGTACCCCACTTTACTCGGTCTAAGGCCATTTAGCATACAGAGCAAGGACCACCACACCATGTTTATCTGGGTTTTGTGCCCATTTATGAATGATGTTAAAGGTGCATCTGATATTATGCTTCCCTGTCTCCCTTGACAAATCCAGCTTGGTCCAGGTGGATACAGAAAGGTAGATACCTTTCCAGTCTGGTTGCTATGACTCCAGCAGCTGTTTTGTAGGCTGCCATCAGATGGGAGATTAGTCAGTACAAGGAGCAATGGGCGGGTCCTTGCCTGATGTGTGTAGCACTGTAATGGTTGCCACCCAGATGGAAGGGCAGCACTCCTATGGGAAACTCTCCTGTATCATTTTGGACAGGAGTTCAATTAAAGGTTTCATGAAGCACTCCAGAAAGTCTATGGACAAGCTGTCTGGTTCCGAGCCTTGCCCCTCCCCTTCCCAGAGAGCTTTAATAGCATTGCAAACCTCTTGCCTAGAGAGTGACTGTTCCAGGTTCTCTATTTATGAGGAGTAACTGGTGCTTTTAAAGAAATTAAGACATTGTTCAGGTGTGGGTGTGTCTTCTGCTGTGTACAAAAAATGTAAAATTAATTAAAGGTGTCATCCACCTCCTTGTGGCTGGTTACCACTCCCTGGTCCGGGTGGCAGGTCTGGGTGGTAGGTCTGGGTGATGGTGTGTTCACTGTCCATGTGCTGAAGCTGCTAGGTGAGCAGCTTCCCTCTCTCATTGCCATCAGTACTGGCCAGCCTCATTAAGAAGGGTGGCCCTTTCTTTTGCACAGTGCTTAAAGTACCGAATTTCCACTTTAGCTTTTGGAGCAGGTTATAAAGACACAGGTTTGGGTCAGCTTATTATGTTTTTCAACCTCAGTGATTTTCCCTGGTAGCTTTCAAAGTTCATAAGTCCCCCCTCTGTTTACATTTGGCATATGCTATGGATTGATCCTTAACATATGCCTCAATGCTTCCCATCTAGTTGAATGGGATGTGTTGTCTCATGTTTTGTGGGTGAGGAACTCTGTTGTAGCATCTGTCATAGCATTGGCATGTTGTTGGTCCTTGAGGAGCTCCAGATCAAGTCTCTAGGACTGAGATGGAACACTCAGATGAGACAGGCCAGCAGGGGTGGTCTGATTCAAGGGCTGCCCAGTAGATAACAGAACCCACATATGGTAGCAGAACTGTAGAACATAGCAGTAGGTCTAGTCTGGCATATGACCTCTGGGAATGAGGATAAAAGCTGTACTCCCTCACTGTCAGATTTTTATGGTGCCAGATATCCACCAAAGAGAAAGTGCACATGTGGTCTTCCAAGTCTTTTTGTTTTTGGTTTTAGGAACTTGAGCTGGGTTGGATCTATCAACTGTGGAGTACAAGACACAGTTCATATCGCCTCCAACCACCCACAGTCCTGGGAACTGTGCCATCTCCAGCACAAGTTCTGGAAGAAAGTGCCATCTTCTATACTGGGACCGAATATTGCCCCCACAGAAAAGCAGTTCCCATCATTCATATAAATCAGCACTAGAGCATACTTGTCCTGGGGTCCAGTAAGAACCTAAGCACAGCTCCTGGAAAGCTCGGTCTCAGCCATATAGCTACATCCTGAGCTCGGGTGGTGAAGCAGGAGGTGAGCCAGGTACCCCTCCACCCACTACAGGTATGTGCTACCTTCGCTGGAGTCATGTGGGTTTCTTGAAGCAGTAAAATATCAGTCTTAATCTTCTTAACATGACTCAAGACCCTTTTCCATTTCACTACATGCTTCAGCCTATTGACATTCCAGCTGACAATGTTTAATTTATCGACCATCGTAAATTTAATACATTTGATACTGCACACATCTCTTTGCATTACTGTTGTACATGTCGCTGTGAAACTGTTCATTCTAAACATTGTAATACCTAGCAATTTTATCCCTTAAAAGCCCTAATTTTCCCTTTCTCCCAGAAGAATGTGTCTCCACATAACTTCCTCAACATTTGTCATTTGAACAGTTAAACAAATCTCCAACTGTAAAAATTCCTCTCCTCTTCCTCCCTCAGCTGACAGAGGCTGATTCCCCCCTTACTCTTAAACAATCACCCAACCCAGGCAAACAGATCAGTAGTAAGCATACAAATTTAGCCTTATGCCTAGCCCTACTTCCCCAATGCAAACCCCAATATAAACAGGAACAAAATACATAACATGTAAATACTATAATCCATGCCCCCCATGAGACCAAGACAAGAGGAACTCGATCCAGTGGCCCTCTAATATTGAACGGATTGTATGGTGCAATGGCGCCTTACATCAAAATTACATTACAGTACAATTTTGGTAATCTTATCATGTGTTAGGAGCTTTCTGCAGCCCAAGCAGGTCTCAGCTTAGGTATTATCTTCACTTCTGCAGACCTCCTCCAGCTTATGGTTTGTACAACATATATCTACATACCTGTATATATCTATATTTATCTATCTATGTATCTATATATATCTATATATATATCCATATATATCTATACATATATATATGGGTTACATGATGGGAATGAGTGTGATATGGAAAATATTTTCATTCCATTAGAGTGACCTCTGAATATTAGCCACTCGTGACTATCCAGAGGTCACTGTGCAGGATGAAAATATTTTACATTCACCTAATTACATCATGTATCCGATTTATACAATGGGGCCCGTTGTTTGAAAATGTTAGTTCTTACATTTATCACACTCCAGTGAAAATAACATGATTTATCACACTCATTTATCACTCACTCCTGCCCAACATGTATCCCTATATATTATTTGCAAAAAACTTTGTTAATTCACCACTTAGGGTTCAGATTACACTGACAAAAGTAGGGAAATGTGGTGTTAGGGTTTCTTCACCTTCACCCTGCAAGCAGCAAAGCAAAAAGCAAACATTACAGTTTTGCCTGTCCTGAGTCTTCACAAATCCAGCCTGGGGTCTTCCTTTGGGTTATCAACCTAACGCTCACCCACATTCTCATATAGTCATCACTTCTCAGTTTATTTGCTGATGGAATGGGGGGAGTGTTAGGGCTGATTTGTGAAGACTCAAGACAGGCAAAACCATAATTTTTTCCTTTTTCTGCTTGCAGGGTGGGGATGGGGGTGCTAGGGGTTGGAAACCCTAACACCACATTTCCCCATTTTTGTTGGTTTAATCTGAACCCCTAACTAGTGCATTAGCAAAGTTTTTTGCAAAGAATTTCCTTTACTTTCTGAGATAGTATAATTGTATCTTCATTTACATGGGTCCCTTTTAGACAAGTGTGAACACATCCATTTGTGTCAGGAAGTGCAGGGCCCCGTCCCTCCATGGATGCACACAGATGCACACATCCATCTGGCTGTGGAAGCAGGGCCCTGTGCTTCTTGCCTCCAAAAATCAATTTATGTGCTTGGTTGTAATGTATTTTTTGTGGGGCTCACTCAAAGAGAAAATATACTTAGTGTGCCTCTTAACTCCCAGTGCTTGACTGTATATGGGGAAAATGTGTTTCTCAGTTTTTAATCCATAAGTCAGTAAATGTTTGTCGGTTTGCTATGAAATTTGGTATGATTGTAGTGGAAGACTAGATACACCTTTGGTGCATTTAAGATGATGACTGGACTTTTATTGTGGATTTGGCACCAAGGTGAAGATTGGAAGTACTTTTGGGGTGAACTGCATACATCATGAATGTTTGGGGGATTATGTGTTAGTATTGTAGTATTCATTGACACCCTTTTATATACATTGTCCCTTAACTTCAATTACTGATGGATTTATGGCTTGTTAAAGTTGTACATTTTATACTATTGGAATTTTGATTTTTATTTTATGTTGTTTTATATATGTCCCCTACATTTTGTGGGGTATTATGTATTAGTCTTGTAGTGCTCATTACGACCTTTCCTTGATATATAGATTTTCCCTTAACTGCAAATATTGACAGAGTTATGACTTGTTAAAGTTGAACTCTAGAAAAAACTAAGTCTAAATTATTTTCCATGAAGGATTCTTTTTGTGAGAATGACACAATCTCTGAAAAGAATCCTTCATATGAATAATAATGAAAAAAAATCAAATTCTTTTTATATGAAAGAATCTTTTCACAAGAGCGACACAATCTCATGAAAAGATTCCTTCATTGAAAAAGAATGGAAAAAACTAAATCAAATTCTTTTTTATATGAAGGAATCTTTTTCATGAGAACAACACAATCTCATGAACAAGATTCTTCATCTGAAAGAATGAAAAAACAAGTCAAATTCTTTTTTTGTATGAAGGAATCTTTTTTAGTTAGATTGTGTCATACTCATGAATAAAGATGCTTTCATATGAAAAAGAATGTGAAAAAATCTAAGTCAAATTCTTTTTTCATATGAAGGCAATCTTGTTTCATATGGCGATTCTTATTTCATACAGCAATATGAGAAAAGAAAATTGCCTCATGAAAAAAAGATTTTAAAATGTGTTAAAAACACATGTCTGGATAATTTCTTTCAAAATGTAACTGCAGAATTCACCCAATTAGCAAGATACATATGTTGGTGTGTTTCAAGATACAATTTTTATGGATTTTGACATTTTGTTGTTGAGAAAAATGGAAAGAAGATGACAGCCATACAAAAATAATTTTTCTCACAAAAAAGTCTACCCACCACCCCCACCCCCATTCGAAACAGAATCTTTTCATATGGGCCAAATTCTTTTCATATGAAACAGCTGTTCAAAGACTGTAGTAACCATGAGCAAAACCAAAATGTAAAATCCTTATAACTCTGGAACAGATTAATATTTTTTCACCAAACCAGCAAAGGCACCACTCTGGCACAAGCCCTTTCTACCCTGAAATTTTCAGAGCAAAATTCCAAACTGGAGCTAGGTGATGACAAAAGACAGCAAAAAAATTTGTTTTCACTTTTTCACTATCCGGATCTTGGAATCTGCAAATCTGATCAGAACAAAACTTGGTATGTCAAAGACCTTGACCCTGAGACTGCACATGAAAAATTTTGTGCAAATCTGTTGAACAGTGGTGAAGCTATTAAAGTGCAAAGTTAGAGGTTTAAGATTAAACAGCCTACTCAACCCTATCTATAGTGGCGCTTACCTCACCACTATAATAATACCTTGCATACATGCCTTTTTATTCTGTCTGCCATTCTTTATTCCGTCTTTGTCCCATCTCCTTCAGTCACATCCAGACACCACAGCAGCAGTGCCACCCCCATTCCACTGCCAATCAGATCATATGGCAGTGCCATCTATCCTCTAAGTGCCCTTGGTGAGCCGCATTAATGTATTAAGTGAATCTCATCTTCCTGAGCTTCCTCCCACCGCCCAACCACTCTTTCCACTTTACTTCTCTCTCCCATGATTGGGCAACAAGCTCTCCTAACATTCACCCTTTAGCCAACCATTCAACTGCCCAGTCTACCCTCCCCAACATTTGCACTATTGTGCAGAGAGCTGCTCGAATCATTCAGCTTGTATGTCAGTCTACACCAATCAGTTGGGTGGGAGAATGTTAGTTGCCAGCAGGTTGACAAGCTACCCATAACTGCCAAGCTGACAAGCTACTCACAACTGCCAAGCTGACAAGCTACTTATAACTGCCAAGTTGATGCTTTTCACCCACAACTGCCAAGCTGACAAGCTATTCACAACTGCCAAGCTGACAAGCTACCCACAACTACCACGCCGACAAGCTACTTCACAACTGCCAAGCTGACAAGCTACTCACAACTGCCAAGCTGACAAGCTACTTACAACTGCCAAGCTGACAAGCTACCCACAACCGCCAAGCTTACAGCTACTACAACTGCTGCTGAGAAACTACCCACAACCGCCAAGCTGCCCACAAATGACAAGCTACTCACAACTGCCAAGCTGACAAGCTACTCACAACTGCTAAGCTGACAAGCTTCCCACAACTGCCAAGCTGACAAGCTATTCACAGCTGCCAAGCTGACAAGCTACCCACAACTACCATGCTGACAAGCTACTCACAACTGCCAAGCTGACAAGCTACTCACAACTGCTAAGCTGACAAGCTACTCACAACTGCCAAGCTGACAAGCTACCCACAACTACCAAGCTGACAAGTATTCACAACCGCCAAACTGACAAGCTAATGGCCAACTGCCAAGCTGATAAGCAACTCACAACTGCCAAGCTGACAAGCAACTCACAACTGCCAAGCTGACAAGCTACTCACAACTGCCAAGCTGACAAGCAACTCACAACTGCCAAGTTGACAAGCTACTCAACAACTGCCATGCTGACAAGCTACTCACAACTGCCTTGCTGACAAGCTATTCAGAACTACCACAAGATACAATGCAGGTTGCTAGCTGTCCTGGGAGCTGAGCGTTACTACAAGGCAGTGGCAGAATATTCATATCAGTGATTCCCCAACAAACAGGAGCAAAAGGCATTAGTGTAGTGCTCGCCTATTTTTTTATGTTTATATCACTTCTTTGGCATGTTCAGAGGCCTGGGGCAATAGAGAGCAGGGCATCACCAGGATTCAATAAGCACTCTGGGGAATCCTACAATCCCAATCTTCCCTACAAATGGATGGTACTTAACTGCTGTGCATGAGCTAGAGTGCAGTCAGTGCCACTACCCTCTTTCAGTTCCCTATCCTCCCTATGAACTTGTCTCCCACTCATACCCTCACTGATATCTTAGTGGTCCTACCTGGACCAGTAGTGCCATTAGGCTGCCACTTGCCTACCTGCCCACTTCTTAATTCCTTTTATTCAGTTGGACACTATGGGCACCGCCATCCTATGAGCCTGTTGCTAGAGGAACCAGCAAGGAAAACTTCTGCTGCTAATGATAGTGCAACAAATACTTTACACTCTGATTGGTCCTGCCACCTCTTCCCTATATCTATTGGCAGTTTTGTTCAACAGCCTGGAAAATCCTTATCCACCCCTCTTCCTCCACCCTTTTTCAACCATCCTGTCAGAGCTACTACTGACGGATTGTCAAATAGAAGTATCGGCCAGTGGCACTGAGGTTGGAAGTGGTCGCCACACCGCTCACACCAGCGACCCGTGTTGGGAGCGGGCATGGGTTGCCATGGGTCGGCGGGGAGGAGATGGATTGAGCGCCCAAGGACTGCTCTCATCTCCGGGGAGGGGATTTGGGTGGCCGGGCTTGCTTGACCTTGCAGCGGAGGCTGGTGGTCAACAGCACGTAGCTGGCTTGGGGAGGTGGGTCATGGAAGACGCTTGATTGGGGCATGCACGGAGCGTAGTGCACTCAGTCATCAAGCGCCATTGCACGCCATGACCCGCCAGAGGAAAAACAGTGAAAAAGTGAGCCCGGCAGCATGAAGTTGTTCCCAGCCGTGCCATTCCTGGAAGGCGCCTCCCTGGCATGGATCCGTTGGGGTGGGTTGAGTCGCCCACCACCTGCCGTGAAGGGTAAGTTGCAGGGTGCACAAGGGAGGGGTCTGATGTCGGGATGGTGCTGGGAGGAACAACGAGGCGGGGTCATAGCCAGAGCTCGGAGAGAAAAATAATACCCCAAAAAATAGAGGGTATCACCCAGGATTTAAGATTTTACAGCAGATATGTTGACAAAGAAAAGAAAGGAAAAGAAGAACGAAGACTTAATAGAAAGGTCACTGTTCAGTCATTAGTAACCTTATACACAGCTTGAGATGTGGGCAGCCCGCTGTCCCAAAAGTTGCTTTGATAGCTAGATCAGACAAAGGAAAACAGGACATCACTGTAAAGTTTAACATTTCCTTCTTGGGTTGATACTCAGCCTAAAAGCCAGTTGCTTTATCACACATAGCCCCCACTAATACCTGCACTCCACCGGTAATCCAGTGCAGTCGGGGCAAAGGTTAGGTGGGCTAAGTCTAGCAATGATAGCAGTGGGTCAGTCAGACTGGGTGGCGGGACAACATGATGGTGGTCAGGAAGGTCTGGGAGCGCAGACATGGTCCTGCTCAGTGACCCTATGCATTAATAGGCATGATGCCTAGCACCACAGATACGTGACATGTAGGCAACAGCACGTTAAGAAGGTGTGCATCTGGGGTTCTGCTGACCCTGGTGGCATTCACAGAAGGAACATGCCCCTTCTGAACTCGATTCCCCAGTTATTCACACAGTTATGTGCACCGATTGTTCGGGAGAGTTCCTTGGGGAGTGCCTGCATGCCGCATCAGTCACAAAGGTGCAGAGTGCTGGGTGAGGGGAGGGTGCAGGATATGGCAGCAAGCACCCTGCCATGTCCATTGAGTGCCCCACATGGAATACAGCCCTTGGCCACAGTGGGATTGAACCCCCACCATGCTGCCCCAGCCCTCCAGTCAGTAAAGGAGGCTGAGGGCAGCCATTGACTACTGCCCATCATTTTAAAAAGTAAGGGATGTGCAGTGACCACAGTCCCTTTCTCAGTGCAGAGCATGGGATCCACTAGCAGACCAGAACAGGCATCTGATTGGATGCCTGCCTGTGTCTTCCGGTCTGCCCCTGTGCATCAGCATGCCAGGGGCAGAGCCATGGAAAGACACCCTGCAGTGGTCGGGGACTGTGCATGCAAGCCCTGAGTGCCTGTCTACAAGTGTGGAACTACATATACCCAGCTCACAATAGTGCATTTCTCCCCATAAGAGCAGCAGCAGGAGGAGGCTAGCAACTATAGGCAGGTCAGTCTCACATCAGTCTCACATCAGGGGGGGAAATGAATGGAAACCCAGTTAAAGGAAAGGTTGGTAGAAAATCTTTATCCAATGGGCTATAAGTCCAAGGCAGCATGTATTCATGGGTGGGAGGTCATGCCAGGAAAATCTGACTGACTTCTTTGACTGGGTGACCAGGAAAACAGATCAGAAGGGACAGGGACATGGCCTATCTGGACTTTAGCAAGGCCCTTGACAGTGTGCCACACAGGAGACTGTTAAAAATTGAGCAGACTAGGGTGGGATCCAAAGTGGTGAACTGGGTAAGGAACTAGTGAGGAAATAGGCAGCAGAAGGTGGTGGTTTATGGCACTCACTCTAATGAGGAGACGGTGACCAGTTGGGTGCCATGGGGCTCAGTACTGGGACTAGTCCTCTTCAGTGTCTTTGTAAGTGACTTTGCAGAAGAACTGGAAGGAAGGTATGCCCTTTGCTGATAACACCAACATCTGTAATTGGGTGGACCTCAGGTGGTGATGGAGAATGTATGGGACCTTGGCAAACTCAAGAGTGGCCAAGAGCATGGCAGGTGGGTTCAATGCCATAAAGTGCAAAATCATGCACCTGGGGCATAAGAGCCCAGGAGCTGAGTATAGGCTGGGAGACAGTCACTAAGCAGGAACAGGACCTTAGGATTATTATCTGATGACCTCAAGCGGTGAGGCAGTGTGACAAAGCAGTGGGTAAGACCAGTGGGATGCAGGGATGCATAGGAAGAGTATCTCCAGCAGTAGGAGGGAGGTGGTGTTGCAACTGTGGCTTGCTGCGAGACCCCAACTGGAGAATAGAGTCCAGTTCACTGAACTGAATTATTACTTTTGGACCTGTGTAAGTAACTAGTATTAATTCTGTTTTGGGGTTGACTTGTTTTAGTTTTAACTTTAATTTGCCAGGAGGAACTGTAGCTGGGAGATATTTGCAGTCATTTTTGACTAGACCTAGTACTTAACCTCTGTGAAATAAGTGTTTGTTAAGGGAGGAGCCGAAGGGCCTAGTTGAACTGTGGACTTAAAACAGGAGTTGTTTGTGGTCTCTGTCTGCTGAGACACAGAGAGAGAGAAAGCAGCCAGAGCTTCCTTAAATCTAGGAGGTTATTTTCTAGACTACACTGAACTGAATTATTACTTTTGGACCTATGTAAGTAACTAGTATTGATTCTGTTTTGGGGTTGTCTTGTCTTAGTTTTAACTTTAATTTGCCAGGGAGGAACTGTAGCTGGGAGATATTTGCAGTCATTTGTGACTAGACCTGGTACTTAACCTCTGTGAAATAGGTGTCTGAAAGGGCAGAAGGCACTTCCGGGTGGAGGGTCAGAGTTGTAGTTGATTTTTCTGGACAGCATAGGTTTTTCCTCCCACCCTTCCCTCACCCCACCCACCACAAGTGCATAACTTCCTTATAGCAGGGGTTCTGACATCACTTCCCCAAACTGCTAACATTATACACCTGTTCATATCCTTAAAGACACAGCACACTGAATAGGGGTAGCGACACTCACAAACTTGCACACATTAAAACAAGAACAAAAAAAAATGTAACAGGAAGGGCACAGACATGTGGGAGTGGTGCAATGTACTGGCTGTGGGCAGCAGTCTTCTGAGAGACATTCTGAAACTGCATTGCTGCCCTATTTGCAAGCACCTTTCTGGTCTGAGGGAGGAGGTTGGTCATCTCCATGCTGACCTGGCAATGATTTGAAAACCTGCCCCCCACCCAGGGACCACCCAGGCCACCATAACTACTTCAGTGGTTGCCAAGAAAGAGGAGTGGTTGGACCATGGTGGGCTCAGGGAGGTGAGGTGGTGGAACAGAGGTGCATCCTCCACATTGTGCCTCTCACAATTCATTCATCACTCTGGTGGAGCATGGTTCTCTATGGAGGCACCCACAGTGGAGACCAAGGAGGATGCTGGGAACCTCCACAATGGAAACCCAC
Source organism: Neoceratodus forsteri (assembly GCA_016271365.2). NCBI lineage: Eukaryota > Metazoa > Chordata > Ceratodontiformes > Ceratodontidae > Neoceratodus > Neoceratodus forsteri. The sequence continues at coordinate 1,103,032,876 of CM028133.1, forward strand.
AGGAGGGTGGTACAGGACCCCACAAGGGAGGAAACAACTCCTGGTAGGGGACTCAATTGTTAGGGAGATAGAACTGGGAGGGAAAGGAAAGGAGGTAAGGTGCCTGCCCAACACCATGGCTTGGAGGACAGGAAATGAATCCTCAGGATCGTGGTAGCAGCTGCAAGGGGAGTGAGCTGGATATCATTATCCACCTAGGGTTGAATGACCTGGCTGAGAATGGGATCAGAGCAGTGCAACAGGAGTTTGTGGAGTTGGGGAGGGCCTTAGACAAGTTGCACACATGGTAACTTTCAGAAGTGTTACCTGTCTATGGCATGGATGAGGCTAGGGTACTCCACACCATGGGATTCAATGACTGGTTGAAAACTGGTGCAGTGCTCAGGATTGGCTTCATTGGGGACTGGGGCTCCACCTGGAGGATGCAGACCTATACAGGTGCGATGGTCTGCATCTATCCTGGAGGGAACCAGAATCTAGGTGATAGGTTTAAATGCTTCATTGGCAAGCATTTAAACAAGCTAAGGGTGAGGCACTGACAAGGAGAAGGAAGTCCTAGCCTCCCCAAAAAATCAGGGCAGTTAGTGAGGTAAACACCAAGATAGAGCAGTCGATAGGGATAAGGGCAGGGGTAAATGGGGAAAAGACAAAGGCAGTAGGACAGGGATGGGGCAAAAAATACAGCCAGAAAAAATGGAGGTAATGAGTACCAACGCCCGTAGTCTAGGTAAAAGCTCCCAAAATGGTGGCCTTGATGGAAGAGGGATGCCTGGATATCGTGGCAGTCACAGAAACATGGTACACAGAGAACCATGACTGGGATGTCAACATACCAGGGTACACAATCTACAGGAGGGACAGGAGGGAAGAAGAAGAGGAGGGTAGGTCTCTATGTAAGGAAGGGATCTAAGCAACAGAACTAAAGGGTAAACAGGGAGGAGAGAAGGCACTGTGAGTCACCCTGGAGAGTGGAAATGGCTCCACAATCCTCACAGGGGTTGTATACAGACCCCCATCTCAGGGAGGATATGGACAAGAAATGATAGAAGGCATCCTTGGGATGGCAGAGAAAGGGAAGATATTGCTGATGGGGACCTGAATATGCCAGATGTTAACTGGAGCACCTTGCTGCAGCCACATCCAAGAGCGGGCCATTCTCGATGCCCTACAGGGGCATGCCTCAGACAACTAGTTTTGGAACCTACTCGGGAGGGAGCAATCTTAGACCTGGTCCTCTCAAATGGGGACAGAGAGAGGATCTCTGATCTTGAAGTGGGTAGCCATCTGGGAACAAGTGACCACCAAATAGTGTGGCTCCACGGTGACTTAGCTTTAGAGTCAAGCCACACAAAAGTGAAAGTACTGGACTTCAGGAGGGCTGATTTTGTCAAATGGGAGAGTGTCTCAGAAAAGCACTAGCAAACAGGCAAGAAGGTGGGTGGAGCAACAATGGGAAACATCAAAACTGCCATCACAGAGGCAACAAGCCTTTGTGTGAAGCAAATAAACAAATCAAAACAAAACAAAAACACTATGGTTCTCAAAAAGAGTGGCGGGAAGGTAAGGGAGAAAAGATAGCATTCAGGAAGTACAAGGAAACACAGAAGGAGCAGGACAGAGAACTGTACCAGTTAAGAAAAAGGCAGGGAAGGCAGTCAGAATAGCAAAGGTCCAAACTGCGAGAAAGATAGCCAACTTGGTTAAGAAGGGGATAAAACCTTTTATAGGTACAATAGGGAGCAAAGAAAGACGAAGGCAGGGATACTGAGGCTGAATAAAGACGAAGGTGGTTGGGCAGAGAGCGACAGTGAAAAAGCAGGGATACTAATGAAAATTTCTGCTCAGTATTCACAATGGAAAAGCAGGGGAGAGACCTAATCCAGTCAATAGAAGCAATCTGGAAATGGGGTTAATATTAGTCATTTCACAGAAGAAAGGGTTCTGAAAGAACTCTTAAAACTGAAGGTGGATAAAGCAATGGGGCCTGATGGGATTCACCCCAGAATTCTAAAAGAACTAAGGGAAGAACTAGTAACACCACTGACTACCCTTTTAATAAATCATGGGAGGATGGTGTGGTACCTGAGCACTGGAGAAGGGCAGATGTGATTCCCTTCACAAAGTGGGAGCAAGACAGAGGCAGGAAACTACAGACCTGTCAGTTTGACCTCAGTGGTAGGGAAAATGATGGAATCACTTCTGAAGGAAAGAATTGTTGAGTACCTAGAGGTCAGTGGGGCACAGGACCCAAGGCAGCATGGATTCACAGGAAGGTCCGTCAAACAAATCTAATTGATTCCTTTGACTGGGTGACCAAAGTAGTAGACCAGGGAGGGCTGGACATGACCTACCTAGACTTTAGCAAGGCATTTGACACAGTCCTGCATGAAAGATTAATAAACAAATTAGCCAGCCTGGAGTGGGTCCCAGGGTGGTAGTGGTAAAACACTAGCTGGACAACAGGACACAGCGGGTAATAGTAAATGGAGTCTACAGTGAAGAAAGGAGGGTTACTAGTGGGGTACCACAGGGTTCAGTACTGGGGCCGGTCCTTTTAAAGTCTTTATAAGTGACATTGCAGAGGACTGGAGGAAGGTATGTCTCTTTGCAGATGACACAAAGATCTGCAACAGGGTTGATACAAGGTGGGGTGGAAAGGATGAAAAGGACTTGTCAAGAGTTGGAGGAATGGTCAAATGTATCGCAGCTTAGATTCAATGCAAAGAAGTGCAAAGTAATGCATCTGGAAACAAAACCCAGGGCAAGAGTACACAATGGGGTGAGATACTGATAACAACAAAACTGAAAGGGACCTGGGGTAGTCATATCAGATGACCTAAAGGTTTGCCAGCAATTTGAGAAGGCAGTAAGGAGGGCTGGGGGATACTGGGATGCATAGGGAGAGGCATCACCAGTAGAAAACAGGAAGTTGTTGGCCCTCTGTACAGACAGTTGGTAAGACCACATCTGGAGTACTGTGTACAGTTCTGGAGACCCCATCTCCACAAAGACATAGACAGGGTGGAGGCTGTCCAGAGGAGGGCACCAAAATGGTGCAGGGTCTGCACCAGAAGACATATGAAGAAAGACTAAAGGAGCTTAAGATGTATAGCCTTGAGGAAAGGGGGCATGATAGAAACTTTCAAATACCTCAAGGGAATCAACAAAGTCAAGAGGGTAGCATCTTTTAAAAAGAGATGTGCAAGAACAAGGGCACAATTTGAAGATAGATGGGGACGGCTCAGAGGTAATGTGAGGAAGTATTTCTTCACAGAGAGGGTTGTAGATGCATGGAAGAGCCTTCCTGAGGCAGGCATAGAGTCAAAAACAGTGAGAATTCAAGAATACATGGGACAGACATAAGGCAATTCTAGTGGGGGTAGGAGGAAGTAGGCTGTTGGTTAACTAGGATCTGCAGCTTATCCATTAGGTAGGAAAATGGCAGACTAGGTGGGCCAAGCGCCTTATCTCGTCAAATTCTATGTTCCATGTGTCTTTGTTTCTGGAAGCCATACTCAAAAAGGACATAGACAGTGTGGAGACAGTCCAGAGAAGGGCAACTAAAATGGTGCAGGGGTTGCATCTAAAGCCCTACAAGAGAGACTGAGGAATCTTAACATGTTACACCCTGTAAGGCCAGGAGGCGGAGGTGACATGGTGAGACCTATAATTATCTCACGGGGGTGAACAGGGTGCAAGAAGGCTGTCTCTTTTATGAGAGAGAGCACCAGGACCAGAAGGCACATCATTAAGCTGCAGGGAGTTTAAGGGGATTTGAGGAAGTACTAATTCACCTGAAAGGGTAGCGACACCTGAACAGCCTGCTGGCAGAAATGGTGGAGGCAAAACAGTAAGGGACTTCAAGCGCGTGGGATAGACATAGGGGAATATTAATAAATAGGCAGGAAGGAGGGGAGTTGCTGTAGAGTAGTTAGGGTCTGAAGACAGACTAGGCAGAGACCATCAGGGCTGACTGGATTGGCCAAGCGGTCCTTTTCTGTCAACAAATTCTAAGTTTCTACTATTCCAAGGAGGTGATCCTGAAGCAGCGAAGCTTGTAGAAGATGCATATCTCAGCCAAGGGACATCCACGAAGACAGTATTCCTGGGGTGGCCTATCGGTGTCTGTAGCTTCTGTCACAGAGAGAGAGATACATGAGTTCCACTGAAGTACAGCAAGGAGTGCTGTCAGCCATAGCTTGAGTAGGCCAACTTGTCAGTCCCAGTCACCAGCCAGAGTGGCTAATGCCTCACGTGAGGGATAATGTGACTACAGCAAAGATACAGCCAGAAGCAAGTGAGTGAGATGATGGAAGCTCAGACAGACCAGATCCGCAGAGAAGTACCAGAAAAAGTTGCCCGAGAACATCCAGCTCTGGGTCTGTAGCCAGCACCCTAGGTACAGTCCACCTGGGAGGACCCAGAAGGAGGTAAGGAAGTTGCGGTCTCTGTGGGCCAGTGTAACACAGCCATTATACAATGACAACAAAGAGTGCTGGGCTCTGATTGTGCAGTCTGGGACTGGACCCATAATGTTATCCCAGTATAACATCACAGGTCTAGTCCCAGCACACACACCGCATCAACCATAATGAGAATCGCCCACACAGCCAGCTTTACGGATGCCCAGTCAGCGGCCCACGCCAATGATTCCCTCTCTCAAGCTGCCTTCATTGTCCCTAAGTCGCCAAGCGGCCACCAGCCACAAAATCACAACCACCCACAATAACCTCCTACCCCACACAATATTCTCCTAAACACAAAAATGTTTCTTCTCTTCTCCTCACTCCTCTGTGTTAAAAGTTGTATAAAGCCACAACAGTGGCTTCTCACTCCTGATATTCAGGAAGTGTGGCCTGTAGCGCATGTGCAAACACACCAAACTAGCTCCATAACTCGACAGCCACATCCCTCTGTTCCCCACAGAAACACAGAAACATAGAAATTGATGGCAGATAAGGACCATTAGAGCCCATCTAGTCTGCCCATTTTCCTCCCTCCTGTAAAGCATGAACCCTACTTGATCTCCAGCTTTACCTCCTCCTTCCCATTGCTAGGATTCCCCATGCCTGTCCCATGCATGGCTTGAATCCCCCACTATGTTTGCCCTACCACCTTCACTGGGAGTCTATTCCATGCATCCACCAGTCTTTCTGTGGATACATACTTCCCTCATGTTACCCCTTAGTCTACCCCTTCCAACCTCACATATACCCTCATTCCTGAACATCTCCTTTTCTGAAAGATGCTACCCTCTGGTACCTATTTATGCCTTTTAGATATTTGTAGGTTTCTATCCTATCTCCCTGTCTCTTCTCTCTTCCAGGGTATACATATTGAGGTCTCCCAGTCTCTCTCATATGACGATAGGTACAGGCCCTGAACCATCTTTGTTTTGTCCTTAAACAAGTAAAATTAAAAACACAATCAATATAAAGTAAAACAAAATCGTAGCTGTGATCAGCTTTCTCACGCACGCAGCACCGTGGTAGCTCCACTGGCTAATCAGCTTGGTGGCCATGCTCCTTTGCTCAGCAAACAGCTGCATTTATAACACACATAAACAAAACAAAATAAATAAATAAAGTTACAGTGGCCAGCAGGGACCACCAAATATTTTGCCACAGTAAGACACAGGGACACACACCTGTGTGTGGGGACAGGTGGAAGCTGTGAAGAAGGAAACCGAGGGTTGCATATCCTGGCAGCACCATCTAGTGGGCAAAAAACTGTGGACTTTTTTCCTAAACATGTTCCTACACTTAGCAAAAATGAAGAAAAAATTATTTAAACGTATTTTGTATCTGTTTTTTTTTTTTGTGAGCCATTGTATAATACGCAATAATGCATGACGGGGTGTGTCATGCTGGAGATATTATTAGCTTCTTGGATGTTGGCCTTTTCGACGCTTTGGCCTTGTGCCCAACCACCCAAGGCATGATGTTATCCCACCAGGATACACACCATGTTATGCATTATTGCTTAACTGACATACTGTGGGTTGGCGTGAATAACCTTGTGCTCATGCCAACTGAAAGTGTCCAGCCAAGGGAGGTGAAGCCTAGTACCTCTGAGGCAGCCAACCAAACTGAAGACTATCTGATTTAGATTCCAGTTTGTGATACAGATGTCTGTGAACAGTATGGAGCTTTTGGGGCATCTACAGCAAGGATGTCCTGGAGCTCACACTGACCTACAAGTACCAGTAGAACCCTTTAGTCATACTGCAACAAATATCGCAGAATTTAATTTCGATATGTCATCAGTGATAATAGAAGAAGCAGAATATGAGTCAGGAAAGACTCCTATAATGCTCCCCACCTGCCAGTGCCACTGCTGCCACTGTCTTGGCCTAGGCAATTGAAAAGAGGATGAGGATGGTTGGGGTGAGGAAGTGGATCAGCTAAAAGTGGAATGGGACCAAGACGTTTGGGGTGACCAGATCTGGCCACCAACAGGAAGACAGGAAACTGGTGCCTCCTGAGACTAGCTAAGAATGCATTATCAGGACACATGTGGAGCACGAATTTGCAAATGAGTATTCCTACTTTCCTCAATAAGGCCTGGTATTGGATAAAGGACAACTGAGAACAATGGCTTCTCAAGCATGGCTGGGACACTGTAACTGTCTGAAGGTACCCTGGCACAGAATCTGTAGTGGCAGAAGCTGGGAAGATCTGCCAAGAAATGGAAAATTTCTGGAAGGTAGGGCAAACACTCCACAAAGGTGCAGTCATCTTTCCAGACCCTGATGGGCACCAAGCAATCCACACACTAATCATGAGGCATCTGGATGGCCTGATGGTCTACAGGCCTCATCTTGACTGATATTCTTGAACAGTCTCCTGGGCATTCCAGATGGTACCCCAATGGGAGCCCCAGCCTTGTAAAAGTCGGCAAGTTGGCAAGTCTTAGAACTGTAAGCCATGGTTGGTGGGCCACATTCTGTAGGGCATCAGCCAAACACATGGAAAAGAAGCACGCAGCATTGTTCCCCTGACCCAAGATTGGATGGGTTTTTAGTTCCAGAATGAGGATCTAGCTCAGAGGGCAAGTGGAAGATGAGCTCCAAGTCAGCTGAAGGAGTGGAGGTCATGATCCCAGCTGTCAACCTCCACTTCTGACTGGTAAGGCCACATTTTTGTTAAGCACACAATGAACCCTATGACAGGGTTAGGTAAGACTGTGTCCCATTTTTATGCAGAGAGAGTTAAAAGCAAGGATCTATTTTATCCTCTTCTGTTCTGCCATTTGTCTGTCTTTTAACTGCCTGATTGCATAATCATCTTGTGGCAACTAGGAATTGGCCACTACAATGGTCCTACATTTCCCTTATCTCCCTACCTTCACTTGCTGTTTCTATTCTTTCTTTGTCCCTTGCTTCTCTGTGGTTAAAAATGTATGTGATTCTTTATGTGAAACTGAGATCTCTTGGTTTGTAAATGTATATACTTATATTGTTGAAATTATTGCAGAAAGCTATTTGGGTTTCTTAAAAAATAACAATCTGAAAACAGGTGTTGACCTTGAGATGCATTTTGACCTCTACAAGCTCATTTATAGAACTGCCAACAGAAGACCAGCTCTGGGACAGAATATTCTATTTTGTTGCACCTGTTAAGACTAAATATGTTCATCAGGCTGACCTCAGGAAAGAAACTGAGAAAGTTCTAATACATTTGTCAGAAACAGGAGATGCAACTTACAACAATCAGGATTCAGAGTTTACACAGCCAGGAAAAGACATCTTATAAAAAGTGAGGAATGTTTTGTTTAGATAGATATAGAGATTGAGATTTACACTGAGTGAGAAAGTCAGGACTTTTGTTAGTACTGCTTTTATAAAGAGTTATCCAGTGCAATTTTTTTTCTATTTTGCAGTTATTTTTTGTACTTTTATTTCTACACCAGAGGACCAGGGCATCTCAGGTGTACCCACTCAGCCATGGCCTCCACTCCCTGCGAAACCCCCTCCACCGGGAGTACAAGGGCTGAGCTACCTCCCCCAAGCCCACGTACTCAGCCAACCCACTGTATCTAAGCCCCCAGGGAGGGATGCCTCTCCTACCTGGGCGATCTTTCTGAAATCTAGATGGTTGGACCGCAGCTGGGTTGTGGGGCTCAGGAGAGCCAGTGTAAGGTGGATCAGTGTTGGATTGTAGGCATCGGCTCCTGGGGTCACCTTCTCCTCCTAAGTCCTCCAGGGATTTTCCTTGATGTTTCCCCTGAAGATGCGATGTGCAATTACCCTACTTGGCTCCGCATCTGCCACGGCATCTGCCGTCATCTTCCCCCCATCTGTTTCTGATCTTGTGCTGCTGATCTCCATCAGAGGTTGCTACAGATTAGGAGTCCCTGTAACCCACCCCAGGACAGAGAGCAGTCCTCCGAGCGCTCAATCCTCTCCCTCCCTGCTGACCCGAGCATCCAGAGACTTGTTCCCAAACCTGGGTCACCGGCGTGGCGTGAGGTGTGGCATTCAGCACATGCAACCCTCAGCACCACTAGGCTGGACTATTTTGTAGTTATTGATAATAAAAAACACTACTTGAGAATTTTAGAACTCCTCCTGGTCTGCCTATGCGCCCTGACCCATGCCTCTATGACGGGGGGCAGAGCTAACCAGCCAAGATGGAAGCTGTGTAACTAAGCTGCTGCAGTTCCACTCTTATGCATCCTGTTACATCCAAATTCTCAACACCCATATCCCCAGGATATTTCTCCAGATTTGCACTCTGTACATCGAGCTGAAGCTAAATCTGTCTAAAGTGAGTAAATCGGACAAGAGATTGCGATTTTATTGTCTGTTGAAGATTTTTCTCATTGCTACCTCAGGCCTGTAAGACATTTGCAAACCTCCAGGCCACAGCAGGGAGCAGTCCCAAGAGAGGAGATGGCCCACTCTAATGAGCCTCAAATCCCCCTTACTCAGACAGTGGACCAACAACTGGGCAATATTACCTCTATGCCAAACAAAATATTATTGGATACAGCAGCACTCATTTCCACCACCTCTAACACTAAAAAGGAAGTTGAGAAGTTAACCTCCAGAGTGGTGGACACCGAACTTCAAATTAAACAGCAAGACCAAATCCTACATGACCAATTTCTCCAAACTAGGGACCATCATAACCAGATACAGTATCTACTGGTCAAGGCTGATGACCTTGAAAATCGAGGAGAAGAAAAGAAAAAACATTCGGATGTTGGGGCTCCCGGAGGCTGGGGGAGCCCAGATATGATCTCCTTTGCAAACTTCTCTTCCAATAATGCTTAAACTGAACAACCCCTCCCTTGGAGCTAGAGAGGGCCCACAGGTCACTAGCCCCAAAGCCTCAGCCTGGGACTGACCTCACTCAATACTGTAAATTTGCCAGATACCAGTTAAAGAACTATGTCTGAAAGCTGCTAGAGACCTCAGAATGCTGCGTTGGGATGGGGCTCCCATTCAGATATTCCAGGACTATTCATCTGATTTATCCCAGAAATGTAGAGCCTGTGGTCCGTAAAGCAGGCCCTTTACAAGTTAAACCTTCCAACCTCTCTAAGATACCCTTCACAACTCACGCAGTACTGTGTGAAGGGAGCAGCTTACCATTAACTCCTTGGCTGAGGTGAAATTCTTCTTGAGGACATCAGTGATGAAGCTTTCACAACGAAAGTCCATCCCTCTGCCTCGTGATGATGCCACGTCGTTCATGGATACCTCTGCTCCTCCTGAGGGCTCTCAGGACCAAAACTTTATGCCCCCAGCGCCAGCTGGAAGACCCAAGTGGCAGATGCAGCATAGGGATAGACAACAAAGAAAGTACCTGGCAAGTCGGGGAAGCCCTCTCTGCCTTCTACTGAGAAACCATGAAGGAATCACTCAAGAGCCAGCAGCAGGTCCCACCAGCTTCAGGGAGCAATGGCTCCTCCACTTACTCCACACCTGTGAAGCTGTCCAACAGATACAAGCCGCCCAGAGATTTGTTGCCAGTAGCCCTGGTTATGCTCCAACAGAAGCACCAGCCACGAAGATGTACTCCACCTGGACAATGCTGAGGGGCTGGCTGAATGGCTCCCTTCGAGACAGACTGGGCAGCTGAACCTCAGAGTCCACAGGAGAACAGGATGCCACGTCTTTATTGGTGAAGCCACAAAGCTGGGTAAAGGTTCCAGGGTTATGTGATTTTGTCAAATGTTTTACTGTGGTATCGAAATTTGGCTGGAAATCCAGAACTAGCTTGTCCTCGGTGTAATGCCTCCTTTCGGAGGCGGGAAGCCGTGGCGATCCGCCTTGTGCGATGTCGCTGATTCCCCATTACTGTGAGCCGCAGCCCTTTCCTCCATTCCTTCTCCAGCCGCATCGCTGACCTCCGCGACTATAAAATGACATTCAGGTCCTGGATTAAATGTGCCATGTACAGTCCGGCCTGATCTGCGATTAAAATGTAAGTAGTTGGGCTCTTAGTTATATGTTAATCTCCTCCATTGAAGAGTTATTGCTGTTACGCACTTTACAGGTAGCCCTGCTACTACTGTATGTAGCATCAGTGTTTTGTCGCCCTTCATTCTGTTTGGTTTTAATTGCCAGCAGGTTCCTGCATGATTTCAGGTGAGGGTTTTGATTTAGCTCCATATTACAAGCCCCTGATATGATACCCTGTAACTTTTCTGGGATTTTAATCCCGAGGCTTCTCCCGCAGATCGGGGCTGCTGCCTTGTACACATAAGGTGCTCTAGCACTCAGGGATAGCTCTCATGCAGAGCAGAGTAAGAATCTATAGAACATGGGCTGTCTGTAGAATGTTGCCCTATGGAATATGTTTTAAAGCCTGAGACTTATTGGGAGCTAATATGGCTTCAGAAGGTTTGGTATGGAGTTATTTCAGGCACAAGCCAACTGGCGTTAGTGGCCACTATATTTCAAAGGGTGTCTGGATTATGAATGTCCCTCAGTTCTTACACCCTAGGTGCCCTGATATAGCAATGATATCACCATGGTGACAGTATTTGTGACACTGCAATGTATAGTTAATTGCACCTACCATTCCAGTAGAGGTATTTACAGTATTTTATTTTCTTTACATACTAAGCTGAAAGAATCTTAATGTCATTGTAATTCTCAATACATTCTGGCTCTCCTGCTCTTTCTACCCATTGGTGAAAGCTAGTCTAGAGTTGTGTGGGTGTATTTGTTCCAGCATATGGAGAACTGGCACCCCTTTACAATGTTTTTGATGGCTAGAGGTGCGCAGTACAGTGCTGTCCTCCTATGCGACCCTAATCCCACAGGTTGATCGCCTCCCACAGCGGGATAGTCTTGGGCCATTGGGAGTCGATGGTGCGTTTGCCTCCTCCTGGTCGAAAGAGACTACACCCCCACTCTGTCCTTGGTGAGGCACCTCAGCATCTATTCAGCATGCTGACCTACCTTTCAGCTGAGGAGCTGCTCTTTAACTACCTAACCTAACCCCTGGATTGCGTTGGTACTCTGGAAGCATCCGGGACACTCCAGGGTGGTATATAGGTTTCCTTTTCTCTTCGTTGTCCTATCAGGTTTACCAATAGTTATAAAAGTGATTTCAATGTTTATTAGGACCTGCAGAGAACATGTTATGGCCCTGTTTAGGCCTGTTGGGCTGCTAAGTTAGGGTGGAGGCCCTTATTTAGTTATTGGAATGTTCATATTAGCTTTCAGCTAACACTCTTTAGCGTCAGTGTTTGTTTATAGTTGTTGGCATGCAAAATGGAAACATCCTGACAATGGCTAAGTTTTCAGATATCACAACCACTACTTGGAATGTCAGGGTTTGAATTCTCCCATAAAGAAAGCGGTCCTGTCCCAGCTAAAAAAATTGTGCACCCAAGTGCTTTTTACAAGAGACTAAATTAAGTTCAAAGAAGCTGCAAGTTGGTGAGGATTGGGTAGGTGCAGAAGCTCATTGCATGGCAAAATCGGCCAAACGGGTATATCCATTTTGTTACATAAATCACTGCAATGGCAGGCTAAAGAGGTTTACAGAGGGGAGATGGTAGGTGGGTCATTCTAAAGGTCTCTACACCCTCTGGCCCCCTGATCCTTGTAAATATATATGTTCCCAACGAGGATTCTCCGGGATTGTTTTACTCTATTTCACAAAAACTCATGGATATATCATATGACAATCCAGAGTTGTTGATAGGAGGTGACTTTAATCTGGTAATGGACAGCCTTCTGGATAGATCAATATGACCAGACCCCCATTGCAGAGTGCAGCGGGCACTGCAAGATCTTATTTCTCATTAGCTGTCCGATGTGTGGGGAAGGTATTGAATCCTTCAGTAAAGATTTCTCCTTTTCTCTGCACCCCGCAAATGGCTAGTAGATTGGATTATTGGCTCACTTCTCCTAACATCTCTAAGGCCGCCTGTGGGTGAGTTATTTCCAAATATATATCTCCGATCATGCCCTGTCTCCCTTACCTTTGTACCCGCTCTAAAATCTCCAAATCACTATGTGGAGGTTGGATCCCTCCTGCTGTATGATAAGGACTTCACCCAGTGGCTTCAGAGCGGCTACAGAAGATATTTTCTTCACAATCCCCTTCTTCTGCCTAGCTACAAGCACTTGGGAGGCCTAAGGCTACTATTAGGGAGGTATCATTAGCTTCACCTCATATAGGCAGAAGATGAGGGACCAGGAACTTCTCCTGCTAGAGAACACTTTAAAAGATATGGAGGTTGAGTATAAAGTGAAGCCCACAGTGCTTCAGACAACGACAGTATTAACCACTCTGGCTGCCACCCATTTAAAAAATTAATATGCTGGTCAGCAGGAAGGCCGAGCTCTATATTCACAGAGACCCAGCACCGTTACCAAGCTGAGGGTGAAAAGGCTAGCAAGTTGCTGGCCTACAGGCTAAAACAAAGACAAGCTGAAAGAGTTATCACCAGCCTAAGGGATGGGTCAGGAGCTCTCCATGAACTCCACCTCTATTAATAACACTATGACCGAGTTCTATAAAATTCTTTACTCTTCCCATGATTGTTGGGACGGTAAGTCTTACACTTAATTTATTGAGCTCTTGCCCCTCGCTAAGCTTTCTGACTCACAGAAAGCCACACTAAACCTACACATAACAGAGGCAGAAATTGGCAGAGCCATTACTGAGATGGCTCCTCATAAAGCACCTGGGGGATGGTTTTCAGTAGATTTTCACAACCTAGTTCAGCCTTTGATTTACAGCCCCACTGGCGAACATGTTGAGCGAGGTGCACTCATGTGGGCAGCTCCTCCTACCCTATCTGAGGCCATAATTACCATACTACCAAAGGAGGGTAAAGATCTCCCTCCCCTCCAGTTACACGCCTATTTCTTTAATCAATACTGATGCCAAGATCCTGGCAAGGGTTTGGCCACTAGATTGGAGAATTCCTTCCAGAGATTATTTGCCTTCGCAGGTGGGGTTTGTTATAGGTCGAATCAGCTCAGATCATATCTGAGCCCCAGTACCCTTACTACAGATAGCTGCCTCCCTCCACCCCAGCGGCAGCGGTTACAATTGACTTCGACAAGGCCTTTGACACGGTAGGCTGGGAATATTTATTCGCAGTCATGAACACTTTTAACTTTGGCCTGTACTTTACCACTTGGATAAAGACTCTTTATGCCTGCCCTACTGCCAGGGTCCTTACCAATAATGTCTCTCTGAACCATTTTGTCTGCAGAGAGGGACCAGAACAAGGATGCCCATTATCCCCGATCTTTTGTTTTAGCTATTGAACCCCTCGCAACAGCCCTCAGAAATCACCCTCATATACATGGACTTCAGGTTAAGGACAAATGTCATATCATTAAGTTGTATGCGATGACTGTCTGATCCTGACCCGTGACCTACCACAGCGTACCACACATCCTTCCTACATTACAAACATTCGGTAAAATCTCAGGCTTGAACATCAATCTAGCAAAGTCTGAAATCCTCCTCTTAATGCTCTTACTACACCGGCCATTGTGGATTCCCAACGTCTGGCATGGGCAAGATCGAAATAACATACCTGGGCATCCGCTTACCTCCAAACTCTCGTCCTTAATGGACATAAACTTAACCCTAGTGACCAAACTTCAATCTGCCACAAACAGATGGGCTTATTTGCACCTCTCCCTGGCAGGCAAGATTACAGCATCAAATGTTGCTTTCCTAGAGTATACCACCTACTATCCCATATTCCTTTCACCCCGATGCATGAATTCAAAAGCCAACACTCTGATCAGCTCCTTTTTATGGGGTTCACACAGACCTAGATTTAGTAGAGCTAAATTGAGGGCTCAAAACCTGAGGGAGGCTGGAACCTACCTGACTTCTCTCAGTACTCCATAGTGTTTAAAGTAGCAAAGACCTTAAAGGAGGAGGGTCCCTGTCACTCCCTTCACTTTCCGGCATGGTCCCAAATTGAAAGAGATCTCTTGCAGGGCCCTTGGTTTCTGACTGGTACCTCACCCCTTTCAAAGCCGCTGAGGGCTGGCTCTCCATCCATCGTGCACATCAAGCCTGGCAAAATTGGGGCTCAAAACCTCTCAATGCCTTGGCTTGAAATCATATCCCTCTCTGGAATAACCCCAGCCTCTGTATTAATAAATCTCCGTGAACTGGGTAGACTGGGCCTCTAAAGGAATACTTTACACTGGGGACTTGAGATCCCCAGAACACTCAGACATGGACTCGTTCCAGGGTTTGCAAAACAGGTATGGCCTCCCCACAGTGATTTTGGAAATATCTTCAGATGAGAAGCCTATACCAGTCTTGGGTGAAGAAAAGATGCACCTGTGTCACTTGTATAAAATGTAAAGTTCTTAAACCCTCTCTTCCTATAGATGACTGGATTATGCATTCCAAAGGTAGGGCTGGACTTATACAGAGATTTCAAGAAAGTGCTCTAACCCCTCTCTGCCGGCCAAAACCAAGTTGGCTGCCGCATTAAGATCACCATTACTGATCTACAATGGTGACAGTGCTGATTGAGAACTCACCAGGCCTGCTGCATCCCCAAAGCCTTCTTTTACAGAAGAAAATACTGCACCTCTGGTATTATACCCGTCCCAACTAAACAAGATGGGTCTTCTCTCCTCCGACTGCTGCTGGAGATGTGAGGCCCCAGATGCAGATCTGCTTCACATCCTGTGGTCATGTACTCCTTTGAAGTCCTAGTGGGAGGCAGTAATCCTACATTATTCCCGTATCTAAAGACATCCCTTCCATCAGATCCTGGTCTTTGGCTATTAGACCTTATACCTGAGGTTCTCACTCTCCCCAAAGCCTCTACACTGTGGCTCATACAGGCCTCGGTAGAATGTAAGCATCTTATCATACATTGCTGGAGATCCCTAGAGGTTCCTTCCATCCCTGGTAGAGTGGCTCAGTGCCATAGAAAGGTTGGCCACCCTGACCAGGATATCTTGTGTTAAAAGCCAGTGTTATAACAAGTTTGAAGCACTTTGGGCCCCTTATTTAACCTATGTTGCCCACAGTAACCATGCCTTGCCCCAGATATTCAAAGGACAACCTGAACCCCCATGACCACCCTAGTAGTAATGGTTGAGTAGTAATGGTTGATTAATTGTTAAAAGACTGCAATGGCTTTTCTTTATAGCTATCTTGAGTGCCCCACCTCCAGATGGTCATACAGGTCCCCAAAAGCAAGTTTCTACACCTTATGTGAAGATGCTCTGTGGTTCGTGAGCCGCCTTTTTAAAGTGAGTAAATACCTTTCTCTGGATTTGCTTAGTATACCCATGGTAGGATTTTCCAGGTTTAATGATGCTTCACAGTTAGTACTGCTAAGCCAGTTGTAATACATGTACACCAGCACGATGTGGTTGTTTGTATGGTGCCTCGGCTGTTTGTATTAAGTGGCATGTTTGTAACCACTTTGTCAGCCATTTGGTCTAATGGTTCTACATATGTAATAATCTGAAATCTCTAATAAAAGATTAACTGCAAAAAAAAAAATGCCTCTATGACAAACCCTAACAGGGAGAGTCCTTACATTGCCTCTCAGCTGAATTATCCAGAATAAAAAAAAATTAAAGTGAAAATAAAAATAGTGTCCTCCCAAAATCAAGTATGGATCAAGCTTATGCGTTGAGATAGAAAAAGGCACACCATTTCAGAAAAGTGACCTGCTTTGGCATTCATTTATTTACAAATTGGTGCGTGAGCGAAGTTCTGTATGCAGCTTATATTTAGGGTGACTATTTTACCAGTGACCAAAGCAATTCTAACTATTCCAGTAACAGTACACAAAGTCACAAGAAACACATTGCTTCACTACTTTCTGCAAAATGAAATTTCATGGGCTTGCAAAGGGTTACTTTGAGTTTTCTGAGCGCCTGAAGAAGTTTAATGGGAACAGAAACCCTATTTTTTTTGTAGTTAGAAATGTGGGTATTTGTGAAGTCTGTTAAAATATCCTCAGTGTTCTGTTTTGTGTGTTTGTTTTGAAATTATCTTGTTTTCATTATTTAGAGTCCCTTGTTTATTCAAATTTATCCCACCACATATTTATTTTTTATTTATGTACCAAGTCTGGAAACCAGAGACATTTGGGTGGAAAGCCACAATGAAGCTTTGCAAACAAGGCTTCAGCTCAACTGATGTCACAGAGTTCTGGAATGGATAAGTAATTGCAAGGCTATAGCCTGGGGTCTGGTAGAATGACACTTATAACAGCCCCATCCAGGGTTATTTAAGGATACATGCTCAAGTTTTCTCTGGAAGCTCATTTTCTTTGCTAATCCTGCTGCTGGGTTGCCACAGTCCTGCTGCTGGGGTTGCCGCAGTGCTTTGCTGGGGTTGCCACTGTCCTGCTTCTGGGGTTGCTGTAGTCCTGCTGCTAGGGTTGCCGCAGTCCTGCTGCTGGGGTTCTGCAGTCCTGCTGCTGGGTTGCCACAGTCTTGCTGCTGGGGCTGCGCAGTCCTGGCTTCAGGGTTGCCGCCCAGTGCTGTTGCTGGGGTTGCTGCGGGCCTGCTGCTTGGGTTGCGCGGGCTGCTGCACTGGGGTTGCCACAGGCCTGCTGCTGGGGTTCTGCAGTCCTGCTGCTGGGGTTGCACTGAGCCTGCTGCTGGGGTTGCCATGGTCCTGCTGCTGGGGTTGCCGCAGTGCTGCTGCTGGGGTTGTTGCAGTCCTGCTCCTGGGGTTGCCATGGTCCTGCTGCTGGGGTTGCCATGGTCCTGCTGCTGGGATTTCTGCAGTCCTGCTGCTGGGGTTGCTGCAGGCCTGCTGCTGGGGTTCTGCAGGCCTGCTGCTGGGGTTGCCATGGTCCTGCTGCTGGGGTTGCCACAGTCCTGCTGCCAGCGTTCCCTGTCCCTCCAACCTGCCTGTTTCCCTTTGTGCTTCTGCTGTGTCTGGTATTGTTTCTGTTTGAGTTTTGGGAACTTCCATTCCATATCTTCTGTCTTCAGCATCTTGCTTAAGTCAGCAGCAGTGGGTCTAGACATTTTCCAAAGGGGTAGCAGTTCTGTCTAGGGGCCAGCACTTTCCCGAAAAGTAAATGTTACCTTTCAAAGCTCAGATTAGGTTAAAACAGCTACTTTTGCTAGTCTAAGGGGTGGGCGGTGCTGCACCGCATCCTACTTCATACAGTAGCTGGTTCTGCTAGTGTGCGTCTGTATTATTTTTCCTTTGTGTCTTCTTGTGCCTTCAGTAATAGCTGCAATAATGTGCTTTCTTTATTTCTGTTACCTCTTCTTTTTGTTACATTTTGATTTTGTGAGTTCTTACCAGCCTTGCTGTGTTCAGGCTTTTCCGTTCTGTGAATTCCTTATGCCACCTCTCAACTGCTATGAATTTTGCATAGCACTATGATTTTAAACTGAAATTTCCCTTGCTCCACAAGATCTATTGATCTTCTTGAAGAGAACAGTCACCACCAGGGCCCTCACACTCAAGTGTAGGGCTGGTCCCAATATGCACTTTGCGTGTAAAAACATTCTGGTTTACGTACTGTTTACTGCAGTGTAGTAGATTGTACCAGACTAATTGTGCTTAGTTGTAGCTGACACGTCCTGCTACTACAAATCCCAGAATCCTTGCTCGTGACATTACAGCAGTAGGCAGCAGTGAGAAAATGCAAAGCCTGCAGTGCATATTAGAGTTTATATAAGTTCGATCTTTTGCTTGTTGGTCCCGCTAGATCTATGGGCTATGTACTGTCACAGAGGACTGCATTTTAGCTCCCTGCAGAAAAGCAGTCCCGGAAAACATCTGACTGAGATTATAAGAGCCCCAACATGCACTGCAGGCTGTTGAATCTCCTACTGCTGCCTACTGATTTGGTATGAGCTGTAGGGAATTCTGGGATTTCTAGTAAAAGACAATGCCATCCTACAACTACAAAATTAGTCTGATAAAATCTACTTTACCGAGTAAACAGTAAGTAAACCAAAATGTTTTGCATTCAAAGTGCAGACTGGGGACTAGCCCCACTGTGTGTGTGTGTGTGTGTGTGTGTGTGTGTGTGTGTGTGTGTGTGTGTGCGTGTGTGTGTGTCCTTTGTGCTGAGTGTTCCCATTTAATAATGTTAGAGCTATTTCTGGACACATTAACTATTAAATCATTTAACTAACTTGATAAAACATTCCTTAACACTAAATACATGGGGTCCACTTTTTGTAGCATATTATTCTTTAACATAAGAACATGCTACACATTCTGGTCGCTCGCTCTGAATTTTGAAGGCTGGTGCTATGAATGTTAATGCTGAGAGGTTGAAATGTATGCCATATGCTGTTCTGGAAAACAGTTCTGCAGTGACGTTCGAACAAAATGCCCTCATGTTTACCGACTCTGTTGCAACACTCGAAACTCAACTTTAAACAACTCTACTGTTTTCTTGCGTAACTATTTTCAAATGTTGTCAGTACTTTCCTGTGCATTAGATGGCTCACGCAGACACTTGCTTATGTAAGGAACTTGAAATTCCAGAATTCCTTTATACCTATCCAGCCTGTTAAAGATACTAGATAATGATATCAGGAAAAGGCCCATCTGCCCAGCCAGTCTGCCCACCCTAACAAACTATTCTGCACTGATCTTTGTGGCCGACCCCCTTTGTTTTTGCCTCCCTTTTCTGAGTAAGCTCATATACCTGTCCCATCCCTGTTTGACACCACTTACTTGCTTGGCCTGTATCACTTCTTCTGGCAGCTTATTCCACTAGGCCATCACTCTTGCAGTTAATAAATGCTACAGACTTCCCTTGTGAGCCTCCCTGCAAGTTTCAGTGAGTTCCCCATGTTCCTGTATTTGAGCTCAAGGAGGAAGTACCCTGGCGTCCACCTGTTTATCCCACACAGGTACTTGTATGTTTCGATCATGTCACCCTTGCCTCCTAGTTTAAGGGGTAAGCCCAGACCCTCCTTATATGTCTTGCCTCTAGTCTGTGGTCCATCTTGATTGCCCTGCACTGTACTGCTTCCATCTTGTTGCTGTCTTTCCTCAGGTGTGGACTCAAGTACCTTGCACAGTATTCAGATGCGGGCGACTCTCACCAGTGGCCTGTGCAATTGCTATGCATCCCAGCACCTGTTTGCCTTAGCTACAGTTCTATTACAGTGTGCTGTTGTTTTCAGGCTCTCGATGTCATGACCACTAAGTCGTTTTCATCCATGGTGCTTTCCAGTACTCCCCCATCCCCTCATTTCATTTTGCACTCTTGTTTTTCCCAGTCTGCATCACATTGCAGGAAAATGCCTGCCTGTTGGTATTCAGCATTTCCAATTAGGGTTTACCATGCACAGCGACAGTCATCACAGAGTCATCCCGACAGCGACAACGCGGTGCCGACTGTCGGCATTGCAATGTCGGGGGTACCTCTGTGTATCCATTGGGGGCTCGCCCCGCACCCCACCATCTCTAGGATTCTAACTCCAAGTCAGAGTTGGACGGGGGGCAACACCCAGTGAGACAGTCCTGATTGCCATACAGACCATCACAGGGACTGGTAGATTTTGCCGATTCCTGTCGCTGTGGTGCTTCGGAATCAGGGTGTCTATGAGGCAACAGTATACGCCCAATTAGTTTCAAAGCTAGATTCTCGTCCTTTAGTTTGCATCAGGTGCCACTTATCCTTCTGTCTCCTGGATCAGATTTTCAGATCTGGAAAAAATTATTCTCAACCAAGCTCTAGATAACATCTGAACTGGATTCACTACTTCATCAATATGGAT
Organism: Neoceratodus forsteri; assembly: GCA_016271365.2. Taxonomy (NCBI): domain Eukaryota; kingdom Metazoa; phylum Chordata; order Ceratodontiformes; family Ceratodontidae; genus Neoceratodus; species Neoceratodus forsteri. The sequence goes on from CM028133.1 coordinate 1,103,053,067, forward strand.
TCGTTCAGCTGTCTGCTACAATTTGTCTTACTTATCGTTGCACTCCAGGTGCGGCCTTTTCGGATTTGGGCTGTATGAGCCTTTACATAAGACTACACTTGATCATATGCCAAGACTTCACTTGTTCCTATGACTATAAAGTCCATACCCTTCCATGCCTTGGGCCTGCATCACATGCTAGGTAAATCTGCCCACCAGTCTGCCCAGGCAGTTGTCCATCCTCTCCTCAAGGCTCAACACATATACCTGTAATTCAGCTACTAACTCAAGCATACCTACCAGTCCTACTTTAGCTACTGCTCTATCTTCCATTGGGCAAATGGCTAGAATCTTTAGTTTGCTCCACGTGTAGTTAATGTTTGTAATAAAATGTAATTAAGTCAATGTTATGCCTGGAGGATAGCAAACCAAGGCCTTGATTCCCAGAGTTTTCCTCCACAAGGGTTCTTTCTTCTCACCCATGCCAAAGGTCATTACAGTAGGTACATATTTATACAAATGGTTTTATATTAGAGAAATTCCACCATGAGTTAGGCTGGGATGGTGGCTCCTCCATGCTATTCATTCATCACCTGTACTCATCATCATCAGCTGTTCTCTTCCTTCTATAGGAAGTCATGCCTCAGTCGGTGAGTATTTCAATCAGCCTTCGGCTCTGAGCTTTGGACTACTTCACTAAGGTACTTTCAGCCTGAAGTAACCTTGTTCCAGCAGCACCTCTAGGGGTGTAACCCTCCTTAGGAGGATCACGTGCCTTCCTGGTACTACAAGAATGTGGTAGTCCCAGTTCAGGACAGAAAGTGCAAACGGCCACAACTACACTGCATAAACAATTTAAGCATTCAGACAAATTTCTGACACAGGAGATGGAATTTGTGGGCAGATAAGGACTGCTTGGCCCACCCAGTCTGCCCAGTTTTGCCTCATGATAGTATCACCATAGATCCTACTTGATCTCTGCCCCCTCTTCTTTTCCACTAAGATTCCCTTGTGCCTATACCATGCATTCTTGAACCCCACCACTGTTTTCACCCCACCAACTCCACTGGAATGCTGTTCAGGAATCCACCACTCTCTCTGTGAAGAAGTACATCCTCATATCTCTCTGATACCCCCTCCAGCCTTATGGCATGACCCCTTGTTCTTGAGCACCTTTTCTTCTGAAGTTGCTTCCATCGTACCTTATTTACCAAATATCTTGTTACAAGTATCCTAACCGAATAGCATACTGTATTGCATGAGCGTCATTCCATCTACCCATACTTAGTCGCTTGCTGATGCAGTGAATCTCAGGGGTTATAGTGTGGTGTTTGGTGGGCAGTGAGTGACACTCTTGCCATGCCCCATCCCAACTTTCCAAGGCTATTTAAAGCAGCAGTATTTGTTAGTCAGTAGTTGGCAAAATGTCATCATATGGTTTTGACAAAATGTATTCCATGCTCAGAGTGTTTTTAGTTTTAATTTTCTCAGATATTTTGAAAACAGACTCACGTCATTAAAGATGTCTGCCACTTGCAATTTTTTATGCTTTCTTTTGCTTGGCAGCAGAACAACACTTGTGGTAGCTTGGAGTGGAGAAAAAGGCTTTGAGGTACAGTCCTATTGTGGCCAATGGCGTCACTGCTTTTCTGGCCGGGCTCTGAGGCACCAATGGAATAGCATGCTGTCTATGATAGCAGTTGAAAAGCCTGTCACCAACTTGAAAGAAATTTGCCGCTGCAATCAGGGAGTGCCCTTTAATTGGAGAATCAGCTGTTTTGCTGCTGGGGCGGTTCCTGATTTCAGCAGTGAATTACAGTTTGTCTTGTCTGGTGTCCCATTTCAATAAACATGGCAGCTTCTTCCTCATCCGCCTCTCACAGACCCCACAGAAGCCGACAGACAGCCATCACCTCTCACAGTCCCATGAAGGTGACGGGTGCCCAATCCCTGTCGGCATGCCCCTCCCCAGTTCATTTGCTGACAGGGTAGCCCAATCCCCATTGGCATAATGTCCCGCATTTGTTTCACATTAACATGGTGGCAGCTATCGCTGTCTGCCTCTCACAGTTACTATGAAAGCTGATGGAAGTGCCCAATCACCCTGTCAGCATGCCCTCTCAAGTTCATTTGCCAAAGGGGTGCCCAATCCCCATTGGCATAATGCCCCCCATATGTTGTGTGCTAAGGGGGTGCCCAATCCCTTCAGCTCATGCACCCCCAAACACTCTGTATGTGCCAACGGTGTGTTCAGTCCCCTTCAGGTACAGATCCCCTCAACAAACACTCAGGTGGCATGCTGAGGCCCACCCCAGCATGCAAAAAGTACCTGTAAAAAGAAAACCTTCCCACAATTTTATTTTGTTCCTGTAAAAGAAAAAAGTCCCTCGTGTCCAGTGTCCCTCCCCCAACCCCATACCCACCCTCGGCAGCCCTCCCCACCCCCTCACCCCATACTTACCTCTGGAGCCTGGCACGATGATCTTCGTGGACCAGGAACATGTCTGCACTCTTCAAAGCCGACCACGAACTGAAAAAATGCGGTAAACTGTATAATAGGTTTTTCAACTTAGATAGCTATCTCTGCCATTTTCTTGAATTTTTGCACAAATTTTCAACATGGGGTTCTTGGGACCCCATCTCACAAATTCAGTGACTGTCATGTGGTTATTCAGTCCTGAAAGATGATTTCGCAGTCACTCGCAGAATCACCTTCCGGGACCAATTAATGAAACAACAGTGTCACTGTTCATGAGATGGGCCCCAAAAGCCTATGTTGCAAATTTGTGAAAAATTCCAAGAATAGACTGTGTCACAAGTATACATTGCACAGTTTCTACGCACACTTGTAACTTTGAGAATTTTTAATATTTTCACTCCAGATTTTCAACATTGCCATTTTCACACCTTCTTATGAACAGAACAGCTGCCACTTTTCATATCCTGCCCAAAATGTGTTTTGCACCTGTGGCGCACAATGGTGCAGTCGCTGTGGGATATCAACGTTTGGGACAGAGTAAGAAAATCACAGTGACACTGTTCATGAGCAGAAGGTCCCAAAATGCCTATGTTGAATATGTGATGACAAAATTCCACACAATGACTGTGTTACAAGCGTGCATTGTGCAAGTTTCCACATGCTCGTAACTTTGACAATTTTAATATTTTCACTCCAGATTTTCAACATTGCCATTTCTTCAGACCTCTTTATGAACAGTACAGATGTCATTTTTCACATCCTGCCCAAAATGTGGTTTTGCACATCTGGCGCAGAATAGGCACGATCACTGTTGGGACATCAGCGTTACGTGACAGATTAACAAAATCACAGTGCCACTGTTCATGGCGGAGGTCCCAAATGCATTCATGAGGTGGGGTCACGAAAAGCCGATGCTGACAATTTGCAGTACAAATACTAACAAACACCTGGGGCGTTAGGGTTTCTAACCATAAATTTCCACCCTGTAGAGACTGACCGGTGTCAGAGGTGTGACTTTGGATTGTCGTCTGTAATGCTCACGCCATTCCACCCCACCCCCACCCTGCAGCCACTGACAGGCATCAGGTGTGCCTTGGACTCTTCAGCCCCAAAGTTCACCCCATTCTCTTATACTACACCCATCTCAGCATATTTTCTAATGGAATGGGGTGAGTGTAAGGCCCAAGGACCCCAAGGCACAATGTGATACTTGTCGGAGTCTGCAGGGTAGAGTGAGACGAAATGGCATGAGGTTATGGCCGACACCCAAAGACACACCTCAGTACCTGTCAGTCTCTCTGCAGGGTGGTGTGGGTTGCATCATTCCATACTTCACTGCCATTCTTATTATGCATCTCTAACTCCTGCACTACCAATGCCAATGCCAGCAAGACAACATTTGGCATTGACAAATGCTGGTTTAAAAATCTCTTCTGCTGAGGTTACCTGTCAGATGACATGCTAGATTCATACTGTGGATGCATCTGGATGCTGTTACCACATGTTTCTGATGATAACCAGCACAGCACTGTACCAAGATATATATTTTTTTTTCGCGATGGCTGTGGCATGAGCAGGAACAATAAAAACTTCAAAATCCTGTAGCTTGGTTCAGGAATGAAAGAAACAAAATAAAAATGGTATATCTTGATATTTTTCCAGAGAAACAATACTGCTGAAATAAATGATATGGTCACTAACAAACTGCTGCTTTAAGGACACATGCTAAAAAGCCTCTGGAAGCTCATTTTCTTTGGTCACACCATCCTCCCTTCCCCACTCATGGCTCACCGCTCTCCCTAAGGTACCTTTAGCCTAAAGGAACCTTGCTCCCCACGGCAGTCCTAGGGTGGAACCCTCCTCAAGAGGGTTCCTGTACCCTTCCTGGTACTTTAAGAGTGTGGTAGTCCCAGTCAGGGACAAAGAGTACAAACAGCCACAACTATGTTTTAAACAAATTTCTGTCATATTAACATTTTCGGTTACCGGTATCCTACTGGAATAAGATACTATGTTAAATGAGCACCAATCTAGACTCGATACATAATCACCGCTGACCCAGTAAGCTAAAATATGAATATTGGGGCCGGCCCAGTGATGCTGAGGGCTGAGTCGCTAGATGCCACATCTCCACACTGGCGACCCATATTTGGAAACAAGCACGGGTTGCCGGGGTTGGCTGGAGGGTGGGCAGGACTGAGTATCCAACAGACTGCTTTCCTCTCCTGGGGAGGGAGACTACATGCTCTGCCAAATGACTGCCACCCAGGTGGAGGCCTGGGGGCAGTGCAGGTCAGAGCAGCAGCAGAAAGAGACAGGTGCTCTGGAGCAACCTCAGCACAAAACAGAGAGAAAATGGTGGCAGGGCAGGTATGTACACACTGCCCACTGATCCCACCACCACACCACTAGGAACCCAGGGGCCGGAAGCTGGACTCGTGTTTTGGGGAGGGAGGATGGCCCTCCCTCCTAACCCCGTCACGGGGGTAGTCCTCAGGGTAAGTCCTGGTGTGGCTCAGGATGGAGGGAGTTGGTGGGGCAGCACAGATGGGAGTCTAACTTGGCCTTGCCACATGGAGGGATGAAACGTAGATGAAGGAAAAAAAAAAGAATACTGGGCAGGGAAAGGGGCAGCAAAACAAGGGTCCGCATGAAACATCTTCTATCTTTGTAAAGGTTACCATTGCAAATGAGTTTAATGCTCAATGGTTTTACCTTAAATAAATAAACAAACAACTCTGCCTCAGTGGCACCTTTGTCATGAATCACTGATTGGAGTTGTTCTTCCAGCCTGAACTGGTGCCATCCTACTGTGTGTGTGTGTGTCTGTGTGTGTGTGTGTATACCTGTGTGTGCAGGCACGTATATGTGAGTTTGGGCATGTTGGGGGGATTAAACTTCAAGACTTAGCGAGCAGCAGTTTAGGGTGAAAGATGATAATGCAGTTCCTGGGACGGGCAGTGGTGTTTGTGGTGAAAAGAGACCCTGTCCCAGCCACCAGGTAAGTGTACAAAAAGGAAACTAAGAAATGCATCTGTGACCCAATGGTTATGCGATGACCCAGGTTCGATCCCAGAGTCCAGATCCCAGTTGAGTGGTGGGATGCTCTCAACATCTAGGGAGGGAGGGCAACAAACACATCTGCTTCATTGCCCGCTGGTGGCCCAGGGAGGATAGGAGGCAAGCAGCATCATTCCACAGGCATGTCACTGTGGCAGGTTCCTAGTCCCCGGTGTCACTACTGCCCCACTCAGGTTCTGCCTCCCATGTGTGGCAGTGGTGGAGGGCCCAACTGAGAAGGGTAAACTGCAGGGATTAGCCTTCTTGGTTGGTGGAGATGGTCTGCACCCCAGGTGCCTTCATTGGAAGTTAAATAGAAGGAGGATGGTGTCTAGGCCATCTGTAAATACATTTGCATTTCTGATGCACTTCCCATCTCCTTTGGCCCTTTCTCCAGCAATTTGAGCCTTTGCTCTCTCTCTCTTTCTCTCTCTCTCTCTCTCCCTCCCTCCCTCCCACCCACACTTATGATTGGAAGGGGTGGTAGTAGTTGCTTGTGAGCTGTAGCTGAGCAGAAATCATCTAAAGTTTCTATCTCTCTCTCTCTCTCTCTCTCTCTCTCTCTCTCCTCTCCCTCCTCTCTCTCTCCCCCACTCTCTCTCTCTCTCTCTCTGTCTCTCTCTCCATCCCATTCAGGGAAGCTCCTGATCTCCCGTCCATATGTGCAGTCACAGTCTGGGAGGAGGAAGGTGTCAAAAGAATGTAACAGGATCCAAAGGTCTCCACTGCAAAACTTTCATCCAATATACAGCAGAGAACAGCTGGCTTCCATTCATGCCAACAGCCCCTGGTTTTGAACCCTCAGCCATAAATAAGTGCATGTCAGGCTTTCCTCATGGCTGTGCCACACTGTAGCACTAGCAGATTGAGCTGTGGAGCAAAATTGCTCCAACTACCCTTGAGACCAACAAACAGGAGATTCTTTAGCCTGTTCTGAGTTTTAAAAGAGAACATTTGCGCCTACTCAGAGACATGGTACTGGGAGACTAGGGTTTATACGGGATCCTTCAATTCCACTGCGAAGTCAGCGGGGGTTGAGCGGGTCATGGTTGTGAGATGCTCAACATTCATGCATCTCCTGCCAGCTAACCTGGGAGAGGGCATTGGTGTCGGGCTGTGAAGGCACCTGCTCTCTCACTTGCCCACCCCTGACCCTGAAGTACAGGGTACAGTCATGGGTCTCACCCCGATGATAGGTCAGCCATAAGTCATGGCGGCTTATCATCAGGGGTGGGAACCAAACAGGGCAGTAAGGAAATGACAAAAACAAATAGTTCAATAAGGTGGCTTTGTGCGTTTTCTGGGTAAAGTACTACCTCTTTAAAAAATTCTGGATCTTTCCCTGATTGTAAGGGATACCCTCACGTCACCACTCCAAAGCCTTCTGTCCCACATTGAGAATGTGTGGTCTCACATTGTAAACAGAAACTTTAAAACAGAAATTCACAATGATTTTTTTTTCTATCAACACCAGAAAATTTCTGAACATGAAAGTACCAGTCTCCATCATTCTACACTTCTGCCCCACAATGTGACGCTGGTTCGCATTCTGTCTCCCCTCCATTTTTATCCATTTCATTTTGTTAACCAGGTAGTTAGACTAGAGAAATAAACGCCTGCAGTCAGGTACGGCCCAGGAGGGTACAAGAACCCACGTTACAGTGTGATCAGGAATCACAAGTACAGTGAGGCAGGGCAAACACAGCAGATGTAAACTAGAATTAGGGATGGGAGAAGCAGGTCAGATATATATATATTTTTTATTTAGTTGTTTAACCAGGTATAGCACACTAAGCTGAAAGCTTTTTACAGGAGCGACCTGGGAGCCCAAGGAGGTTAAGTGACTTGCTCAGGGTCACACAGTATGCAAGTGGAAGCTGTGGAGTCAAACCCAGGTCTGGTCTGCTGGATGTCACCAGAATTGCAGCTCAGAGCCTTAGACCACTCGCTATACTGCCTCTCTATATGTTCAGAACCACCCAGAACTGCAGCCACTGTCTGGAAAGAACCTCATCAGAACCTGCTTTCAGGTTCTGGTAAGGGTCTGATGATTTTTGAAACAGATTTTGGAGCTTACTATATTCCCCAGTAGGTCTCGTCTAGTAAGGAGGCTGGATGTACTGTAGTACAGCTCCAACTTGTTCTTAGAGTCCTTTCACTGACAATAGTTTGCGGCCTGGCTTCCGGGAGACAAGAATGGCTGAAATAGTTTTTACACTTGAAACTAGAAGGTTCTGAAAGTTCTGGTAAGGCTTGGAGAGACAGACCCTTAGAACCACTGAATCTTGTGTGGTTCTCCCATGCCTAACTAGAGCACAGTAAGATTACAAATACAGCAGAAGCGGCAATAAGTAATTTGTCAGGCTAGAGTGAGAACAACAATACAACATGAGTCAAGGCACAGTGTTCCACTTTTAGGCGATGGGAGAGAAGGAGCCAGACTGCACACCCTTACAGTCACCCTTCACACATGGTAGTCCAAACAAACTAGAAGGGACCCATAGTAATGCAAGCCAGTCACTGCAGGTACCCTGAAGGTGAAAGCGGACATCTTAACAAAGTTTGGCCAGTTGTGATTTTTCTCCTGAGAGGCATAAATTGTTTATCTTTTGACAGACTAGCAGTTGCAGCTTCCTTTAACAAGCCCGAAACACAAGGGCTCCCCACTGGTCCTCTTTAGATATTCAATAGCCCAGACAAAACCCTTGGTGGTCTGAAGCCACTGGACTACTGCAAATTATAAAATACATCCTGAACGATACAAATAACCAGCCTAAAATTCTCTGACCTAGGAGGTGAGAGGACAGGGGTTGTTTCCTTACCATTGTCCGTTCCGCAGAGCTGTAAGAGGCATGAAAGCAGAGTATTTAGGAGGGTAACAGCTGTGATTATCCTCATGGTGAAGTGAGACCCGCAGCAGGAATGAGCGAGGGATACAGGCAAAGCTCCGAGCCCTGCTTGGTTAATAATGAACAAGGTCCAACAAATACCAAAAGGAGGGGATGTGACTGTGTGTCAGGGACACTGACCTGTCCCTCTCTCCAGCAGGGGTGGGGGGATTAGGGTGGAGGATGGGAAGCAAACAAGACTTCATTAAAGCCACCTGAGCTTACAGTTCTGTGATGCCCCTCCCACACTCCCAACACCCTTTTGTTTCCTTACTTTGAGCAATATTATATGCATGAAGTTAACATTTATTTTATCTTATTTCATATCGTGGGTAGTACATAACAAGAGTTCAAGCATGTTCAGCACTTCTGTCTCCTGGGGATATATATAGGTTGCATTAAATGTACTGTATTGAATTTTTAAACATTTGACATTACATTTATACACACTTTCCCTCCCCAACAAGGTCACTCATCAATATTATTAATTAACTGATTTCATTTCATTTATTTATTTCAACGGTTTCACCAGTGAAGACATACTGAGCTGCTAACAGCTCATTTCCAGATGCATCCTGAGGGTAAGACAAAGTGGACATAAAGCAAGAGGGGAAAGAACTAAACAGTAATAGTGTTATATTTTCTTATGTTTTATTGCTGTACTATGAATATATTTTATTTATCTGTACTGGCGCCCAGAGCCTCCGGAATGGGTAACTTTAAATACATTTTACTCTTACCTTACCTTATATTACAAAAAAGAAGTAATGCACAGTATATAACAACAAATAAAGGCAATTCTCTTTGGCCAAAAACACATTGGTACAGACAGGCAACACCTACTCTCTCTAACCACCTCCTCTGGCACATGTACTAAAGTGGTTGACAAGCTTAAGTACCTTGAGGTCTTTCTAGATCAGCAGTTCACATGAAGCCCTCACATAGACTATGTCACCAAAACTATGCCTAAAAAATTGGTCTGCTGTATCACCTAGACTATACCTGTATCCATGATATGAGGCTTGCCATAGCAAACAGTGCCCTGCTTCCCACACTGCTGTATGGTGCCCCTCTGTTCCAGTTCCTAGGAATTGGAAATCAACAGGTTCAAGGTTCTGCATAACAAAATCAGTCGTTTTATGCTCAGTGCCCTCCCACCCAGAAAACATCATTGCAAAGTCCTCTCTCTTAATTGACCCTTTCTGCAAGGAAGATTGTTGTACACACAGAAATGTGATGGCAGAGAAAGGCCCCATGGCCCATCTAGTATGCCCAACACCCTACCTTCCCCTTCTGTTATGCTTCTGCCCTCTTTTCCCAGTGACTTAAATCTATCCCAAGCCCTCTTGAATCCCTCCACCATTTCAGCTGCCACTACCTCCTTTGGCAGCTTGTTCCAAACCTCCACCACCCTCTCAGTGAAAAACTGTCCCCTGACATTACCTCTGTATTGCCCTCCTTCCAGTTTGAGGCTGTGTCCCCTTGTGGTCGCTCCTTCTTCAATTTGAACAAGCTATCACCCTCCACCTTATTTATTCCCTTCAGATACTTAAAGGTCTCAATCATCCCCCTCTCCTCCTAGTCTCCAGAGGTAAAAATTCAGTCCTCTCAATCTTCTCTCTTAGGGTACATCCTGAATATCTCATACCATTTTGTTTGCCCTTCTCTGTACCCTTTCCATCAACTCTACATCTCTTTGTAGGTGAGGCCTCCAGAACTGGACCCCATACTCTAGATGCAGCCTGACCATGGTTCTATATAATGGGATTAGCACCTCCCTCTTTCTGCTATGAAACCCCTCGCAATGCAGGCCAGCATTCCATTTGCCTTTCCCACCACCCTGCTACACTGGCTGCCCACCTTGAGGTCACATGATACCATAATCCCCAGGTCCCTTTCTGTTTCCTTCTCCTTAATCACCACACCCCAAGGAGTAAGTTTTCCTCCTATTCCTCCTCCCCAGGTGCATCTGTGAGCACTTTTGTGCAATAAACTTCAATTCCAGTTGTCAGACCACCTCTCCAGATTCCGCCTCATGGCTTGCACTACCACTAGGTAAATCCACCCTACTGCAGACCTTTGTATCGTCTGCGAACAGGCACCCTTACTATGCTCACACGAAGCTCACGAAAGTTTATTCCCTCTGAACCTAGTCTGTATATTAATTCTCAAACCTGAAAGGCACTTTCTTTGGTCTTCAAACCCTGAAGTCCCCAGGGTAGAATCAAGTACAGACAAGAGGTCCTTTGCATACACTGCACCACATCACTGGCGTTCAGTCCTGGCAGAACTGCAAAACTTCTCTTCCCTTGGGATATTTAAAAAGGGCTGAAAACTCTGCTACTAGAAAGGTGCAGCTATTCCTGCTATTGCTGTGTGATGCTCCTAACATGATGTCCTCTTACCTTTTGACCATAGAGATGTTCTGTTACAATGCTCATATGTGCCTTAATCTGTATGGCACTGTGTGGTTTATATAATCTCTTTGGCCCATTCAATATATTGAAACCACTGGCTACTCTTTTTAATAAATCATGGGAGGATGGTGTGGTACCCGAGGACTGGAGGAAGGTGGATGTGATTCCCCTTCACAAAAGTGGGACCAAGACAGAGGCAGGAAACTACAGACCTGTCAGTCTGACCTCTGTGGTAGGGAAAGTGATGGAGTCACTTCTGAAGGAAAGGATAGTGAGTACCTAGAGGCCAGTGGGTCACAGGACCCAAGGCAGCATGGGTTCACAGGGAAGGTCATGTCAGATGAATCTAATAGATTTCTTTGACTGGGTGACCAAAGTAGTAGACCAGGGAGGGGCTGTGGACATGGCCTACCTAGACTTTAGAAGGCATTTGACACAGTCCCACACAAAGATTAATAGCCAAATTAACCAGCTTGGGAGTGGGTCCCAGGGTGGTAGCCTGGTAAAACATTGGCTGCACAACAGGACACAGAAGGTAATTGTAAATGGAGTCCACTCTGAAGAAAGAGGGGTTACTAGTGGGGTACCACAGGGTTCAGTATTAGGTCCAGTCCTTTTAATGTCTTCATAAGTGACATTGCAGAGGGACTAGAGAGGAAAAGTATGCCTTTTGCAGATGACACAAAGATCTGCAACATGGTTGATACACAAGGAGGCATGGAAAGGATGAGAAGGGACTTGGCAAGGTTGGAGGAATGGTCAGAAGTATGGCAGCTAGGATTCAATGCAAAGAAGTGCAAAATAATGCACCTGGTAAACAAGAACCCAGGGAAGAATACACAATGCGGGGGTAGTAACAACAACAAAAAGGAAAGGGACCTGGGGTGATCATATCAGATGACCTTAAGGTTAGCAAGCAATGTGAGAAGACAGTAGGGAGGGCTGAGGTGTGCACTGGGATGCATAGGGAGAGGCATCAGCAGCAGAAAACAGGAAGTTGTTATCCCTCTGTACAGACAGTTGGTGAGACCCCATCTGGAGTACTGTGTCCAGTTCTGGAGACCCCATCTCCGCAAGGACATAGACAGGATAGAGGCAGTCCAGGAGGGCAACTAAAATGGTGCAGTGTCTGCAAGAAAAGCCAGATGAGGAGAGACTAAAGGAACTTAATATGTATACCCTTGAGGAAAGAAGGAGAGGGAACATGATAGAAACTTTTAAGTACCTCACTGGAATCAACAATGTCAAGAGGGTAGCATCTTTCAGAAAAAGAGGCATGCAAGAACAAGGGGACACAATTTAAAGATAGAAGGGGCGGTTCAGGGGCAATGTGAGAGTATTATTTCACAGAGGAGTAGTGGATGCGGAACAGCCTTCCTGAGGAGGTTTGAGGGTCTAAAACTGTGGGAGAATTCAAGGATGCATGGGACAGACATAAAGCAATTCTTGTGGGGGTAGGAAGAAATAGGCTGTTGGTTAACTAGGATCTGTGGCCTATCCTGTAGGTAGGGAAATGGGCAGACCAGATGGGACAAGCAGTCCTTATCTGCTGTCAAAGTCTATGTTTCTATGTACTGGCCCTGTATGTCTGATGTTTGTGAGATTAGGACTAATAAATGTACTCATAGAAACATAGAATTTGATGGCAGCTAAGGACCACTTGGCCCACCTAGTCTGCCCAGTTCCCTACCTAATGGATAAGCTGCAGATCCCTAGTTAACCAACAGTCTACTTCCTCCTACCCTCACTAGAATTGCCTTATGTCTGTCCCATGCATTCTTGAATTCCCCACTGTTTTGACTCCACAACCTCCTCAGGAAAGTTGTTCCATGCATCTACAACCCTCTCCATGAAAAATATTTCACATTACCTCTGAGCCTTCCCCATTATCTTCAAATTGTGCCCACTTGTTCTTGCACATCTCTTTTCTGAAAGATGCTCCTTCTTGGACTTTGTTGAGTCCCTTGAGGTACATGAAAGTTTCTATCATGTCACCTCTCTCCCTCCTTTCCTCGAGGCTATACATATTAAGCTCTTTAGTCTTTCTTCATATGTGTTCTGGTGCAGACCCTACTCCCATATCATGTACTGCATAGTATGCCTTGCCTGCCTACTGTCTGTATAGTCTGCCTATAACTAATGCCATCACTGTACCCGTCAGTTGTCTGAATATCTTTGTGTAATTAATTCTGGGACTCCCTGTAGAGGGACTTGTATATTTTGCCTGTAACTAATGCCATCTCTCTATCTGGTAACTGTATGTATATATTATTTTAATTAATTCGGGTTGCCCTGAAAAAGGGACCTCAGGTTCCCGTGGGCTCACCAGGTTACCTATATTTTAATAAATAAATCAGAGTAGTATAATCATAAATATTGATGGAAAATCAGCAACAGATTAGAGGTAGTGTGGCTTGAGCGGTCTAAGGCACTGGATTTAGTTTTCAAAAGACACAGGCAGAAGGGGATAGGAAGAAGTACCAGGAGAAGCAAAGGGAGGCAGGGAGGTCAGTAAGGAAGCCAAAGCTCAGACAGAAGAACACATTGCAAAATCAGTGGGCAGAGGGACAAAACCTTTACAGGTACATAAGTGAAAAGAAAGACAAAGGGAGGGATAGTGAGACTGAAGGGGAGGATGGTGCCACGTGGAGGATGACAACAATAAAGCTGACATAGTGAACAGGTATTTCTGCTCAGTCTTTACTAAGGAAGAGGAGGGTAATGTGTCTGAAGGGAGTACAAGGGGTGAGAATGGTGCAGAAATGGACACAAGTCCCTTTACATGTGAAAGGGTCCTGAAGGAACTGGAAGTAATAAGAGTTGATAAAGCAATGGGGCGATGGAGTGCACCCCAGGGTCCTTAAAGAACTAAGAGGTGGTGGCTGAACCTCTGGCTATCCTGTTTAGCCGATCACTGGAAACAGAGGAGGTACCAAAGACTGGAGGACAGCAGATGTAGTCCTGTTATACAAAAGTGGGAACAAAGAGGAAGCAGGAACTACAGACCAGTCAGCCTCACCCGGTAGTGGGGAAGATCATGGAAGCACTACTGAAGGAGAGACTGGTGGAACATCTGGCTGTCAATGGACCACAGGACCCAAGGCAGCATGGTTTCACCCAGGGGAGGCCGCGTCAGACCAACCTCATTGAATTTTTGACTGGGTGACTAGGGAGGTGGATCAGGGAGGGCAGTGGACATGGCCTATCTGGACTTCAGCAAGGCCTTTGACACTGTTCCACATAGAAGACTATTACACAAACTGGGGAATATGGGTGTGGGGGACAGTAGTGTGGTGGTAGGTAACTGGCTGGGTGGCAGGACACAGAGGGTGGTGGTAAATGGCTGTCACTCCACAGAGGGAAGAGGACCAGTGGGGTACCACAGGGATCAGTGCTGGGACCGGTCCTATTCAACATCTACATCAGTGACATTGTGCAGGACCTAGAAGGCAGAATTTCACTGTTGCTGATGACACAAAGCTCTGTAACAGAGTAGACACACCAGAGGGTGTAGACAGAATGAGAAGGGACCTGCAGAAACTTGAAGAATGGTCATGGTTTGGCAGTGAAATTAAATGCAAGGAAGTACAAGATAATGCATATGGGGCACAAAATCCTGGCACAATATATCAGTTGGGGGTGAGGAAATAGCATGCACCAAGCAGGAAAGGGATCTTGGGGTTATCATCTGATGACCTCAAGGTAGGGAAACAGTGTGACAAGGCAGCGGGTAAAGCAAATAGGATGCTGGGATGTATAATCAGGGGCATCACCAGCAGGAAAAGGAGGTCATAATTCCACTATACAAGACACTAGTGAGGCCCCACCTGGAGTACAGTGTACAGTTCTGGAGACCATACCTACGTAAGGACATAGACAGGGTAGAGAAGGTTCAGAGGAGGGCAACAAAGATGGTGTATGGATTGCATCACAAGTCCTATGAAGACAGGTTGAAGGAACTGAACATGTACTCCATGGAGGAGAGAAGGGAGAGGGGATATGATATAGACATACAAATATCTTACAGGGAGGAACAGGGTGCAGGAATACACTATTTTAAGCGAAAAGATGTTCCAGGACTAGAGGGCATGGGATGAAGTTGGAGGAGGGACGATTCAGAGGAAACACGAGGAAGAATTTCTTCACAGAACGGGTGGTGGCCAAGTGGAACACCCTGCCAGAGGAAGTGGTGGGGGCTGAAACAATCATGGGATTTAAGAATGCATGGGATAGACATAAAGGAATTCTGGAGGTCAGGGGTAAGGGCAACAGACTTCTAGGAAAACATAAACTGAACACAAGCTCAAAATGGGCAGACTGGGTGGGCCATAGGCCCTTCTCTGCCGACACTGTCTATGTATCTATGTATCTATGAAGTAGATAAGATTGACTCATGATAGGCAGGAGGAAAACTACCCATAGAGGTAAAGCATGGGAATGAGGGGAACAAAATGGCCAGGAAAAACTAGTGGGGGTGAGGGGAGAAAGACAAGAGGTATAGGGTCATACACAGTTACAGATGGAAGAAGAAAAGTCATGAAAGAAAAGGCTTTAGGGAGAAAGCAGAAGAGGCAGAGCAAATTGAGGACCAGAGTTTAGAAACCAGTATGAAGATGGAAGGTTTGATACCTTTTATTGGACCAACAAGTGTCTTGTACAAAGATGGAATTATACTCAAGCTTTGGGCCACACAGTTTCCTTCTTCAGGTGAACAGCAAAACTGAAGTACTATTCACCTGAAGAAGGGATCTGTGAGGCCCTGAAAGCTTGTGTATAATTCATCTTGTACACTATAATTTGTTGGTCCTATAAAGGTATCAAACCTTCCATCTTCTCCTCTTTGCAAGGACCAATACGGCTGGAATCTCTTTTGGAAAGCAGTATGAGAAAGCATATTGACCAGCAGTAGATTTTCTGAAGGAACAGAGAGGGAATGGCAAATATTACTATAAGAGGTTAGGAGGAAGAAGAGAGAGTAGATAAAGGGATGTAAGGTTGGAGGAAGGAAACAAAATATGAATTTAGATGTAAAGGCGGCACAATGGGAAAAGTGCTTGGCATTGAGAGAGGGAGTGAGAGGCGGAGTAGAGTGAGCAGTGGTGGGTATATTAACTTAGATTACAGTCACAGGATCTTATTCCAGTTTCCTTTTTACAGTTTATTCCAATCACTGATGTGTGTGTCTCTCCTCCCATTGGTCTCCTCAACTGATATTTGGCACAAACCTTGTGCCAACAGCAAGGTTTGCACTGCTGGGGTTCTAACATCTTCTTAAAGACATGTGGCCTGTTGTTCACACTGGCTGTGATCTTTTCAGTGCTTAATGCACACACAACATCTCTGTGCCATTCCTGGTAATTTGTTTCCTTTAGTAACTGGTAAAGCTAACTAGGAACAAGGCCCATTTTCAGGGGTGACCCGGGAGCACTGGGGAGTTAAGTGACTTGCTCAGTGTCACACAGTATGCAAGTGGAGGTGTGGGAATCAAACCCAGGTCTGCTGGATGCACCACACTCATTCACTGCTTGTTACTCTAACTCTTTGCTATACTGCTGGCCCAAATTGGCACTTCCTTATCTAACCAGTGAATTATGATCAGCTGCTTACCCACCACAGATGCCATGGCTATGTAGTTCTTTCGTGACCCACATGTTTGTCTTTATATAGCTCTTGCAGACAGACCATGGACATAAAGGCATCACTCAGCCCTAGGAGAGGTCATAGTCTGGTCTGGATGTTGTCCCACAGTGGTTTAGCTTTTGTGCATTCCCATAAAATAAGTAGTAGGAACCTCTGCCTCCCCACACCTCGTACAGGTGGGCTCTGCTAATTTGCCCATACAGAACATAAAACATAGAAGTTGATGACAGATAAGGACCTAAGGCCCATCCAGTCTGCCCATTTCTTTTCTACCTTATAAATGTGCCATCGGCTTTTGCTCTGTCAATAGCCTTTCTATTCACACAAACACCTCTCCAGCTAATCTGCTGCGTGCACAACTAAGCTCCTAGTACACTGGTGATCAGAGAGCTGATTCTTCCTTCTCCTTCAAACCTGTCCTGTTGAAGCAAGTGAGGATCTTTATGGCAGTTGGATATTAAAAAAAAGCGAGGGGCAGACTCTCTTGACCCCTACTTTCTAAAGATTGCATTTCATGTACTTGCAGTTCCCCTAACACATCTCTTTAACCTATCTTTAACCTCTGGTTCTATTCCTACAGTGTGGAAGACAGCCCAAGTGGTTCCCTTCTAAAATCAGGGGACCCTATGGACCTTAATAACTACAGGCCCATTTCTATCCTTCCAGTGCTATCCAAGATGTTAGAGAAACTAGTGAGCATCCAGTTAAGAGAATATGTTGATGATGCTAACCTCTTGAATCCAGCCCAATCTGGGTTTAGGGCCAGGCACAGCACTATCTCTGCACTGGCCAAAGTTACAAATGACTGGCAAATCGAATTAGATGAAAAGAATAGTGTCTGTGCAGTATTTCTTGACCTAAGCAAGGCATTCGACACTGTAGACCACGAGCTGCTACTCTCTTCCTTGCATTCCATTGGCCTAGATTCACCCTCCCTTAAATGGTTCAGGTGTTACCTTATGGATAGGTCACAGCAGGTGAAAGCTGAAGGTGATCTATCCCCATTAAAACCACTGCTAAGAGGAGTTCTATAAGGATCTATCCTGGCCCTATCCTTTTGCCATCTACATTAATAATATTGACTCAAATCTCACCAAAGCCATTGTCCACCTCTTTGCTGATGACACCGTTTTGTATGTTAGCAACCCATCACCTGCAGTTGCCCGTGAAATTTTACAAGCAGAATTCTCCTTGCTGCAATATCAACTACTTGAGAAAAAGCTTCTCTTAAATGCAAAGAAAACAAAAGCAATGCTTTTCTCCAATCAAAGCTCCACCAGCACCTCCTCACCAAGCAGCCTCCCCAGCTATGCACTATATTTGGAGAAAATCTGGAGTATGTAGAAAATTCAAATACTTAGGTGTGTGGATTGATAGCAGACTTGACTTCATACATCATATTGAAGAACTGCTGAGAAAACTTAGCCAAAGGCTTGGCCTATTCTATAGAATAAAACACTTCTAACCAGAGACTCAAAGAGGTTAGTCCAGGCCACTTTTCTTTCAGTTGTTGGCTATGCAGATTTCCTTTATAGTCACTGCCCCATCTCCTACCTAAGCAAGCTGGATACCCTGTACCATAGAGCAATAAGATTCATAACAGATCTTCCATCTAACACTCATCATTGCTTTCTCTATGCTGCAGTTGGATGGGGTTCCCTACATCTCAGAAGGAACAGAAATGCAGCACTATGGATCTACAGAGCATTGTCTAAAAACTTCCAAATTATATTCTAGGCTGCTTCACCCAGGCCATAGCTAGCTCCTATGCCCTAAGAAGCAATAACCTCATCATGCTCAAAATACCTAAAGTCAACACCCTGCTAGGGAGGGCAGCAATCAGCTATTCTCTAGCTATGGCATGGAATACTCTACAGAAATCCCTAAAGCTGTCCAATCTTATACCTATAGCATACTTTAAACAGCTTTGCACGGTTTCTTAAGAGAAATGCAACTGCTACCACAAGAGCTAGTCTTGCCATTTCACAACCCCGCTTCCAGACAGCCACCATATGGCATAATTTTGTTCCACAGTTCTCCGTCCCGGGCAGCCACCTTTTTATAGTACCCCAGTTCCATTTAACTCTACCTAACTACCTACTACCTGCCTAATCCTTCTCCCACTAATCACTGGCCCTTACATCATTCCTAAATGCTCCCCATTCATCCAAGTATTACATTACGCTGTGTGTATGCCTTGACTCCTCTATTGGGATATGTATATACTTTATCTTTTAGTATAATTTTCCTATAACCTACCTTGTCATGTATGTCTTAATCAACTTCTTACACTTGATCATTGTATTTATATAAGTGTTTTTCTGTACCTGATATGCATATATAAGTGCATTGATGTATCTGTTGTGTACTAACTATTGAACCTTGACCTTATCAGGTCCATCTTGTAAATGAGCCTTGCTCAATGATGTTCGCCTGAATAAATAAAGATTTGATTGATTAATTGATTAATTCATACTCATCTGTACTGCTCCCTTAAGCCTATCCCATGCCTGTTTGAAGCCCTGCACTGTATTCATGTTCACCACTTCCTGAGGAAGGCAGTTCCATGCATCCACCACACTTCTGTGAAAAAGAACTTCCTCACATTACCCCTTAATCTGCCTCCCTCTAATCTCATGCTGTGTCCGCTTGTCTTGCTATTTTTCTTATATTGAAACATGTTAGACTCTTTCACCTTGTTAATGCCTTAAGGTGTTTGAATGTTTGATCATATCACCTCTCCCTCCTTTGCTCTAGGGTATCGTATTGAGCTCTGTTAATCTGTTCTCATATGTTTTCTGATGCAGTTCCTGCACCATTTTGGTTAGCCTTCTCTGGACTGCCTCAATTTGGTTAATGTCCTTGCAAAGGTATGGCCTCCAGTACTGCACACAGTATTGAAGAGGACTGGCCACAGGACTGATCACTGAGGTACCCCACTTGTGACTTGCATCTCTTTTGACTGTATAGCGTTTACCACCACTCTCTGTTTCTGCCTGTCAACCAGTTTGCCACCCAGTTGACTAACTTCTGACCTACCCTGAGCCTACCCAGCTTATTAATCAATCTTCTAGGTGGAACATTATCAAAGCTTTGCTGAAGTGAAGGTAGGTGACATCAACTGCCCCCTTGGTCCACCACTCTGGTTACCCAGTTAAAGAAATCTATGAGATTAGTTTGACAGGATATTCCTTTTGTAAACCCATGCTGTCTTGGATCCTGTGCTCCTATGGATTCCAGGTGTTGCACTATCCTTTCCTTAAGGAGTGCCTCCATAATCTTGCCCACTACTGAGGTAAGACTGACTGGTCTGTAGTTCCCTGCCTCCTTCCTGCTACCACTCTTGTGGAATGGGATCACATGAGCCCTTCTCCAGTCTCCTGGGACCTCTCCTGTGCTCAGAAACTCACTAAAAGTTCTGATAATGGCTCTGCTAGTTCCACCCTTAGCTCCTTTAGTACCCTGGGATGTATGCCATCAGGTCCCATTGCCTTGTCCACCCTGAGCTTATCGAGCTCTTATAGGACCCTTTATTTTGTGAAGGGACTAGTGCTCACCTCCCTCCGCCCTGTGTCCATGGTGCTGGGTGTGGGCCCTGCCCTACCTTCTCTTCAGTAAATACTGAGCAGAAGTATCTATTTAGGATAGATGCTTTAACATGGTCCTCCTCCTCACATGCCCCTTATCTCCTTTGATCTTAGCAATACCCCTCTGGACTCTCTCTTTCACTAATGTATCTATAGAAAGTCTTGTCACCTTCTTTTACTGTCTGTGCTAGTGTTTCCTTGGTTTGAGTCTTTGCCTGCCTTACTGCCTTCCCAGTTTCTCTTAGGGAGGTTTGGTATGCCTCCCATCTTCATCCCACTGCATTCCTTTATATTTCCTGAAGGCCAGCCTTTGGCTCTGACCTTTTCTCTACTGTTTTTGAGAACCAAAGTGGTTTCTTTCTTCTTTTGCACTTCCTTTCTCTCTAATACAATGGGATGTTGCTTCAAGTATTGCATCCTTAATGCTTGCCAACTTTGCCTGTACCCTCTCACCTCTATTTCATTTTTGCCAGGGCTAGCTTAACTCTGTTGGCCATCTTGTCAAAGCCAGTGCCTCTGAAGTCCCATATTTTTGCCTTTGGATTGGATGATTTAGTTGTAGTGACCAAACTGAACCATACCATGTGATGGTCACTGGCCCCAGGTGACCTTCTACCTGAGATCTGTGATCCTTTCCTGTTAGTCAGTACTAGATCTAGGATAGCCCTGTCTCTTGTGGGTTGTTGTTCCAGTTGTTTGAGGCCCTTCCTGCAGGGAATCCACCATGTGTCTAGTTCTGGCAGATGTTCCGGCTGATATTGACCAATCTATATCTGGCATGTTGAAGTCTCCCATTATCAGAACCTCCCTTTAGCTGTCATGTTTTGTATATCTTCTAACAGTTATGTGTCTATGTCCTCCCCTGGTCTGGGGCCCGTAGACAACCCCAGTTCTTATGGCTGTCCCATTTCCTATTTCAGGGTGACCCACAGTTCTTCTGGCTCCTTATGTGTGTTCTGAATTTCTATAGCTTTGATATTTTCATTGACATACAGGCCACTCCACCCCCTCCTGTTTTGCACCTTGGTCCCTTCTGAACAGTACATAGCCAGGTACTGAAGTCTCCCAAGTGTGGTTACTGGTAAACCATGTCTCACTAGTTGCTGCTATATCCAGTTCAGCCTCTGAGATTATTGCCTGCAGGTCTGGGATCTTATTTCCCAGGCTGTAAGCATTTGTGTACATGATTTTCCATTGGCCAGATTTCGGTGTGTTAGTTGTTGGGTGAGGTTTGGCATTCCCAGTGCATCATATGGGAGATGGACCTTTTTCTTACCTGGTGATGCAAATGAACTGCAAACATGCTGAATCCCTGTTTGGCCACTAGCTGAGGGGAGGGGTGTTCTTCCCATTCGACGATGGGGTGCTGTAACCCTGTCCCCATTTACTATCTCACCTCCCTCGAAGGACATAGAATTTTCTATAAACGACTTACATGACATAACAAAATAGCCCTTGCCTGTAAGAGATGGAGACCCCTCTTAGAAACTGAATACTTACCAATTCCTCACTACTGGGATAATATCCTTGAGGTTCTTAAAGGAAGATATGGCTTAGCAGAAAGAAGCTTACCGTTATCTCCAAGTTAAAAATTACATTGTATGACAACAGGAGATAACTGCTACCTCTCTAACCCCTGCCAGCCTTCTGATGTTACTTAGACATACCTTGTCGGAATTTCCTGGGGACATCTGATAGGCCACCTTTATAAAATGCTCAGGGAGAACTTGAAGGTGCCTCCAAATCCATATTAGACAGCTGGAACAAAGATTTGAAACTTGAAATTCCTTCTCATCTTGGCAACTCTCCTCCCTACAGCTATCAAAATAACTATATCAAATAGCTGGAGGAGTTTGCCTGGAAATGCGCCCAGGTTTTTCTGATCACCAGCAGTTCTAGCTAAATACCTCCCACCATCATACTGGCAGATGTTGGCTAATCCAATCGTAATTGTAACCTAGCAGACCTGGGGCATATTTCTTGGCTATGTCCAAAACTAACACCCTTCTGGTGTAGTTTCCAACAGGAGGCATCCGACTGCCTGGGGAGCATTGGACCTTACAGCAGAGATGGCATTACTATCTATTTTTCCTCCCATAGGCCATCCTGGCACTGCCCTACTACCTTTATACATATTAGCGGCAAAAAGTCCATAACAAGGAGGTGGATGACCACTATCACTCCTACAATTGCTGATTGAGATATATAGTCATGGACATGTATAATTTAGAGAGTCTAGCTTGGCAGAAGACACCAGGAGGAGGGACTGCTGTGTGACTGGACTTCCCTGCTGGGACTAAAGAAGAACTCTTGTACTTGGATCTTTAATTTAGGGTAAAAACTAACAAAACAAACAAAAAAAAGTGTGTGTTTGTCTGAGTTAACTGAACTGAATGGCTTTCTGAACAGTTATCTAGGTGTAAATCTCAGCTGATTGAAAGGATTTGATAGCTGTGAGGTTTAAATTACTTGTAGAAAGAGCTAGTAAGTAGGGGGAGGGCTTAGCTAGAAGGAAGCTAAATTTAAAGACTGCCTTAGAAAGATTCTGCTACTAGCTTGGCAGAAGACACCAGGAGGAAGGACTGCTGTGTGACTGGACTTCTCTACTGGGACTATATTGACCTTCCTCCCACCCAAAGCTACTTCTACTTTTATAGGCACAGGATTTGACTGACAACAGGAACTTCCTGTTTGGGAGCAGGAAGTGAGTGATCACAGAGCCACCACAGGCCCACCATCCTAGAAGGGCAAAAGTAGCACTCGGCCCCTCTAGCTGCTGGAGGTCTGCCTCTGAGCAAGTAAGGGTCTACTGAGAAATACAGGATATTCTTGTCTCAGAACAGGACAATTAGGAGCTTAAAGGGCACATAGGTATAAAATAAGGAGAGAGAGAGATGAAAAAACAGAGGAAACAGTAAGGATTGCAAACAGTTAAGGGGCCAGAAATAAGACATGTTGGGAGTGGTGCAGTGCAG
The DNA here is from genome assembly GCA_016271365.2 of Neoceratodus forsteri. Classification (NCBI taxonomy): domain Eukaryota; kingdom Metazoa; phylum Chordata; order Ceratodontiformes; family Ceratodontidae; genus Neoceratodus; species Neoceratodus forsteri. The sequence goes on from CM028133.1 coordinate 1,103,076,092, forward strand.
TGGCTGGGGCAGCAGTCTTCCGAGAGACGTTCTGGAGGATGCGGTGTTGTCCCATCTGCAGACACCTCTCTGGGCTGAGGGAGGAGGCTGCTCATCTCCAGGCTGAGTTGGCCAGGATTTGTGGGACCTCCTCTTCCATCCAGGGATCACCAGTACCACTGCCATTGCCTCAGAGGTTGCCAAGAAAGAGGGCGGTTGGACCACAGTGGGCTCAGGGAGGGTGAGGGCAGTGTAACAGAGGCACATCCTCCAGCTGTACCTCTCCACAATTCCTATGCCATTCTGGCAAAGTGTGGTTCCTCTATGGAGGCACCCACAGTGGAGACCAAGGAGGATGTTAGAACCTCCACAAAGGAGACCCACAGGAGGGTGGCAGGGGACCCTGCAGGGAAGGAAACAACTCCTGGTGGGGACTCCATTGTTAGGAAGGTAGAACTGGGGAGGAAGGGAGAGGAGGTAAGGTGCCTGCCTGGCGCCATGACTTGAGGGACAGGGAGCGAATCCTCAGGATTGCTGGAGCAGCTGCACTGGGAGGGAGCTGGATGTCATTGTCCACCTAGGGACAAATGACCTGGCTAAGAAAGGGATTAGAGAAGTGCAGGAAGAGTTTGTGGAATTGGGGAGGGCCTTAGACAAGTAGCACGCACGGTAACCTCTCGGAAGTGCTGCCCATCTATGGCATAGGAGAAACTAGGGTGTTCCACACTCAGGATTCAATCAGTGGTTGAAAACTGGTGTGTAGCTCAGGATTTGGTTTCATTAGACTGGAGGTCCACCTGGAGTGATGCAAGCCTATACTGGCATGATGGGCTGCATCTGTCCAGGAGGGGAACCAGGATCCTAGGTGATAGGTTTAAATGCTTCATTGCAAGCATTTAAACTAGTCAAGGGGAGGCACTGGAAAGGAGCAGGGAAACTTAGTATCCCAAAAAAGTCTCGGTAATAAGTGCGGTAAACACCAACATAGAGATGTCAATAGGGAGAAGCGTTGGGGTAAATGGAGAAAGTGACAAACGACATAAGAACAGGGATGGGTCCGAAGGGTAAGGCCATCAAGAAATGGAGGGTAATGAGTACCAATGCTCGTAGTCTGGGCAACAAGCTCCTGAGCTGGTGGCCTTGATGGAAGAGGGATGCCTGGATATCGTAGCAGTCACAGAAATATGGTACACAGAGAACCATGACTGGGATGTTAACATACCAGGGTACATAGCCTACAGGAGAGACAGGTAGGGGAGAAGAGAGGAGGAGTAGCTCTCATGTAAAGGAAGGATAAAAGCAACTGAACAAAAGAGTAAACAGGCAGGAGAGAAACACTGTGGGTCACCTTGCAGACTGGAAAGGGCACACAATCCGCACAGGGGTTGTGTACAGACCCCATGTCAGGGGAGGGAATGGACAAGGATATGATAGAAGGCATTCTTAGGATGGCAGAGAAAGGGAGATACTGTTGATGGGAGACCTGAATATGCCAGATGTTAACTGGAGCACATTTAGGCAGCCACATCCAAGAGCAGGGCCATTCTTGATGCCCTACAGGTGGCAGGCCTCAGACAGCTAGTTTTGGAACCCACTCATGAGGGAGCAATCTTAGACCTCGTGCTCTCAAACGGGGCAGGAGAGGATCTCAGATCTAGAGTGGGTTGCCATCTGGGAACAAGTGGGTTCACGTTAAACTCAGTTACAGAGTCAAGCCAACAAAAGTGAGGGTACTGGACTTCAGGAGAGCTGACTTTGGCAAGATGGGAGAGTGCCTCAGAAAAGCACTAGCAAACAGGCTAGAAGGAGGTGTGGAGCAACAATGGGGAATCATCAAACTGCCATCACAGAGGAAACAAGCCTTTGTGTGAAGCAAATAAACAAATCAAAATGATAGAAAAGCCACTATGGTTCTCAAAAGAGGTGGCTGTGAAAGTCAGGAAGAAAAGATAGCATTCCAGAAGTATAAGGAAACACAGAAGAGCAGGACAGAGAGCTGTACCAGTTAAGGCAGAAGGAAGCAGGGAGGGAAGTCAGAATAGCAAAGGCCCAAACTAAAGAAAAGATAGCCAACTCAAGTTAAGAAGGGGAATAAAGCCTTTATAGGTACATCAGCAGCGAGAAAGACAAAGGAAGGATAGTGAGGCTGAATAGAATGAACGGTGGGTGGGCAGAGGGGACAGTGAAAAAGCAGGATACTGAATGAATATTTCTGCTCGGTATTCATAAAAGAGGAGGGGAAGTGCCTAATCCAATTAACAGAAGCACTCTTGATAGGGAGTCGATCCCAGTCCTTTCACAGAAGAAAGGGTTCTGCAAGAACTCCTGAAACTGAAGGTGGACAAAGCAATGGGGCCTGGTGGAATTCACCCCAAAATTCTAAAAGAATTAAGGGGAAACTAGTGAAACCACTGGCTACTCTTTTAATAAATCATGGGAGGATGGTGTGGTACCCGAGGACTGGAGGAAGGCGGATGTGATTCCCTTCATAAAAGTGGGACCAAGACAGAGGCAGGAAACTACAGACCTGTCATTTTGACCTCTGTGATAGGGAAAGTGATGGAGCCCCTTCTGAAGGAAAGAATTGTTGAGTACCTAGAGGCCAGTGGGGCACAGGACCCAAGGCAGCATGGGTTCACAGCGGAAGGTCAAGTCACATGAATCTAATAGATTTCTTTGACTGGGTGACCAAAGTAGTAGACCAGGGAGGGGCTGAGGACATGGCCTACCTAGACTTTAGCAAGGCATTTGACACAGTCCACACAAAACATTAATAGTCAAATTAACCAGCCTGGGAGTGGGTCCCAGGGTGGTAGCCTGGTAAAACATTGGCTGGACAACAGGACACAGAAGGTAATTGTAAATGGAGTCCACTCTGAAGAAAGAGGGGTTACTAGTGGGTTCTGCAGGGTTCAGTATTGGGTCCAGTCCTTTTAATGTCTTCATAAGTGACATTGCAGAGGGACTAGAAGGAAAAGTATGCCTCTTTGCAGATGACACAAAGATCTGCAACAGGGTTGATACACAAGAAGGCGGAAAGGATGAGAAGGGACTTGGCAAGGTTGGAGGAATGGTCAGAAGTATGGCAGCTTGGATTCAATGCAAAGAAGTGCAATAATGCACCTGGGAAACAAGAACCCAGGGAAGAATACACAATGAAGAGGGAGGTAACAACAAAAAAAAGGAAAGGGACCTGGGGTAATCATATCAGATGACCTTAAGGTTAGCAAGCAATGTGAGAAGGCAGTAGGGAGGGCTGGGGTATACTGGGATGTATAGGAAGAGGCATCAGCAGCAGAAAACAGGAAGTTGTTATCTTTCTGTACAGACAATTGGTGAGATCCCATCTGGAGTACTCGTCCAGTTCTGGAGACCCCATCTCTGCAAGGACATAGGATAGAGGTAGTCCAGAGGACGGCAACTAAAATGGTGCAGGGTCTGCAAGAGAAGCCATACGAGGAGAGACTAAAGGAGCTTATATGTATATCCTTGAGGAAAGAAGGAGAGAGGGGACATGATAGAAACTTTAAGTACCTCAGTGGAATCAACAAAGTCCAGGAGGGTAGCATCTTTCAGAAAAGAGACGGCAAGAACAAGGGGACACAATTTAAAGATAGAGGAGGGAGGTTCAGGGCAATGTGAGAAGTATTATTTCACAGAGAGGGTAGTGGATGCATGGAACAGCCTTCCTGAGGAGGTGGGTCTAAAACTGTGGGAGAATTCAAAAATGCATGGGACAGACATAAGGCAATTCTTGTGGAGTAGGAAGAAATAGGCTGTTGGTTAACTAGGATCTGCAGCCCATCTTGTAGGTAGGGAAATGGGCAGACTAGATGGGCCAAACAGTCCTTATCTGCTGTCAAAGTCTATGTTTCTATGTTTCTATGTCTTATGGCAGCTCTGCATGACAATCAAACCACCTTTAGAGAGAAATGGCTGCCATGGATTTTATATTTAGCACTGCATCCTGACTTTGTACCTTAAGTGGCTACCGACAAACCGGGAAAGGGAATCGACTGTACTTTAGAAAAACCTCTCCTACTCTGCTAGAATGCCAAATATTTTTATATTTTAATTTTAAAAAAGAGGTGCAGACCACAAACAACTGTGAGAATAAACTTATGTTCAGTCTTGAACTGTCCTCCTCTGAATACGACATTAATTTTCTGTCTTATGTACTGAAATAGGATCATCTAACTTCAAATCACACAGGATTCTTAGTAATGAACATTTATGTATACCATGAAAATTATGTACCTGTGTACACATGAAATGTATATAGCTGTGTCTCTTTTAATAAAAAATTATGAAAAAAAATAGTAATAAAATGGCGGTGCCTCCACAGAGTGCACAATAGTGGGCCTGATTGCTTGCAGTACACACCCCGTGATGTCGCACCAACCCACCTCCTCAACAGTTACCCCAGACATGGAATTACCAGGAATTGAACCGCCTCACATTCAGATAAACCAGCTGCATTTCACATTTCTACTAATATCAGGCTCACTAAAATTAGGCTCTAGAGTCATCTCTGCTGCAAAACAACATCACAGTTTATTTACAAGGGGGTCAGGATAGGGGATGTGGACTAGAGGTTAAGCACACTTTGATTTTGCATTTTTTAAAGATTTGCATTTCCCAACATCACAGTTCCCTTTTTATTTAAACCTCACATTTTCATCAGTGTGTCCATCAAAATCTGTCTAACTGGCTAACTGCTGCAGGTGAAACCAAGCCCAGACCCACAGGCCCCAGTCCAGTTGAAACCCCAAAGTCCTGTCACTGAGTACCCAGATTTTAAGTTGCAGGCCTGAGGTGCGCTGGCAACCGTGTTGGCGCCATGGAATTTAACTTAACTTTTACAACCCATTCTGTTATTTACACCTTGGTTTCATCTCTTGCCCAGGTGGGCATTTCTGAACTATTTACAATCCCCAGGTGCAGGGCAATTCCTGTTTTTTACTCATGGTTCAGCAGAATCAGTCCTTAGATGGCAGTTCACTGAAGTCCTGGGGACTGATGGAAACACTGGCAGAACCGGTTCGATGCTTGAAATGGGGCACAGAGGCTGCAACTTGCTCTTTCTTCCTCTTACTTGCAGATCTTGCAGCTTGTCCCCTCAGCCCATTATGGGCCCATTGCAGGGGCATGCGGGCAAAGCCTGCCAACTACAGAGGACCCAGATCTGGGAGTGGCCCCATGGCCCTGCCCCTCCCGATCAGAGCGCCTAGCACTCGGTACAAGACCTGTGAGCCCCTGCAGCAGCAGACCCCACTTGATGGGGGTTAGCGAGTTCCCACCTGGCCCCAGTGTCAGAGTGAACATTCTGCACATTCTCTGCTCCTTCTTCTTCTTTATCTTTCCTGCCACGGGTGTAGCCAAAGCAATCTGTTTCTTTTCCTGCACATCAAACTCTGGGAGGACTGTTCAGAATCTGAGACTCCAGGATTTACCACAACAGTCTATTTTCCTCACCGTATCTCGGAGCAGACAACAGGTACCAGACCCCGAAAGGCACCTGTTCATGCTTTTGCTTCACAGTCTCTCAACTTTAACACAGCCATCTATATGCACTGGCTTACGCTTAATTCCTGCACTCAAAGTCCCTTTTCTCACCGTGCAGGTGCATAGCAATTTTCTGGATCAAGAGGCTCACTCTTCCTTTTCTCTCTCAGCACATTCATATTCTCTTATTTCTCATTATTCCTCTGCATTCCATCTTTTCCAGGCTTAGACACAACCTTTGTCCTTTTACCAGGCTCAGGACACAACCTTGTCTTTTCCAGGATCAAGACACAACTTCTTTTCTTTTCTTCCCACCACTCTGGTGCATTTTAATTCAACGCAAATTCTTGTAACCTGCAGCTCTTCCTTTTGTCATCCGAGCTGCCTCTATCTCACCCTCATGGTGCAACTTTAAACAATGCAGATTCCATAATCCTGCAGCTTTCTCCTTTCTCTTTAAAGTTGCTTCTCAATAAACCCTTTTCTTCCTTGCTTCTTGTTTCTCTTTTCCTGATGGGGCAGGCACTACCTGCCCTGGAGGCTGGACTGCTGCAGCCTCCAGGCAAGCCCATCTTGCAGCCCCATTCTCTCCAGGGGCAAGAACCCTCCTTCGGAGGGGCTCCCTGAACTTACTCAAAGTGCAAAAGTTCTTGTCTTTGTAAGCTCTTTGGCAGCTCCCCATCGGCTGGAGCCACTGTCCTCAAGAAAAATGAATACTGTATGTATGAGGCCTCCTCGATGCCTCATTGGTGCAGAAAAAGGTGCCTAAACTTTCCACGGTATTTTCCCCAACAGTCCTTTCACAAGCCCCAGAATCCTCTCTGCTAGTCCTGGCTGGGTGGTTGGTTGGATGGTGTCACATGGCTACTGAAAGATGGTGGCTGGATAAACAGTGTCCCTGCAGTTTATACAGGGTCCCAGGACCAAAGTGTCCTTGCAGTCAAGTCCTGTACTTTTATTTATTCATTTCCCACACAGTTGTAACCACCCTGTGCCCTGTTAAATGACTGTACTGTTTATTACCTTTCTTTAGCCTCTGACAGTCACTGCTGTGGATATGCAGTGCCCCTAGGCAGCACATATAGTCCCATTTACAGCCCAACAGTGCCCCGCTTATTTCTCTGTTGCACTCCTCCTAAACCTTTTTATTTCTTCAGGTTCCCCAAAGAGTAACCATTACTTTTCTCTGATGACCGTTACACTTTTTAACTTCTTTATTTATTTTTATTCCTGTAGCTGCTGGCCCAGTGGCGTAAAAGGCTAAGGTGCTGGCATTTACCTCAACCCATGCCAGTGACCCAGGTTCAGGAACGAGCCCAGGGCATCGGAGGTCGACATGGGGGTGGAGCTGGATAGAGCTGCCGACAGGCAAGCTCTCCTCGGGGAGGGTGCGGCTTCCCTCGGCTGATGGTGACCCCCAGTGGAGACTGGAGGAAGCTCAGGCCAGAGGCCACCTAGGCACAGGCCAGGGGTGGGGAAGGAGGCTGTAACTGGGGCCGTTCGTGTATGCACGCATTCACACGCATGCATGCTGACTCTGGAGCCTCCGAGAGAAAATAGGAGGAGAAAATGCCGGTCAGCAGGATGAAGACTGACCCCCCACAGATGCCGCCTCCCAGGCTGGGCAAGGTAAGACCCGGTAATTCCAGGGGACAGGGTTGAGGGGGGTCGGTCGGATGGGGCTGACCGGCAGGAAGATAAACAGCAGCCATGATTAAAAAAATTCCTGTTGCTAGTGCCATTTCACTGTGCCCCTAGACACTGGACAAACTCCCAGAACCTTAAAGGGACACCACCTCATTAATATTCATGAGGCACGCCCATTCTCTGCTGCACGACTGGCGCACCAGACCAGCTCCTGCATCTTTCTGGCCACCTCTCCAGTCCTGCCAATGGTCCTGGTCCCTTTCTTGACCTGCCATGAGACCAGGACCACTGGAGGCAGCCAGAAGCCTTCAAAATGGCCAGAACGACATGCCTACTGCGCATGCATGGAGCTCACTGGCACCAAAGTGCCATTTCCCAAACTAGGCGGCTCCACTAAACTTGCTCCTCCAGCCTGCTCTCTCTCTCAAAACCATGCGGGGCCAGCAGGAGACATGGGGCACAAGGGCAGCAGCCAGGAAACTGGGACCCGCCAAAAAAAAAATGGGAGGACCAAAACTCCAGGGAAAATTAGCTTTTTGGGGGCTTACAGGCAAGCCCCCAAACAGAGGGGTTACATCTACATCTCTCTTTATTAATAAACCCCTAGGTCCTCCTGACATGCAGTATTCTGGAGATCTCATAGCCTTACAGTACATCATCTCTTTCATTATTTCTGATTGGCTGGTAGCACTGGGAAACACCAGTACCCTTACTGGATGTGCATGCCCACCTCAATATTGTTATACCCAAAACCTCTACTTTCCCTCCTATACCTACCTTATCTCTCAAGAATGAAGCCACTGGCCTTGGCTGTTGGTATGCCCGCAACCTCTTATGGCTTATCTCCAAGAGCACCCTTACTAAGCTAATGCCTCTATTCCTATCTTATCATTTTGGCTGGTGATGTCGAGCTGAACTGTGGACCTTCTGGCCCACAGTTTGTCTCTTGGCTCTTTCAGCACCTAGCCACCTCACCGTAGGGGTTTGAAAATTGCTCACATAAATGCGTAAAATCTGCACCCGAAAATGGCAAGGGTAGAAGCCTGGGTTATGCTTCACAACCCCGATGTGCTAGGAATTTCTGAGATGTGGCTTAAACCTTGTATCCTACAGAATGAAGTAGCCCACAGGGTTATTCCTGCTTTAGACGGGACAGGCCAGGTAAAAAGGGGTGGAGCTCTTATCTATGTTTGCTCCAGTATTGCTGCCTCAAAGCTACTTACCTCCACTATTCCTTCACTTGCAGAATGTATCTTTATCTCACTAACTCTGGGCAATGTTAAATGTCTAACCATAGTGGGCGCTGAGAGTCGATCTCCTGCCAGGAAGCAGTTCATAGCTGCTCTGCATATCAGTACCATATAATTGTTCTTTTGCAGCCCAGATCAAAATAATCAAACAAAACACTGAGATATCTTTGTGGGAAGTTATCAGCCACCAGACGATATCAAAATTGTAATGGGAAACAGAAGAACATGGCGTCAGCTTCTTCCAAAACCCGTTACCGCCCGACAGCAACATTTCACCAGCGCGGTTCCCCACAGCAACTACAGCGCCTAGCCACGGTGGGAGTCCGCTGGAACCGGCGCTGTCTGTGGAAGTCTGCACCCCAATCACCTCGACTGGAGTTGAGAATCCTAAGTGGGGAGGTGCGGGGCACAGCCCCCATAGGTGGTTCGGAGGCAAAGCCCCCAAAGAGAACAACAGAACAAAGTGTGAACCGGCAGCCGACTGCAGAATGCGGGTCGACGTGCCGGTGTCATGGATAGGACGCTCGACAACATTTTTGTTGGACTCGCCATGGATCCTTCCAAAACTGCTGTAGAGAAACAACAAGGCCACAGAATTTTAAGCTTCCAAGGGAGAAAAAGTGGCTGAATCTACTACTGTCCCTACATGGCAATAAAATGCTGGCTACAATGCAGTCAATGGATGCCAAAATGGAAGGACTTTAGCCCGCCCTGGAGAAGCATGATGCAGCTGTCGCGAACTCTCTTCTACCGTGGCTGAGCGAGAAAAGGCTGATTACCACCCAGGCAGCAGTCACTACACTAACCCAAGAGAATGTGCAGCGTGTGGCAGGCTCAAGTGCTAGAGAACGAGGCCCAAACAAAGAATGTGCACCTAGTAGGAGTCCCTCAGGGTACAGTGAGCCTTAATTTACTGGCATTCCTAAAAGAATGGATGCAAAACAAAATTCGGTACCAGCCGATTTCGATTGGGGATCACTGCAGAAGGCTTACAGAGTCAACCCCAGAGTGCAGCTCACTAATATCAACACACCCACATGGTTCTCCTGCAAACCATGGGAGTGGACATTCGAGACGCCCTGATATCTGCAGCGGAGCAGCATATCCACTGGATATCAATGAAGTGGATGTAAAACTTTTCCCTGATCTTTCCTTCCAAACCCGCTCACATAGGAAAAGATCTGATGGAGTCAGACAGCAGTTGAGAGCACTGGGGTAATTCGCCTTCAGACTACCAGCGAGACTCAGGATTATCTATGGGGAAAATCCTGGCAATTCACTGACCCGACTGATGCAGGACGCATTGCTGGAAAAACAGAGAAAGAGTTTGCTGCCAGAGACACTGTTTCCAGCAGAAGATGAGAATATAGAGGAGGACTGAGAGAGCTGGTTTGACTTATATAAGTTTCTCTACCTTAAAAAAGTTGCTCCACTAATTGGGGCAACCAGGTTCTTGTTTTAATAATGTCCCTAGGACCTTCTACCCTAAAGTCATTAACAGAGAGTTGGGTTAAAATTTGGGGATATGGTCCATCTCGGGTCATACAAACTTCCTGGGAGGGGCTGCTTGAATGTAGCCCTCCTTTCTTCTCTTTTTCTCTGCATAACCATGGTGGGAGGCGATGAAGCACAGAGAGCTCCAAGAGATGGGGGTTTATTCATAATACTGTCTGTTGACTGTTTACAGTAAACATTTAAATGATTGTTTTGTTCATGGGCCACTGAATGACCACTTTAGCAAGAGTGTTTTTTATATATATATATCTATCTGGTTGCAGAAAGTTATGAGTTGCATATATTCTCCTGTTTTTGAATATTTCAGTAGCGTATGGATAAATAGCATTCCTTAAGAATGCCTCTAATGCTTTCCTTTAATTCTACCTAAATATGGACACTGCAATACCACTGAGATGGCTAGCTTTAATAGACAATTTATTTATTTATTTATTTATTTTAGTCTTTGGTAGCTTGGGTAAGGCCCACTAGGCACAAGTGCCACGTTTTCAGAAGTCCTGGAGCACTAGGCGATTAAGTGACTTGCTCCAGAGTCACACAGTATGCAAGTGGAAGTTGTGAGAATCAAATTCAGGTCTAGTCTGCTGGATGTACCAAGCTCATTCACACCTCGTTCCTCTAACCTCAAGTCTATACTGCCAATTAACTGACTTTAAAAATGTTATTTTTTCTTGTTTCTTGGATCCCCACTCCTGTTGTAAAAGATAACAGGGCAACAATGAATGTCACAAATGAATGTATTTCCATCTGGATACTTATTATTCCCTGTATGAGGATTGGTGTGTATGTTTCCTTAAAACAATAAATACATAGTTAAAAAAAAAAGTCTAACCATAGGTTGTGTCTAACTTCCCCAAAGACACTAATAATGTCCTTCCTCACTTATAACTTCCTTTTCTGACTTCCTGGCCAGATCTCCTACTCTGTGGTGACTTCAACCTCAACTGGCTGTGCCAAAATAAGAACAAAGCTCATTCAATGTTAGCTGATTCCAACCTATCTCTGAACCCACAGAATGAAACCAAGACAGGTAACCACCGCTACTCGATTGGATAGTGTCCAACTGTCCTCACAGGGTACAGTATGCTACAGTACTTTCTAACTGTGTCAGCAATCACTCCCCAACTCTCTGCCTATGGAGCAACAAGTGTCCGATCCCTCCCCAGAATCAATGTATCAAGAAATATGTCACGCCGACTTAACAGCCTTCCAGTCTTCTCTCTGTACTGCTGATTGGAGCCCTATCAATTCCTTGCCAGATGTCGATCTGTCCTTGCAGTACTTCATCAATACTTTAAATGTTGTAATTAATCAACATGCCCCCTCACTAAAAGGAGGTCCAAAGGCTTAAAAGCTCTTTGGCTAAGGAAAGACCTGAGGCATCTCATGTCCCTTTGAGACTCAGCCTGGAAAAACTTCAAGAACAGTGGTAACCTCTCCGACTGGCAGACTTACAGACACCTTCACAACTCATGTAAGGGTAAGCTCTGCTGTGCTAAACACATGTACTACCGCTCCCTGCAGGCAGAATGGCTCAGCAGCCGAAAGGTGTTCTCTACCAAATCAACGCTTAATTGAAGGTCACTCCCAGCAGCCTCCTGCACCTTACAAGCTTAAGGCACTACTCTATCAGACCCCAGTCTATTGCTGATAGAAACATAGAATTTGATGGCAGATAAGGACCGCTTGGCCCACCTAGTCTGCCCATTTCCCTACCTAATGGATAAGCTGCAGATCCTAGTTAAACAACAGCCTACTTCCTCCTACCCCCACTAGAATTGCCACTTGTGTCTGTCCCATGCATTCTTGGTTTAAATAATTTCTTCACAAATCTCACTAGCTACACGTGCACTTCACTCCCTCCTCAGACTTGACCTCACCACACTCCCGAGCAGGCAGCTTCCTTCTCACCCTAAGTTTCATCTCAAGCTTGCTACTCATACAGAAGTGCTGCAATTACTTCTAAAACTAAAGGAAAATGGTTCCCTGGTTTTAATTCCTTAGAACCTTATTTTCTAAAACTTGGAGCCCAGGTTCTTGCAGTTTATATACGTGACCCAATAAACAAGTCTCTCATCAGCGGAAGTATTCAGGCAAAATGGAAAGTAGCCATTGTCATTCCGCTGCAGGGAGGCCTGCACACAGTAAAAATTACAGGCCCATATCAATCCTCTGCCCACCTGCAAAGATACAATAGCATAATCTTCAACCAGCTTCAATCTTACCTGGAACGTCACCACATCCTAACCGATTACCAGCATGGCTTCAGAAAAATGACAGCACCACCACAGCCCTTACCAAGGTATCCACAGATATCCTTGATGCTCTTGACAAAGGCTATGTACCAGGGTCATATCTGTAGCTCTTCGAAGGCCTTCGATCTAGTAAATCATAATCTCCTGTTGCACAAGCTACACTCCCTAGGCCTGGACCAACAGGCACTCTCCTGGTTCAATAACTATCTGTCTGGCCACTCCCAAGGAGTAAAATGGCCTGGTGCTCTCTCTTCATTTAATTCCGTATCTCGGCATACGAGGATCTATCCTGGGGCCCCTCTTGTTCTCTGAATTTATAAATAATTTACCACAGCACTGTGGTGGGTCCTCTGTGCAACTTTATGTGGATGATGCCATTTTATACTGATCCTCTGGTGATGTCCAATGATTAAATCAGAACCTGGAATTGGACTTCCATTCACTAGAAAATGATTTCTTAAGAACCACTTAGTCTTTCATGCAAAAAACAAAGGCAATGCTTTTTGCAACCTCTCCTGAAAGTAGTTCTAGTGATTCACTTCTTATTCAGTCTTCATCAGGCGGAATCCTTGAAACCGTTCAGTCTGTCAAATACTTAGAACAGAGGTCAACCTTAACCTTTTTTTGCACTAGCTACAGGGCAAGTTGATTCAAATTGCACTAGCCCACAGATAGTTGCATTAGCCCTCGATTATAATGGCAAATTCTGATCACTTGTATAGGAAACAATGCAAGCCAATAAATACTCTGATTATTGCACATTTATCCTCTTCCACACTGCTTCAGCTCCTCAGCAGAAAAAAGACTGCAATGTCATCACTCACAGTGAGCCCCCATTGTTTTGTACAATGGCCTCCTCTCCCTCTTTCTGCCCCCCCCTCCCTCACCACCACCACCAAACAAGAAGACATCACAGCAGCAAATATTCAGTCAAGCAGTCCTAGTTCTGCACATACAATAGCTGACATCATCATGCACCTCACCACACTGTCACCACCTCCCACAGAGCAATGAACAGAGTCAGGCAGAGAAAGACACTCTCAGCCCCCACCCTATAGTCAAATAAAGACCTGCACTTCTGAAGTTTTGTACAGTCTCAAGTGAGCCAGTAGTACATCTAAGATTTCTTTGAGGAGGGAGCTACACAAACCTAAGGGGCTTGGGAAATAGAAAACTATGACATTTTATTTTTAAAAGCATTGATTTTAATATGATGTGCCCCTAACAATAACAGATTTTTCTTTAACACTGTCCTTTCATCAGCCCAGGAAACAGTACACAGGCATAATACTTTATTTCTATATAGGATTATCTCTGTACCCTATGAATGCCCATTTAAGCTTTCAAATTATGCATTTTATTAAGGTTTATTTTTGTACCATACATGATCCAAAACTGTTTTTAGGATGAAAGGACATGCTGGGTGGGATAAGGGTGGAACTGTATGGATAGTGATGGCTGGCATGGTCCATTTAGAAGAGCTGGAGACCACCTACACTTGCCAGTAATGGCAGCTGTGGATCTGTGAATGGTTATTTCAGAGTCTGGACTACAGTGGTATCCAAGAACAGAGTTGAGAGATTTGGAAGGGAGAAAGAAGTTATGGTGAGGCTGGGATAAAACCCACCATCTGCAGGGCTGACCATGTGTACCTCCTCACATTTTGTCACTGAAATGTTGGATACAGACACTCAAAATGTAGAGCAATGAGGGGCATTGGTCTTAATAATATGGGACAAACTGTTAGAGACACATTCAGAAAACTAGAAGCTAGTGACCTAACAGCACTCTACCCTTGATCACACCCTGGACACTAGCTGAAAGTCCAAAAGTGGAGTGATGATGATGACTCACATTGAGTCTTTTGTGGGACCTTTTGAAGTAACCAGGTAATTGCAGCTCTTAATGAGCTGTTAATCACACATGTCCATCTGAAACATTGAGATAGATTAGAATGAGGACTAGAGCCTGCTAAAGTAAAGACTTTTTACTTCATTAATAGCCATGGAAATTTGCACTAGTCAAGACAAACAAGTATAGAGTTAGCTGCACTAGCCCTGGTCAATTTACAAGTGTTCTGGCTAGTAAAACAATGTTAAGATCGACCCTGCTTAGGAATTCTGCTAGACCCCTCCCTCACCTTTGAGCTGCATGTAACTCATCATTATCATCATCATCAGCTTTATTTAATGCAATTCAAAAGTAGACCAAAGTGCTGTACATCACATACTAGAAGCAATAAAAGCAAAATAAATAAAACATTAAAATGTGAATTCTAAAAACATAGTCATAAATATGGCTGAGAACAATATATTAGGTTTCATCTGAAACGCTAACTGAAAAAGATGTGTTTTTAGAGTGGTTTTGAAGCTCTCATGGTCAGACACTCTCTAATCTGATGGGGCAGAGAGTACCACAGGGTAGGAGCCGCAAAAGCAAAAGAACAGACTCTGAGGTCATTAGTAGAACCCTGGGAACCTCTAGCAATCCCTTGTCAGAGGAATGGAGAGAGCGGAGAGGGGTGGTAGAGACAGAGAAGATCTTGCAAGTAGCCAGGCCTCTGTCCATGTAGGGCTTTATAGATCAGTAACCTGACCTTGTAGGTGATTACGCCCAGCACAGGCGGCCAGTGCAGGCCACAGAGCACAGGAGTGATATGCATCTAGTGAGCCAAGTCAACAACCTGGCTGCCACATTCTGCATTAGCTGTAATTAGCTAATATCAACCCCGATAGCCCTAGGTATAGGGCATTGCAGTAATCAAGGTGTGAGGTGACAAAAGCATGAACCGGTAATGGAAGATCACCAGGCAGGACCAAGTGTTTAATCCAGACGATGTTCCTCAGATGGTAAAAAGTTTTATGACAGCAGACACCTGAGATTTTAATGTCAGGCTGTCAAATACAACTCACAGATTTTGCACTCAATCTGAGGTAGGCAGCTGACCCCACCCAAGCCAAAGCCCAGAGGGTTGACCCACTGACAACCCCACACCTTGGCAACCTGGGTCCACCACCAACACCTCAATTTTGTCCGAGTTCAGCTTCAGCCAACTGGCACTCATCCAACCTTGAATCACGAAGAGGCAGCTGTTAAAAACTGAGACTGTCCCAACCTGCTCAGGCACAAAGGACATGTAGAGCTGAATATCATCTGCATAGTAGTGAACTTAGCCCATACCACCTTATAATGTCTCTGAACAGCAACACATACAATGTGAACAATATGGAGGACAGCACAGAGCCCTGCAGAACCCCACACGACAAGGGAGAGGGGCAGAAAAGAAAATCCCCGACACCACTCTCTGAGTCCTGCCAGTGAGGAATGATTGAAATCACCTGAAGACTGTACCGACAGCCCACAGAATGTCCATAGGCACTCCAACAGCACCCTTGGTTGATAGTGTCAAATGACGAGCGAGATCAAGGAGAACCAAGATGGACTACTTCTCCTATCCCTTGCTATCAGGAGATCATTAAGTACCCAACAAGGGCAGTTTGGTGCTATGCCTCTTCCTAAACCCAGACTGAGAGGATCATAGGCTTTGTGTGAGTTGTTAAATGGTCCTCCAGCTGTGCCGCACAACTTTCAATAACCTTGCCCACAAAGGCAGGTAAAACAAGTCTATTGTTTGCTAGGCAGTCTGGGTTGAGAGAAGATTTCTTCAGGAGGGATACCACTACCACCTCATTCAGGGGTCTGAAACACCCCTCTCTCCAACAAACACTGGGCTATCCTAGCAAGGACAGGATGATGACTTCCACGACTCCACTGGGAGGCACATTGGGCCCGGATCCAAACTACAGTAGGTTGGACGATATCCTGGATGTCACACATGATGTCCAGAATTGCCAACTGGTCGGGTTGGACCAGACAGACTGGATGCTTACAACCTCATGCCAACCGCTGGAATACCCATTTGAGGACACTGAACAGATCTCTAACCTGATAGTGGCAATCTTATGGGTGAAGAACCAAGCAAACTCATCACCCTAACTTGTGAAATGCTCTCTGTGACTGAAGACAGGTTGGATTGTGCAACCTATCGACAGTCCAAAGAGCTGAGCTGGTCAATTCCTTGCCTCAGCAATCTCCTTGGACAGGAATTCTGCCTTCTTACAGGAGAGTGCTGATTGATAGTCTTTATAATGGGCTATCAATCTAAGTTTATCACCCACCAGACGGATTTCTACCAGTGCCGCTCCAACCTTGACCCTCTCATCTCAACTCCTTCAAAGTCCCATCAAACCATGGGGACTTGCGGCTAAGAGTGAGAGCGTGAACACAGACAGGATCTAGGGAGTTGAAGGCCCCATCATTGCCTTTATTATAGACTAGTATAAGTTCCCCAGCTCCTGCATACACTCAACACACCTGATAGGTCCAGCACCACCCCAAGACCATCTGGAGTCAAGCACCCCAAAGGGCAGTACCAGATCATCTCTGTAGGAGCAGGTCTATTAGGGGGTGCCACGAAGCTGAACCTAATAGTATGATGGTCCAACCATCCAACTGGTTCCACCACCAAATCAGTGATCTCCATCCCAGCTGGAAGACCAGGTCCAATGAATGACCATGAACATGGATAGCAGAAGTAACTCACCATGTAAGGCCCAACAAATTCACTCAGTTGGAAAGTCTTGTCCAAACTGCTAGAGTTCATCATTGACCTAGGTGTAAAGATCCCCAAAATTAACCATATGGGGATCCCAACACCAGGTTGGCGATGAAGTCCACGACTTCCTGCAGGAATTCCTTCTCACCACTGTGTGGACGGTAAATGAGAAATATCCTGGAGCCTACATCTGCTTCCACGATACACTCAAAGGATCTGGTCTCTCAGCTGGGGTGTCTACAAGGCCCAGATCCAAGTTAAAACAAATGGCTACTCCCTGCCCCATGATCCTCTCTTGGGTGGTGTATACTAAGTACCTGGCCAGAATTGTTGATTCCAACACTGGGCCAGCATTCTCATCCAGCCAGGTCTTGGTGATGCAGACCAGGGTAGTTGTACTGACAAGATCAGCAATATTAGCTGTCTTGTTTTATTATCAATCTGGCATTGCACAACACTGCCCGGTAGGATAGGTGGAAGAGGTAGACCGAGCAACTTGCCCACTGAAAGTGGAGCCCTTGGGTATGGGAACCAGGCAAGGAGGTCCCTCTCCTGGACCCATTTCGCCCTAGGATGTCTTCTTGTCTCCACCACTCCAATCGCCCACTCTACTCTACTACCCCAACAGGCCTAGGTTCTCTCTATTTCCTCCTCCTTCTGGCTATCCCTAATGCCATACATCGCCTATATACCTCTGCTGGCAAAGAGGGACAGTCAAAAGGACGAGGTCCCTGAGCCTGGTGGGAGAGTAGTGCTCGACCACTAAAATCCTCTGCAAATGCACAATAAGCTTTAAACTAGTCAGTAGTGGCTGGCCCAGTGGCGCTGAGGGCTGGCCCAGTGCGCTTGGAGAGGGTTGAGGTGCTGGACGCCACCACACTACACCGCAACCCAGGTTCGAATGAGCCTGGGATGCTGGGGTCAGCAGTGGGAGAGAAAGGATTGAGTATCCAGAGGACTGCCTCCTCTCTCCGTGGAAGTGAAGTACTCATCCCACTGCTGACTGCCCTCTAGTGGTGGCTGGAGGGCAGTACATGTCAGGAGACTCAGAAGCTGATGTGATTACGTTGGGGGTGAGGAAAGGGGAAAATGGAAAATGACTGGGGTTCCACAGACCAGTGATGGCCCAACCGCTCCTCAAGTCTGCCCCTGCCACCAGATATGATGTACCAGGTGGGGACCACCCCACCTGGCCCTGCCACAGAGGGAAATCCATGGAGGAACCTCAGGGGTGAACGGGCTGGAGATTGGGCCAGAGGATGTACCCCTCTGAGGGGGAGGTCATAGCTCCGTGGAGTCTGTGGCAGAGAGGAAAATAGTAATCAAAAACAAAAACTAGCCTAGTAGCTATTAACAGTCGGATGGTTAACAACTCACCAACCAACATATATACATTTCCATTCACCACCTACTCACACCACACGCCCAAAATTACAATAACTAAATGCTTACAAGCAAAACAGTCTATACACCCACATCCACCCAAACACACACATACATTCACCCACACCAGCTACTAGCCAAATCAATACACTACCCCCACCCCCACTAATCCCCATAGAATGTATTTGGGGATGATAATATGCAACTGAAAAGAGACAGGACTAAAATGTCCTTGAAGGGTGTGTAAAATGGAATTTGGCTGTTTTAAAGTCTTATGTCCAGATATTTAATAGGGCCTGCACAAATCCCACACAGTCTGTTGAAGTAAAAGCTGTAGGAACTCTCACTTCCTATAGCAAAATCCAAAATTTGCCACCATTCTGGATACTCTCACTATCCTGGATTAAGTGAACAACCAAAGAAGAACATTTGGCACTCTCACTGCCAGTCCGATGCTCTTTAAACAGATAAAACCAGTTACTGACCTGACCTCACCCATATCAGTACTTTGCTCTCCAGTGAAAACAACCTCCACTTCAATTTATCTTCTTCCACAGTCTCCGTCGTGATTTTAATTAGGAGATTTTACCTACAGACTACAAAAAACTCAATCAGTAACTCAGTTTGCTCTACCGTTTGCCCTCCTCTCTCATAGAAACATAGAAACATAGAACATAGACTTTGACGGCAGATAAGGGTCGCTTAGGCCCATCTAGTCTGCCCATTCCTACCTACAGGATAGGCCGAGATCCTAGTTAACCAACAGCCTATTTCTTCCTACCCCCACAAGAATTGCCTTATGTCTG
This sequence comes from Neoceratodus forsteri, assembly GCA_016271365.2. Classification (NCBI taxonomy): domain Eukaryota; kingdom Metazoa; phylum Chordata; order Ceratodontiformes; family Ceratodontidae; genus Neoceratodus; species Neoceratodus forsteri. The sequence continues at coordinate 1,103,095,047 of CM028133.1, forward strand.
TCCCATGCATTCTTAAATTCTCCACAGTTTTAGACCCCAACCTCCTCAGGAAGGCTGTTCCATGCATCCACTACCCTCTCTGTGAAATAATACTTCTCACATTGCCCCTAGAACGCCCTCCTTCTATCTTTAAATTGTGTCCCTTGTTCTTGCAAGTCTCTTTTTCTGAAAAATGCTTCCTCTTGGACTTTGTTGATTCCACTGAGGTACTTAAAGTTTCTATCATGTCCCCCCTCTCCTTCTTTCCTCAAGGGTATACATATTAAGCTCCTTAGTCTCTCCTCATATGGCTTCTCTTGCAGACCCTGCACCATTTTAGTTGCCCTCCTCGGACTGCCTCTATCCTGTCTATGTCCTTGCGGAGATGGGGTCTCCAGAACTGGACACAGTACTCCAGATGGGGTCTCACCAACTGTCTGTACAGAGGATAACTACTTCCTGTTTTCTGCTGCTGATGCCTCTCCCTATACATCCCAGTATACCCCAGCCCTCCCTACTGCCTTCTCACATTGCTTGCTAACCTTAAGGTCATCTGATATGATTACCCCAGGTCCCTTTCCTTTTTGTTGTTGTTACTACCTCCCCCCATTGTGTATTCTTCCCATGGGTTCTTGTTTCCAGGTGCATTATTTGCACTTCTTTGCATTGAATCCTAGCTGCCATACTTCTGACCATTCCTCCAACCTTGCCAAGTCCTTTTCATCCTTTCCACGCCTCCTTGTGTATCAACCCTGTTGCAGATTTTGTGTCATCTGCAAAAGGCATACTTTTCCTTCCAGTCCCTCTGTAATGTCACTGATGAAGACATTAAAAGGACTGGACCCAATACTGAACCCTGCGGTACCCCACTAGTAACCCCCTTTCTTCAGAATGGACTCCATTTACAATTACCTTCTGTGTCCTGTTGTCCAGCCAATGTTTTACCCAGGCTACCACCCTGGGTCCCACTCCCAGGCTGGTTAATTTGACTATTAATCTTTTGTGTGGGACTGTGTCAAATGCCTTGCTAAAGTCTAGGTAGGCCATGTCCACAGCTCCTCCCTGGTCTATTACTTTGGTCACCCAGTCAAAGAAATCTATTAGATTCTTCTGACATGACCTTCCGCCTGTGGACCCATGCTGCCTTGGGTCCTGTGCTCCACTGGCCTCTAGGTACTCGACTATTCTTTCCTTCAGAAGTGACTCCATCACTTTCTCTACCACAGAGGTCAGACTGACAGGTCTGTAGTTTCCTGCCTCTGTCTTGGACCCACTTTTGTGAAGGGAATCACATCCGCCTTCCTCCAGTCCTCGGGGACCACACCATCATCCCATGATTTATTAAAAGAGTAGCCAGTGGTTTCACTAGTTCCTCCTTAATTCTTTTAGAATTCTGGGGTGAATTCCATCAGGACCCATTGCTTTGTCCACCTTCAGTTTAGGAGTTCTTGCAGAACCCTTTCTTCTGTGAAAGGACTGGGATCGACCCCTATCAAGAGTGCCTCATGCCTCTACCAAAAGATTGCCACAACCTCCCTCCAGACCATACTTTTCACGGTGCCCCCTTCTACTTGCCACCAACTCCATCATCCTCTCCCATCTGAAATCACTTTACTACAGGGTGGGTGTTTCACTCTTGGAGTCAGCCTGCGATGCCACCACTGCGAGGTGTTAACTGCACTGGGCTGGCCTGATTATGACCAAAGATTGCAGTTCTCCTCCCTTGCTTTTATTTACAAACTTGCCTTCTATTTCTCTCCCCCAGCCTGTGTAACATACTGAAATGCAAACCCACTCCTCATTTCACTTAATCCTCCTCTGTCCCATTACTATTAACAACCTGTCTCGCCTGGCAGTTGGCAGGCACTCATTTGCATACTCATTTGCACCCGCCACTGGAATGCGCTCCATTATCTCTCTCTCCCTCTCTCTCTTGTCACATTCAACGCACCCTCTCTGAGCATTTGTTATAGCCTAAGCCCTGCACCTGCTTTGCCTAACTCTTTGCAGCTTTCTCTCTAAATCGAGGGTAGCTGTTTCTGTAGCCTTTTCATTGTTATTCTCTAGCCAACTTCAGTCCACCTATTATTGCTGCTAAATTACCTGTTTGAGCATGTACAATATGTTTCTGGTAAGCATATCTAGCGGTAGTACTACTTCTTCTGGACAACCAACTCAGTTTTGAGTTAGTCTTTACAGATTACTTTTGCACTGGTCAACATGGTATATGATGCTCTAATTTGTATCACGCTATATCATTGTGTATATTTTGATGTCTATATTTTTCTTACCTACTATGTTTAAATCATGTATTTACAATGTTTCATGCTCTGTACCCTTTGTCAAGGATCACTGAAAAGGGACTGTATTGTCTCAGCAGGCTCACCCAGTTACCAAAATCCAAATAAATAAATTCTTCCTGCTCCTTGGCATCACCTTGAAGCTCTCTGGTGCTTTCTGTCCCCTTTCTCCCTCCTTAACTTCCCTCCTGCCTCCCTCTTCCAGGCAGCATACTGGTTCTTTAAAGCTCCTTGTCAGTTTGCTACTTTTGGTAGCACGTGACAATAAACTTAAGCAAACAAAGGGGGCAACTTTCAAGTTAAGACACTAGTGAGCTGCTGCCTTTTTAAGCTGCTACTATTTTCTGGAACTTGTGAGCAGTATCTCAGCCCGGAGGAAGAACTGGTGAGATTCGATGTGCTGGGGTGTTTGCTGTCCATTTGTCTCGAGAATACCATGTTGTGCGTCAATAAAATAGTTACTTTTTACTTGCACCCATCTGCCTGACTTTTCAGTTGTGTGGTGCATTTTTTTTTGTTTGGTAGCTTGACAATGAACTTAATCCTGGCCCCATGACAACTTCATCCTTACAAGTTCCCAAAGGACTGAGAATTGCCCATTTAAACATCTAAGCTTCCTCAACAAAAACTGACCAACTACAAACTATCATGCTTAACCTACAGCTGGGTGAGGTGCAGACCAACAGCCCAGTGTGGCAAACATGCTTTCCACTTGTTCCTGTAAACAAATGGAAAAAGTGGCTACATTTACAGTTTTCTACAGTTAAATGCTGTATTTAACATCAGCATCAGTATCATCTTTACTGCTAGCTGTGTGGTCTTGTTTTGAAGTGGTTTGGGTGATGGGGAAGCCAAAAACAACCCAGGCTCTTCCTAGGACTTCTGTAAGCCTAGGCAGCCACCACTAGGCCAAGACCTGATGGGGATACTTGACTGCTGAGGAGTCAGCAATTAACCTTACATCACTAAATTCAAGTATGGAGAAGATGCATAAAGTGATTGAGTCACTTAATTCAAAATTTGACTTGTTTTATCAACGTTTGGTGATGGTGGGCAGCAGGCTGCTACCCAAGGAGTGGAGATTGTGGAAGCAATGAATAAAGCAGGTAAGGTGCTGTCTATCTTGGCAGGTTTGGTGAAGGAGACTCACCTTCTGCATACTCAATTAGAACATGTTGAGAATCTTCTACGGGAGAGAAGTGTCCATATAAACAGCGTGCCTGAACAATTTGAAGGGTCTGACCCCATTCCAACCATATTGGTTTGGCTCCAGGAAGCCCTGGCTTTGGATCTGGCTGTGGTTCAGCTGGATGTAGAAAATGTTATAGGCTTACACCTTGGCGGGTGGTGGATCCCATGACACCTCACACTCTCCTTGTGAAAACAGGTTCAGTTAGTCAGCATGATTTACTCCTAAAAGCTACCAGGATCACTAAAGACTTTACAGTGGATGGTAACGGATACAACTTTTCCTGGACTTAAGTTTCAGTACTCGACAGAGACAGAAGCGTTTTGATGGAGGAAGCATAAATTTAGAGAACTTGGCATTCCATTCAGCTTTGTATTCCCTGCTAAATGCGAGTATAATGCAAGGGTCAGGTAAACATTTACACTGATCTCAGAGGCCTCAGATAAACTTATTGCAAACATTGAGCAGGAAACGACCTAGGAATACCGAAGAAGAGTCAGAGGAGGACTCCTAAGAACTACCAAGCAGCTTCAGTTCCTGCTGTGAGTAATCTGCTATACAGGATGAGCCACTAACTGGTTCTCTTTTAGTACTGATTGGACCTTGCATCAGTGTTGAAACCACCCTATTTATAGGTCATCTATTTGGCTCATGTATAGACTATGACTTTTAAGTTCAAATGTGATTCCTATTAAAATTCAAGATGGCGCGTTGTAGGATGGACTTTTTGTGCGCGCTCCTCTCCAGGGACAATAGCTGCTGATTTCTTTAAATTGATGAGCTCCCATACGCTGCAGTGTTTATATTTTTGCTTTATTACTGTGAACTGTTCTGTAGAACCTGAATATATTGGGAAATATTGACCGTTTGATTAACAGCTGTTTTGTTTGATTGTTATCTGGTGACTCAACACTGACAGGGTGGGAAGAATTGTCCCTAGTGATATAGAAGTCGGGCTTTGCAGCACCTTTCATGGGGGAATACTGTTTGGCATATCCATTTTATTTTCTGATGAAGATTTCAGGGACTGTAATTGGCTTTTTTACTGGTGAAACCACCTGGGGCAGTCTGGCCCACCCAGTACCTAAAAATAAAGAAGACTCCAGGAGGGATCAGACTCCAACAGACCTCAAGTAAACTATGATGCAAAAATCAGAGAAACTCGGACCAACTCACCAGATATGAAATGAATATATTGAATTTATTTTGATACCACTTTTTTAGAAAGATCAATGGTTCATATTGTGGCGCTACTTCTTCAGGATCTATAAATTCATAAAGTTAAATAATCAAAAATCATTTCAACCACTCATTACTGATACTGGCAAAGCTCTCCAAAATAACATCAAACTTGTTTGAGTGCATACGCTTAGATATGTTTTCCAAAACATTACATAACATTTTATAACTTATAGGAAAAGGAATATCATACTCATATGTATAAACATCTTTACAACATTTTAATAGTGATATGCCATTACTCTAGAAAAAAAAATTTTCATGTTTAATTTTTTAAATCCCACCTTTAGTATTATGGTCTTTCTTCAAAAATACTTTTCTTACAAGATTCCTTCCACACTGTTCTGAGAAAGCACAGAAATATTCTGGTTAAATAGTACTAATAATTTATTTGCCACCGGACCAGTCCCAGCCAGTATAGTAACATTTATGAAACTAGTCAATAGAGATATAGACAGACTAGAAAAGAATAAAACAGCTAGGAGAAAAACGTTAACTGCAATGGAATATGGGACACTGAGTAATTTAGAGAATGATAATACAATAGTCCTAAATAAGCAGACAAGGAGGTGGCATTGTAATAATGGACAGCTAAAATTATAGAAATGAGTGTTTGAGAGAATTAAGGAACCAATAATTCTACAGAATATGTGAAAACAATCCCACACAAATGATCATAAACTTAGTTAAAAACATTCTAGAAGAAGTAAATCAGTAAATCTACCCTTTTGGCATCACACTTGCGTCTGGCACTAACCAGTGTGTTTGTTGTAAGCCTCTCTCCAAAACATTCACTCAGTTCCTCAACAGCTGTTAGGTGGTCCTCCTCTGTGGAACAATTTATTTTTATTCTCATCATCTTTCCATACGGTATGTTTTCAATCACACTTGGTTTATGAAAACTCTGGCGAGTAAAGGACATTTCTGTCTGCTGGTTTTCTACAAACTGTTGTTTCCAACCTGTTGTTTCGTTTCACTACTCTAAGGTCTTGAAAGTTCACTGCTTCTTTTTGAATGTCATTACAAATTGTAAATATTCTGTTTCTGAATTTAGATACACTAGGGTAGGATATTCAAAAGGGTTGCTTCATGAAGTTCGAAGTGCCATTCTGCAATATTCAACAGAGCAGTTCGCCCCAAGGCAAGCTGAACAACAGCGCAATGCAAATAAATGCATGCTGAACTGGAGGGAGGAACCATGCATAAACTGCACAGCCGATATTCAGCGGGCTGTGCGGAATGTCTGTAGGCGCAACCCTCAACCTGCGCCTGCACAACTTTGAGCGAAAAAAAAGGAGTAAGTCAAGGGCCACCCACAGGTGAGCTGCTGCATTGCGGGGCACAACACAGCATGCCACCTGTGGCTGGCCCCCAACCTCCTCCTGTGCCCCCGCAGCCCGATCGCGGGCAAAGTGTAAACAATCCCTCCACCCCCGACTGGCCTAATCGTGGGCAAAAGCATAAAATTCCCCTCCCTCCCTCGACTGGCCCGATTGTGGCTAAAGCTTAAATAACCCCCCCACCAGCCTGATCATGGGCAGCAAAGTGTCCCCCCAGAACATATCCCTAGTGGTCCAGTGGACTGCTTAGCCCGATCGCGGGCTGAAACTGTTTAAACACCCCCTGAACATATCCCTGGTGGTCCAGTGGACCGCTAAGCCCGATCACAGGCTGCATAATGTGCGACACCTCCCCAACATATCCCTGGTGGTCCAGTGGACTGCTAAGCCCGATCGTGGGCTGAAACTGTTTAAAACACCCCCGAACATATTCCTGGTGGGACCGCTAAGCCCATCGTGGGCTGCATAATGTGGCGACACCCCCAAGACCATATCCCTGATGATATAGTGCCCCCACCCACCCACCCACGAGCCCCACCACCCCTTCCCTCGGCAGCGGCGGGCGGCAGCATCCCACCCGCCTGCCGCCCGCGCCCGCTCCGACTGACTGCCGGTGAGAGCTGCACGCCCATTGGTGCAAGCAAGAGCCAATGGCCATGCAGCCCACACGTACAAGGCAGTCAGATATGTCATCCATCCCAGGTCCTTTGGTCATTGCACTTGTCCTCTCTACTATCTGAGCTATGAGCATCTGATTGGTCCCCATCTCTGCAGTCAATAGTATTAATTTTGTCCTGCAATACTTTCTGTCAAATTTATGGCTGTATGGGATCGTCATGCATCCCTGAGAAAATCAAGAGTATGATGCTCTCATCTTCCCTGGATAACAGCTGAGGTGAGAATTGTCTCCACACCAGAGTCCTTGCCTGGCATTTATTTAAGATTACTGGTTTCCGGCTGCTTTGATCAACTATCGGCACCTTTGTAATGCCTGTACCAAAGCAGTCAGACTTGAAGTCTGAGTATTTTGCATCCACACTTAAGAACAACATTAATCACCCCTCAAGTTCTGGAAGGTTGTCCATTCCTTTTCTCCTCTCTGACCTAGTCTCCCTCCCTGTTCTCAAGATTGGTAGGTCCCTCATCTCTGACCCTTCTACTGTTACCTCTTCTTTTAATTCCAACTTCACTGTCTGTGCCTCTGTCTCACTCCATCTTTCCCTTCTTCCCTCGTTCTGTCTTCCCCATCTCTACTCTTTTCCTTCTCTTCTACCACTGTCTCTGCTTCCCTTAAGGCCCTGCTTGCCCTTAATCCTCACAAGGGAGATAGCCCTGATGGCCTTGATCCTCAGCTTCTGCTTCTCTCAGCCCCTGCCATTGCACTGCAATTACACCACTCCTCAACCTTTCTGTTTCCTCTGCAACTATCCTGAAGCCTGGAAGCAGGCTACTGTCGTACTCTCCCTAAAGGTGGTGATCCCTTTTCTCCTGCTACCTTCTGTCCTATATCTCCTTCCCATCCTGGTTAAGTTACAGGAACACCTTGTTTTATCTCAGCTCTCTTCCCTCCTTGACTCCTCCTCTTTCTTCACCCCTTTCCAGTCTGATTTTGGAAATCCCATTCTACTTTCCCTCCCTCCTCGGCTCACTGACTCCATCCTGTCAGGTGTGGATTAATGACTGATCATCTCTACCATATTTGTCGATCTTGCTAAAGCTTTTGACACTGTAGCACATCTCTTTCTTCTGGACAAGCTTAAAACATTGGGCCTCTCTGGCTCTTCAGTCAGTTGGTTTCATTCTTACCTTGAGGGAAGGTCTCAAGCTGTCTGGACAGGAAGTTCCATTTCATCACTACTCCCCAACTGCTCATGTGTCCCCAAGGGTCTATCCTGGGCCCTATTCTCTTTTCCATATCCTTGAATGACCTCCTCTCTGACTGCACATAGAGGTTCTTTGTCTTTTAAATCGTTTTTTGTTTTAATTGGGTTCACCACAACATAACGCCAGATAGACCATCTTAGGGTAGCTGGTTCATTCCACTGGGGTGTCAAACAGATGAGGCATACTGATGAGTCCTGGTAGGATGAAACACGTGTCTATGTCTTCTGTTGGCACCCTTTGCAAACTGTGTGAGAGGCCTTCGGCACCATGCAATTCTGCTAAAGTTGAACCAGCATAACATTCTGTGGTGATTTGCATATGCAGCCCATGATGCTTTGTATTGTGGGGCATGTGTGATTTTGTATTTCATTCATATGTATGCTGATGATACAATTCTTTTGCATCTGGTTCCTCTTCCCATGACCTTACTTCACAGCTACCGCTGGATTTTGACAACATTTAGCACTGGTTCCAGTCTAACCAACTGTCCTCAATGCCAAAAATCAGTTTCCATGATGCTTAGCACCCAACAGAGGCTTACCAGACTCACCCCTCTCCCTTTATTCCATGCCCTTGATGACACTATGATTGAAAACGTATCCTCTTGTGAGTACCTCGAGTCTGGCATGACTGACATCTTGATTTCTTGGTTCGTATTGATGCCATACACCATAACCTCCACACCAAGCTTGTAGCACTGAACAGGAACAAAGCAAGTATCCCACTTCCTGCCCACTAAGAGACTGCTTTAACGATGATCCTCCCTATTTTTAACTAGGGTGACATAGTCTATAGTGAGCTCTCAAATCTTCCTTGCCAGACTGGACCCCTCTTTCACTCTTTTTGTCATTTTGCTTTAGATTGTTCCCTCGTACTCACCACTGCACACTCTACTCTGCCCTTTCACTCCCTCTCTTGATGCCAGGCCCTTTCCCATTGTGCCTCCTTTATATCCAAATTCTGGTTTGGTTCCCTCCCTCCTACCTACATCCCATACTATCCTCTCCTATTTTTCCAACTACCTCTATGCAATAATATTACCCATCCCTCTCTATTCCTTCTAGAAAATCTACTGTTGATCAGTCTGCTTTCTCACACTGCATTCCTAAACTCTTGTCTTCCTTCCCCTACACTTTGTTCTGCCTCTTCCCTTCCTTCCTAAAGTCTCTTCTTCATGACTTTTCTTCTCCCACCTGCAACAGTCCATACTGATCCATTTCTCTTGTCCTCCTTCCTCCCTGTATTTATTTATTTAGTTAGTTTTGTTGACCTGGAAAGGAGGACTAGACAACTCTGCCTATTTTCAGCCTCAGCCTCGTCCTCGGGGAGGGATACAGATGGATGGCAACTGGAATTGAACCAGATTAAGCTGTTAGTTGTATTTTTGTGAATATATACTATATATATAGTTTTGCACTGGCCATTCTGTTTCCTCATCCCTGTCTATACCTATAAGAGAAGCTGCCCTGCCTATCATATCTCAAGTTTATCTACTACATGTATCTGTTGTACTGATTTGCCTTCAATATATTTGTGATTATACTCCTTTGATATACTGTATTGCTGTATATACTTCTATTTTGTAATGTATTTTTGTTATTACTGTTTAGTTTTTTTCCAACTCTTGATCTTTCTCCACTTCCTCACCCCTGGAACATCTGGAAATGAGCTGTTAGCAGCTCAGGATGCCTTTCCTGGTGAAACATTTAAACTAAATAAATAATGCTGTCCTTCCAGTACTACCACATTCCACCTTTATCTGCCAGCTTAATTACAATATATTTGTTATTGGCCAGTTGATCTAAAGCTAAAGCTTCTTGTTTAGTTAGGTTCTGACTTCTGAGGGCAGCCTGTTCCAGAATTCATGTACATGTTTCATAAAGGTTTTCTCAAAACAAACAAAAAAAAACACAATTGCATCATTGGTAGTCTTTGGGTAAAAACGTTGACTTGCTTTTAAAATGAACCTTCCTTTGCCTTTTGGAGCATTCAGTTGCATTACATATTTTGGCAAAGTGCCTCCATTAAGTCCATGTCCAAAACAAAGTCCAAACTTTTCCAAACCAAAGCATTACAGTTATCCTCAGTAACTCCTCCAGTGCTACTAAATTGAGGGCATCCAAATTGCCAGGTGCTGATATAATACTCGAACCCTAGGCTTCAATAATGTCAGTGCCATCCTCAATGGCTGCCAGTTTGAATTCAAATCTTCTCCTGGTGTTGACGATGTTTCTCCAGTAAGACCCATCTCAGTCAGGTTGCTTGCTGCTCCTGTATGTCTGCTGAAAAATTGTTTCAGATGGATTTTCTAAAGAATTTTTGTAAATAGACAAATATCTAAAACTGGTTGATGATCAGAAAAGTCAGTCCTTTTTGGAGCAGAGATTTTGGAGCTAGTAATGGTATGCCTTGAGATATTTAACACTTGTAATTGGGTGCTTTCTTGATTTATCTCAGTACCCTTTCTGGATTTCTTGGTGCCTCCCTTTGCCCCTCCTTGTTTTTCTTTTTGTGGTTTTTTCATTTGTCTAAAGAAACCTGTTCATTATCTGCATCCTCTGATGTACTTGCTTCATCTTCCTCACTGTTTTGCATACCTGCTTTTGGACTCTGCAATTGTTGTTGTTCCTTTTATGCCAGAACTATCTGCTCTTCGATTTGTTTTACTTTTACTCAGTCCAGTATATGACCCCTTTCATAGTCCACCTCATCTCTGTTTAGTTTGTTTTGTTGACATTAGATACTGTCTTTTTTCATATTTAGAAAGCTTGTCCATAATGCCAGTTATCTGCAGGGAAATACCAGGCACTTGTGCCTGGTGAGCCTTACCCAGTTACCAAAGAATACCTGTATTCTCTCTCTCTTTAAATAAAAAAGTTACTCTCTTGTCTCCTCCGGGTCATGTGACAGGGCTTCATATTTTTAATGTCAGATTTTTAAAAGCAGTCATTAGCCATTTGAATCCACACCTCTTGGAATTCAAATGTCCAATCACTAAAGGCATTACAGTTACCCACAATCCCCTTGGTGCTTGCTCTTGGTCTAGGTATTGCTCCAGTGTAGTAGTATCACATGTTAAATCAATTTCCTTACAAAGCAGTCTCTCAAGTTTAACAAAGGCTGTGCCAGTGTCACCTGTAGGGATTGTTGTGTGTCAGCTCCTGTAAGCTGTTCCTTTGCTCTCTGTCATTTACTTGATAGTCTCTTGACCTTCTCCCAGCAAGAACATCCTACATTCTCCAATGTGGTTGCCTGTTCTGATTCTAGCATTGCTTACAAGCACAGTATCCCTCTGGTGTTCAAGTACCATTTGATCAAATGGTTAGAAAGGTAATGTTGGGGGTGGTCACGTGATGGCTGGTTACTGGCAGGATGCATTTGAATTGACTCCTGACTCGGGGTGATTAAACGTAGTATTTTAGCCAGGCAACCCCATCTTAAACCACAGGTATTTTGCTGTAAGTGCTCTCCGCTGGTCACATGACTGACTTGTGCTGCTATTGATCATTTTATGGCTATTAACTGACTGAAATTGATACTGCATCCTAAGCTGAACAAGCTGCAGCTCGACAGCCTCCTCCAAAACACCACAAAGAAGATCTTCTTTCTTCAGGGTTGCCGAATCGATGGAGCCACATTCTCTGACTCTTTTCGCCAAAGATCTTGCCACTATCAAAGAAGCTTTACTTGAGCTGGTAGCCAAATTCAGAACAATGAAGCCAAGTTTAGAATCTCTCAGCGGGCACATTACTGATTTGGAGGTTGGCATCGTGTCGCTGGAAGAGCGAGCACAAAAATGGAGCCTGAACTTATTGATTTGAGGGAGAAACTCTTGAGGATGGAACAGCAGCTTGATGACCAAGAATCTTGCAGCCAGTGAAATAACTCGATTATCACTAGTATACCGGAGCGTGCAGAAGGCACCAATCCGATTCTTTACACCCAGCAACTTCTGGAAAAACTGGTCGGACCTTCCCCATATGGCTCCAGCTACATAATTGAAAGGCGCACAGATCCTTCAAACCTACCCCCCACCAGGAGAGAAACCAAAATTCTTATTTTTGGCTTTAAAACTTCAGGATAAGATCCATATTCGTCAAAGTCCGTGAAAAAGTAATTGTGATGGGAGGGCTCCCAAATCTATGTGTTTAGTGATTTGAGCCTGGGAATTGGAAACCAGCAAAAGGCATACAATGAAATAAAGAGCAAGACTTATGCTGCTGGGATTCATTTTTATTTAAGATACCCGGCTACTCTTCTTGTGAATACAAGTGCAGGTGATCTCTGATTTAAGTCTGCAGCAGAGGCACAAGCCAACTCTCTACATAGAAACATAAAATTTGACAGCAGATAAGGACCACTTGGCCCACCTAGTCTGCCATTTCCCTACCTAATGGATAAGCTGAAGATCCTACTTAACCAACAGCCTACTTCCTCCTAAACCCCACTAGAATTGCCTTGTGTCTGTCCAATGCATTCTTGAATTCCCCACTGTGTTTGACTCCACTATCTCCTCAGGAAGGCCGTTCCATGTATCCATAACCCTCTCTGTGAAAAATTCTTCCTCACTTTACCTCTGAACCGTCCCCCTGTATCTTCAAATTGTGCCCCTTGTTCTTGCACATCTCTTTTTTGAAAGATGCTACCCTCTTGGACTTTGTTGATTCCCTTGAGGTACTTGAAAGTTTTATCATGCCCCCTTTCCTCGAGGATATACATATTAAGCTCCTTTAATCTCTCTTTGTATGTCTTCTGTTGCAGACCATGCACCATTTTAGTTGCCCTCCTCTGGACTGCCTCCATTCTGTCTATGTCTTTGTGGAGATGGGGTCTCCAGAACTGCCATAGTACTCCAGATGGGTCTCACCAACTGTCTGCACAGAGGGATAACAACTTCTGTTTTCTACTGGTGATACCTCCGCTATGCATCCCAGTATTCCACCAGCCCTCCTTACTGCCTTCTCACATTGCTTGCCCACCTTTAGGTCATCTGATATGACTACCCCCAGGTCTCTTTCCATTTTTGTTGTTGTTAGTATCTCACCCCACCCCATTGTGTACTCTTCCCTGGGTTTTTGTTTCCCAGGTGCATTAGTTGCACTTCTTTGCATTGAATCTAAGCTGCGATACATTTGACCATTCTTCCAACCTTGCCAAGTCCCTTCTCATCCTTTCCACCCCACCTTCTGTATCGACCCTGTTGCAGATCTTTGTGTCATCTGCAAAGAGACTTACTTTTCCTTCCAGTCCCTCCACAATATCACTTATAAAGACATTTGTCTTGCTAAAGACTAGGTAGGCCATGTCCACAGCCCTCCCTGATCTACTACTTTGGTCACCCAGTCAAAGAAATCAATTAGATTCCTCTGACACAACCTTCCGCTGTGAATCCATGCTGCCTTGGGTCCTGTGCCCTCTGGCCTCTAGATACTCAACAATTCTTTCCTTCAGAAGTGATTCCATCATTTTGCCTATCACTGAGGTCACACTAACAGGTCTGCAGTTTCCTGCCTCTGCCTTGCTTCCACTTGTGTGACGTGCATGCAGTACTCCAGATGGGGTCTCACCAACTGTCTACAGAGGGACAACAAGTTCCTGTTTTCTGCTGGTGATGCCTCTCACTATGCATCCCAGTATCCCGCCAGCCCTTCTCCTTCTATCCAAGCTCTCTCAAGAAGGGCTCTCAAGCATGGTCACCAGTTGGTTTCACTCAAACCTGATAGGCCGATCCCAATCTGTCAGAATTGGCAATGCCACTTCTGCTTCCATTCCAGTTACCTCTGGTGTTCCATAAGAGCTCAGTCCTTGGCCCACCCGTTCTCCATTTTCCTCAATGACCTGTCCTCTGTCTGCCCACACCCATCCATTCTCATGTATGCCAATGATACAGTACTGTACACATCTGGCCCCTTGTCCTCTGATGTAGCAACCAGACTGCAGCAGGACTTCAGTGCAGTCCAGTGCTGGTTTTGCTCCAATCAGCTTTTCTCAATAACAGGAAAACCATCTCCATGACCTTGGCACCGAGGCAGAGACTTTCAAGGCTACCTCCACCCTCCTTCCACCCCTGGATGGGACTACTCTTGAGACTTGCACCTCCTGCAGATATCTTGGGGTCTGGCTTGACCAGCACCTAGACTTCTCCACACACACACTGATGCCATCCTCAAAAGCTTCACCCAAAGTAAGGTGCTTTGTATTGCAATCGTGGTAGCATCCACTGCCGGCTCGACATGCAATTGTGCAGAGGATGGGTCTCCCCATATTCAAATATAGGGACATAGTCTACAGTGCCACCCCAAGTCCTCCCTAGCCAGACTGGACCCCTATTCCATTCCTTCTGTCATTTTGCTCTTCACTGTCCTAACACTCATCATCGTGTCCTGTACCACAACTTAGACTTCCTCTCGCTTCAGAACGGCGTCTCTCCCATAATGCCTGCCTCACAGCCAAATACTGGATGCAGTCCCTCCTCTATATCTCACCTCAGTCCTCTCGGCCCATACACCCCAGGGCTGTGCATTAGTGAATAACGACTTGCGCCAACTGGCCATTCCACTCATGTCAACTGTGGCAGGTCAGGCAGCTTTCAAGTATCACATGCCTAAACTCTGGAACTCACTCCCACTGGATATCCAGCATGCCTCCCCCAGTCAGCACCTTAACTCCCTTCTCAAAATTGCACTTCTACCCCAATTGCACATGCCCCCATGGAGTTCATTATTACGTCCAAAACCATTTGAAATAGGGCCTAACCCCAACCATGTTTTATCCCTAATTTTGCTTGCCACATGTACATTTTGTTGCTGCAACAGAACCTGCAATCATTCTTCTGCCATGTGCCATATACAACCGCCTATTGTAACTGCACTCTACCCTGTTATTGCTTGTCTGATATGTTATCTTTAAATTAGTTTTTGTGTATCATATGAGTTTGAATAGTCATTGGTCTTGTATAAATGCCTATTTTTATGCACTCTACACTGTATGAGAATCTGTTATCAGTATGTTAATTCTTGAAATGAGATGGACTATGTATTTCTGTCTGCACTCCTCTCCCCCACCCCAGGGTGCATCTGGAATCAAACAGTAATCTGCTCAGCATGCCTTCCTGGTAAAACCTTTAAATAAATAAAAATAAATCACATCCGCCCTCCTCCAGTCCTCAGGTACCACCCCATCCTCCCATGGTTTGTTAAAGAGGGTAGTCAGTGGTGTCACTAGTTCTACCTTTAGTTCTTTTAAGAATTCTTGGGTGAATCCCGTCAGGCCCCATTGCTGTGTCCACCTTCAGTTTTAAGAGTTCTTTCAGAACCCTTTCTTCTGTGAATGGACCAGTATCAACCCCTCTATCCAGAGTGTTCAATTGTTTGGTTTAAGTACCTCCCCTCCTCTTCTTTTGTGAATACTGAGCAGAAGTGTTCATTATCCCAGCTTTTCACTGTCACCTCTACCCACATTCCTTCCCTTTATTAAGCCTCAGTATCTGTCCTTTGGTCATTCTTCACTCTGTGATGTACCTGTAAAAGGTTTATCCCCTTCTTAACAGAGTTGACTATCTTTTCCTATGTTTGGGCCTTTGCAATTCTGACTGCCTTCCCTGCCTCCTTCTACTTTGACTGATATAGTTCTCTGTTCTGCTCCTTCTGTGTTTCCTTATATTTCCTGAATGCTATCCTTTTCTCCTTAACCTTCCTGCCACCTCTTTTGAGAACCATAGTGGCATTTTCTTTTGTTTTGCTGATTTGCTTTACACAAAAGCTTGTTGCCTTTGTGCTGACTTAGCTACTGAAAACCGTGAGGTGACCCTTTTCCATTTGCACTGAATATTGGACATATTAGTATGCTTTGCCTCTTGTTTTGAGTTTCTGTACAAATGGATAAAGGCACAATGGGGCTTGAATTTGTTGCCATCCCTGTAATGGTGCTAATCCGGTTTGTTTCTTCAGAATAAAGACTAAGATGGATGGTAGATCCTTAATCCTTATTTGGTTGCAAGATGTGTTACAAGGAAGAATTTTCATCTTGGACTTATAGTTCTTCAAGCCATACTTTGGACTCTCATTATTTGGGACACTGTTTGCACATTGTTTTTTGAACCATAACTGTCGATGGTCCCTTTTTTTTTAAGATCCTCTGAGTCTGGCCATCAATGGAACAATGGACAAAAGTGCTCTCTCTGTGAGGCAGGCTGTTTGTTTACCCTTTCCTCTACTGATGCCATCTCATCAGTTTATCTAATTGAATGTTTTCTTTGTCCTTCTTTCCGTACAATCACCTAAGGACCTCTCTCCTGCTTCTTTGTTTACATCACTGTGTTATTTGGTGGTCTCCTCTGCACTGTTCTCTTCAGGCCTCCTTATACTCTCTTAACAATTCTTCATCATATCACTGCTCTCTTTCATAGCTTGTCCTTTGCAGATTCATGTGTAAGTTCTGTGGTGTTTTTCTTTTCCTCATGCATTGTTCCCTTGACTTTTCTTGACTTTACTAATTGTAATTCCTTTGTCTTTCTTTTCAGCTTCGTTTACCATCTTTCTTTTGGCACTCACTATTACTTTTATTATTTTTGTTCTCATGCTTTCAAAAACCAGCACTGGGTTTGAACCCACTTCAGTTTGTAAGGTTTTTGAGTGTTGGTTCTGATTGTTATTGATGTTACAACCACTACTTCCAAATTTTTAAGATGGTACTTTATTGAGATGTACTAGATTTCTTATCTTTCCTATTTAGTATTTGATTTTTTATTTGCAATTTATGATGGTATGCATGGGTGCTATATATCTTTTACTGTGAAATTTGACATTTCACCTTCCTGGAGCCAATGGGTGCATCCTGGTACCTGCCTAGACCTGACTGTGGGAGCGTAGTCTGAAGACCAGGAGTAGTTCTGGTGCACAAGAGGGCTACTTTTGTATATAGTTTCCTTCAACTGTTTTGGGTAGTTTATCTTGAAATTTTTTGGGGGTGACTGCAAGTGCTGTGAACAACTGTGTCTTTTCTTGGCTTTTATGTCTAGACTTGGGTGAGTGCATTTCATAAATTTTTCTTATACAGATGTCACATAGATTTAAATTTGTGACTTGGACTATAAAAGGAGCACGGCTGAAAATTAGGAGATACCAAATTATAAAACATTTAGCCCACTATGAGGTTCACATAGGTTTTACAGGAAATCTTTTGTTGTCATCAAAAGTTCTCTATTCTGTCGACAATACATAGGGCAACATATGGTGCAGGAGATAGTGTTAAGCAACTGGGCATCATTATCCTCATTGCTAGACCAGTACCTTTTACCCTTATAAATGTGGTAAATGATCCGCGAGGTCATTATAATTTTGTCCATGATCATTTAGTGCAGACTGAAGTTCTATTGGGTACCATCTATTGTCCCAATATGGATACCCTTCATTTTTTTAATATTTATTTTTCTATTATTTGAGATACAATATAGTTCAAGGTTATACAGGGTATCTGTAGAAAAATACATCTTTTAGTATAATACAATGATATTCGATCTCTTTGAATAAAATACATAAATTCCACTCTAATCAATGCTACAGGGTATATCCAGGAACTGTATTGCCAAATGTTTCCGCTAGAGTATATCCCAGTGATATTAAACCACCTATATCCCCACCTCAGTTCCCAGACCAAGGTATCTGTAGGTCTATATCCATTCTCTATTTGTAATAAAATAAAATTTATCATGGGACAAATGTGGGGTCTCTAGCTGAGTTATAGAATACCCAGGTTCACCATCTTATTTCAGATCTTCTCCTTATCCTATAGCCTCTGCACACATTCGTTCCAAAAGATAATATTCAAGGATCATATCATGCCACATCTTAATTTGTGGAATTTTGGATTGTTGCCAAAGCCTAGTTATCACTTTTCTAGCCATTAAAAGGAAAGTAAAAATAAGGGTACCTTTGGAGTTCTAAGACCTTCAGGTGGGATTGACAGTATAGCTAGTTCCGGGGTAAGTGTTAAGCCTGGGTCAAATATATTTTCAGCTCTTGCTCAATCTGCTTCAGAATGTCTGAATTTTACAACAGTTCCAGAAGATATGAACGTGATCGGCAGACTGTACTCCACACTGCCTCCAACATTCTGCTCCCACCTTTGGAAATATTTTTGCTAACCTAGCTGGGGTATTGAAATAACACATATATGACTTCTATGTGAATTCATGCCAATAAGGGCTAGGGATACCTCAAGGAGGGTGAGTGAACATGAGCCAACTTTCATAAGTTATGTCAGTAGTCAGTTCTCTATTCCAGGCTCATAGAACTGTCTCTGAGGTCTCCTGATCATGTTTCCTAAGTCCCTTATATATGTTCCCAATTATATGTGCTTGCATATTTCCTTGTATGGCATTAATCATAATATTTAAAAAATGGAGAGGGCTTGTCAAACCGGTTTTAATCGGTGCTTAGATTGGAGATAGTCTGTACTTGTAAATATCTGTAAAAATCTCTGCTATCAAGGCCATATGTCCTCTGAAGGGATGCAAAACGACCACCCCTGAGGTCAAGGAACTGATATGAATGAGAGGCCACCCATACCAATTTCTAAAAGTTAAGTCTAAATGTACTGGGAGAAAATCTGTTTCTGTCATTAATAACCTTAAATAATAGAACATGGGCTCCATAAATGGTCTGAATCTTACTTTATACCAGAGGCATATAATTTGTCTTGCTCCTGAGTAAAAGCTTGACATATTTGGTGGGGGACTAATGGGGCAAAGAGAACTTGTACTGGGTCATGAAGTCATTGATCAAGCATTCGATTGTCTTCCAGGGTGGATGAAGATTTGGGTTAATCCATGTCAAAATCCTTGTTATTCCCACTGCTGTAAGCTTATAGTTCCAAATTTGGAACATTCAACCCTCCATGTTCTTTGGCAACTGCAGGATGACCATCGGATCGTGGCCTACAGCCCTCCATACAAATCTGGACAAAATCTTATTCTATGAATTGAAATACATTGGTGGGGAAAGTCAGGTATAGTCTGAAATAAATATAAAAGTTGTGGCAAAATATTAGATTGAATAGTCTCAATTCTAGAATAGAAGGAGAGTTTGAGCTGAGACCACTATGAATATCTGCTTCCAAGGCTTGGGTTATTGGTTCATAATTTATCAAAGTTAGATTATGGATCCGTAAGGAGGTTAACACCTAAGTATTTTAATTTTGTGGCTCACCATTTAAAAGCATATTTTGCCTTAATTGCTGTGAGGAATAAAATTAAATGCCAAGACCTCTGTTTTTGAGGTATTGACTGCATAGCCTGAGACTGCTGTAAACTACTCCAATATCTGCCATGTTTTAACTAAAGTCTCTGGTTCTGTCAAAGATGGTAACATGTCATCTGCGTGAAGTGACATGGAGTAGTTAATACCCTAGACTCACCCTCAAATCGCCTCTACTGCTCGAATCCTTATTACCATGGCTCTATATATAGAGCAAATAATTGGGGAGAAAGGGACACCTTGTCTGATGTCACATTCTAGTCTAATTGGTGCTGACAAGGAAGAGTTCACTCTGATATAGGCCAGGGGTGGGTATAAATATTACCAAGCCATTTGATAAATTCTGCTGGAAACTCAAATAAAGCCAATACTTGCCACAGAAACTCCCAGAGTACCTGATCGAATGCCTTATAAGCATTTAGACTAACTACTACCACTGGCAGTGAAGTTCTAGAAATATGGTAGATCAAGAGAAGAAAGCAAGTGTATTGATGGCTTTAAGACTTTGGAAACAAAAAGTTCTAGATTAATCCCTTTATGCGTTACTTTGGACCAGTCACTTCAAACACATCCCAGGGCTATAGCCCATGAATTTTATTTATATTATAAAACTTTGTGTGGATTCCTTCCTCTTCCCTTCTTAAGATGATATCAGAGACTACTTAGCGACATTCCTCTTGTCTTCTCTCACAGATATTCAGCAAAGTATCTTGACTCCATCCCATTTCTTCAGGAGAAGTACACAACGCCGTTGCTTGTTAACCTTGGACAAATCACTGGGCCCCAATGGATTTACATCCAATTTTATAAAACCTTTGCCGAGGAATTGACCCTGTTTAACTCAGGTATTGAATGACATTTAGAGAATGACATTTCTGATGCATCCTTTGTGGAGGCCATTATTGTGCTTCTTCCTAAACCAGGCAAAGACTTAGAACATGTTGTTAATTATTGCCCTATTTCCTTATAAATCAGAATTTGAAATTATTGAGCAAAATTTTGGCACTGCACTTTAATAAGGTTTGGGGCCACTTCATTGGTTCTGAACAGGTAGGTTTTATGCCTACTAGATCAGCCTCAGATCATCTGCCTAATTGGCACATATTTTTCAACGTCCAGAGACCTAGATTTCCTGAAAGCATTTGACAGAGTAGCATGGCCTTTTTGTTTACAGTGTTGGAGAAGTTTGTTTTTCTAGTTCCTTTATTAAATGGATTCAAACACTCCAATCTTCAGTTAGAGGAAAGTGGGAGAAGCTTCTAGCTGGATGCTGAGAGAGTAAGAGACTTGAAAGATATTCTTAGCTGGTTTTCTGTGTGTTTTCAGCAGACAATTTGGTGTTTGTGTGTGTTTAAAAGCTGGAGGCTGGGAGGGTAAGTAGACTGGAAAGTTTTTCTTAGCTGGTTCTGTATGTTTCTGGCAGACTATTCGGTGTTTGTGTAGGTTTAAAAGTTGCTATCTGGCCTGTAAGTGCAGGCATCATGTTACAGGGGATTAGTGCTGTTTGAAGGTAAGGTGGGACTCGAACTAGGTCAGTCTTCAGTTAGGGGGAAGGGAAGAGCTTCTAGCTGGATACTGGGAGAGTAAGGAGACTTGAAAGATGTTCTTAGTTGGTAGTGCTTGGAGGTGCAGTGAGGGGCAGACACAGGGCTGATACACTCTTGTGAGAGTCAGATGTGGCCCTAATCCCACCCTCCCCACCCTCCCTCCCCAGAGCTCAGCTCCTTTATGAGGAACACCTGCCATGCAATTGGAGGAAAGGCTTCAGGTATAGCTCATGTAGTTCTAGCCATGGGGGTTGGGTGCAAGGGCTGGAGAGAGAGCATCTTAAAGGGAGTTGTACACTTGCCCTATACATTTACTGTGTAGTACTGCACCTAGTAACGGGGTACCTATTTACTGTGGGACTGTATCTAGGATTAGTGGGTGACCTGATTAGTGGGTAGGGTGTATCTTGGACTAGTGGGGAACCTGGTTAGTGGGTGACCTGATTAGTGGGTAGGGGTGTATCTTGGACTAGTGGGAACCTGGTGGTTCACCCAAGGAAACTTACTTGGAGGGATGGGACCACATGTCATTAGGGCCGGCATCTTTGGGAGGGTGGTGGGGTGCTCAGGGTGTGGGGTGGCCATGATACTGGACTGGGCTTGGAAGTTTGGTGGTTGCCCAGTGTGCTACCAGCTGGCACAACAGGGAGGAGGATGGGGGGATTAGGGAGACAGCTGGAGGAAGGGAGTATGGTTGGGGAATAGGGCAGGGGATCTCCACAGGGTTGCACCAAGCACTAGGGGTGGGGGCATATGGAAAAGAATGCAGGGAGTACTCTGGGGTCACATAAGGACCCTGACAGAGGGGGCCCAAAAGGAGGATACTACCAAGGAAGCAGGCAGATATCTGGGAACCCTCACAGAGGGGGTCAAAGGAGGACATTCTCAGGAAGTAGGCAGATGGCTGGGGCTGGACAGAAGTAAGCAAGGGGAGAGGTGGATCGGACCTTAGCTCATTAACAGCTTCAATTCTCTTCTTCTGCTTGAGGATGAGGGGTGATGTAGCCATGATGGGGCAGTTAGAGATGGAAAGGTGGGGGCAGGAGGCAGGGGCTGGATAGCAGAAAGAACAGGGGAACTTGGAACATAGGAAAATGGGGGCAGTGGTTCAGAGCAGGAGGAGGAGGGGTAGGGAGGAAAGTGCAAGGAGAAGGACCAGTTGGGAGGAAAGGGCAAGGAGACGGGACCAGAAGTACAAGGAGGATACAGTAAAGGCAGCTGAAGGTTTATGCCAGGGGAGCATGACAGCCAAGGAGGGGCTGAACGGAGACAGGAAGGAAGGGAGGATGAGCCAGGCAAGTTTAGCAGATGGGGAAGGACCAGTTGCGAGCAGTGATGGGGAAGCAGGGTACAAAGGATACTCAGGAGGAGGAGGAGGCATGGGATCGGAGGAGGGTGGCCAGGAGTAAAGGAGGGAGGCAGGGGCACCCTGATAGGGAGGAGCAAAGGGCCTGCTGGGAGAGGGCCAGTAGAAAGGATGAGGGACATGGAAGGGATGGAGGAAAGGCGGTCAGAGTGCTCCTGTTGGAGATTCCATGATCAGGGGTATTAAATGGGATAGGAGGGAAGCCTGCCTGGTTAGAACAAAATGCTTCCCTGGACTAACGGTGCACAAGGCCAAGCATGAGGTATATCAGCTGACAAGGATTGTGGAGTTCCCGGACATACTGGCCCACCTGGGTACCAATGACATTGAGGGAAATAGTGAGCTAGAGATACAGGCAAGGTTCAGGAAGCTCTCCAGGGTCTGTCATCTGCCAGCTATGCCAGGGTCTGACATAGGATCGCGATTCCTTCTCAGAAATCCTGCCAGTGCCAAGGGCAAGTGAGGAACACAAGAGGAAGATTAGGGAGATAAACCAGTGGCTCAGGGAGTGGTGTGAGGCCAGAGGGTATGGGTTGATGGGGGATTGGGGAGACCTGGGAGGATAAGGGGCTGTATGCTAGAGATAGGCTCCATCTCAATTTGGAGGAGGAACTCCTAAGTTGAAAATAGAGGTTCATTGGTGAAAGGTGGGTTTTAAACTTGTGAAGGGGAGGATAGGAGAACAGGCTGTCAAGAGGGTCCGATAAGGAGGACTCTGTGTCCACCCCAGGGAGCTGGAGGAATGTGGGAAAAGGCCAACTGGTAAGATGCTGACGGGAAGATGGAATCCCATGGGAATGCGAGCAGGAAATGGAAGTATACAGAAAGGGTGGAAGGTAGTCCTGCTAAATGCCAGGAGCTTGGGCAATAAAATACCTGAGCTCAAGCGATGCTAACTGAAGGAATGGTGGATGTGACAGTGGTCACTGAGACCTGGGCCACCGCAGGACATGACTGGGACCTGAACCTGGAGGTTACACCATGTTCAGGAAGGACGAGGGGAAGGGAGGAGGTAGCAATAATAGTCAAAACTGCATTGGCATAGGAGAAGTGGAGGCAGAGGGAACTGTAGAGGCAATTTGGGTCACCTTGATAACAAGGGGAGGCAAGAGAGTAAAAATAGGAGTGGTGTATAGACCCCTGCGCTGGTGGAGGAGCTGGAGGAGAGTTTGGTGGCAGATGTTGGGAGACACTGCAGATTGGGCAGGAAGGGTGGTGGTGTTGGGGGACTTAAACATGCCAGGAACAGACTGGGAGACTATGACTTCCTCAGTGGCCAGGAACAGAGGTTGTTGGATGTCTTTCGGGAGCGTTCCTAACTCAGCAGGTGGCGGAACCGACCAGGGAGGCGCGGATACTGGATGTGGTCTGGCAGACAGTGACCAGATTGGGGGCCTGGAGGCAAGGGACCCGTTGATGGGGGCGACCATGCCACGGTCTGGTTCTGCCTGGACCTAGGAGGGTAGAAGGCTGCACAAAGGCGGAGGTAACTGACTTCAGGGGTGGATTTCAAGGAAATAGGAAGGATCCTAAAGAAGCATTTGGATGGGATTGGGCCAGACATGGGCGTGACAGTAGGTGGGAAATCATCAGGAGGGTGCAGGATGCTACCAGCACCTGTGCAAGCGTAAGACGAAAATGCGGTAGGGCCCGTAAAACCCTGCTGGTGGACCAGGGAGGTTCAGGAGGTGGTGAGGAAAGAAGGCGGTTTATAGGTATTTCAAGTGCTCAGGGTGAAGGGATCGAGATCTGACTGATGGCAGAAGGGCCACTAGGGTAGTGAGGGCGCCAAGGCAAGGAAGGAGCAGAACCTGGCCAGGGAAATTAGGAGCGGAACAAGGAGTTCTTTAGATACATTGGGAAAAATGAAGAGTGAAGGGCAGATTAGCAGGATTAAAACAGGGAGGGATGGGCACAAAACCTGGGGAGAAGGCTGAGGTACTAAATGAGTTCTTTGCCTCAGTTTCACCAAGGAAAATGGAGGGCTGCATCATACATGGGAGGAGATGGTGAAACTGAGGAGGGACCCTTGCTGATCGGCGGGTCTGGGGAGAGGGCCATCACTGGCAGGATGGGGAAGACAAAGCAGGGGATGAGGTAGCAGAGGTGGAAATCATGGCAGAGAGGTGAGGAAGCCCTCAGGTCCCTTAAGACAGAGAAGGCACTGGGGCTGGATAAATTACATCCCAGAGTGCTGAAGGAACTGGCGGATGTCCAGGCGAAACCTCTGGCAGGGCTTTTCAGCATCTCTGAGGACAGGTGGGTGCCCCAGGACTGGAAGGTGGTGAATATAGTGCCTATCCACAAGGGGGGATCAAGGAGGTGGCAGGGAACTACAGGCCCATCAGCCTGACATCATTGGTGGGCAAGGTGATAGGGGCATTGTCAAGGAGAGCCTGGGGGCACCTAGAAAAGTCGGACTGCCTGGATGATAGACAGCATGGATTCACCTCAGGAAATCGTGTCAGACAAACCTTGTGGAGTTCTATGACTGGGTGACGAGTGCCTTGGACCTGGGTAGACCGGTGGACGTCCTCTATCTTGACTTCAGCAAGGCGTTTGACTCTGTTTCTCACGGGGGCTTGTTGAATAAGCTGGGAGAAATGGGGTGGGAACCACATGATCAGATGGATAGGCAATTGGCTCCAGGACCAGGTGGCGGGATAGTCTCATCCCCAAGGAGGGTCATTAGTGGGGTCCCTCAGGGATCAGTCCTTGGGCCCCTCCTGTTCAACGCCTCGTCTCTGACATAAGGAAGGGTATCAGGAGTGAGATGAGTCTCTTTGCGGATTACTCAAAACTGGGGGCGGTGGTGGATGGGGAGGAGGGAAGGGTGGCCCAGGGGAACCTAGAGGCTCTGGAAGGTGGTCTAGAAAGTGGAAGCTGAGGTTCAATGCAGGGAAATACAAGATACTGCATCTGGGAGCCAGAAACCCGGGCCAAGTGTACACCCTGGGGATGTTACAAGTCTCAATGGCTGAGAGGGACCTGGGGGTGGTGGTGGATGTCAAGATGAACAACTCGGAGACTTGTAGGAGGGCAGCGCCAAAGCCAGCAGGATGCTGGGATGCATCACTAGGGGATCACCTCCAGAAGGAAGGAAGTGATACTCCTCTGTATAACTTCTTGGAGAGGCCGCACTTAGAGTACTGCTTGCAGTTTGGAGGCCACACTTAAAGAGGGACATTGAACTCCTGGAGAGGGTCCAGAGGAGGGCAACTAAAATGATCTGAGGTCTGGGGACAGACCCTATGGGAGAGGCTCGAAGAGTTAAATATGTACACATTGGAAGAGAGAAGGGACCGGGGGCACATGATAGAGGTCTTCAGGTACATGAAGGGGTTAAATAGGGGAGGAGCAGTCAGAGTGCTCTGAAGGAAGGGGAGCAATTAGAGGGCATGGGTGGAAGTTGGAGGGGATTCAGAGGAAAAAGGAGGAGGAGGTGCTACTTCACTGAGAGGGTGGTAGACCCTTGAATCGCTGACCAGGGGCTGGTGGAGGCAGAGACGGTGGAGGGGTTCAAGAGGGGTGGGACAGGTACAGGGAAGGGTTCTGGAAGCAAAGTCCTGTGCAGCAGGAATATCTGGGACTGGGAAGACAGAAGCCAGAGAGGGTGAGGGGCAGTAGGTCAGCTCCCAGGGTGGGGGCTGACCAAACAACAAACACAAAAGACTGTTAGGCCTATTCTGCTGGCATTTTAGTATGTTAGTGTGTTGGTACTCTGTGACCAGCCCTCTGCCAAAATATATTGTAACTGAGTTATTTCCCCATCTTTTGTTTTACGTAGTGGTACCAGGCAGGGTGTCCCCTCTCCCCTTATTTAACCTATACTTGAAACCCCTCATTTCTAAAATTGGCTTCATCCCTCAATCTCTGGTATTCTTGTGGAAATACCAAGTGTAAATTGATTGTTTAGGCAGACGATATATTACTCCACCTCGCATCTTACGTCAACTATACCAGTGATTCTGATAGTACACACACCTTTGGCGACTCACTAATTATAAACTTAATATTAGTAAAACAGTGGTTATACCCTTACTAAATATATACAATGGGTGGGCATAGAACCATATGGTTTTATTTGAGTTCCTCCTCTCTAAGATATCTAGGGTAGAACTCCTCTGGATCCCTTCAGTCTCAACAACGTAATTTGGATACTTGAATTTCTATTATAAAAGGGATTTGGGTGGTGGTGCCTCCTACCCCTGACATTGTGGGGATGGATAAATATAGTGAAGATGAATGTTCTTCCTAGGTTGTTCTACCCTGCAAATGGTTTAAAATGGTGCACTCGATGGTTTCAAGATTTATTTGGTCTGGAAAACCAGCCCGTTGAGTACTCCTAACTGGTAGCCCATTAAGCTTTGGGAGGCCTGCAAGTGCCAGACTTTAAAGTGTATTACTGAGCTATTCACTTGAATAAACTTCTGCAGTGGCTTCACTCTTTAGACCCTGACCTTTTGTATACATACACACCTGTGGCTCACCATAGAGACAGATCAAATTTGAGCATGGGGTCTCCCCCCACCTCAGCTCTTATATACCAAATTTACAAATCTCCCTCTTATAGTGCGTCAGTCAGTGGTTGTACTTCTCTCTGTCTTAAAACAAGCATTAACAGGCCTCTCCTTAATCTATCCTGGGATGTTTCCCAGCCCCTTATTCAGAATTTTAACTTTACAATTGAGGTAAACCTCTTCCGTCTGGCTGGATGCCACACCTGGACATTATTTCTGTCTCTAATTTATCAGAAGGCCATTTTATTCCATTCCCCCAACTACAAGGAAAGTTCCAATGGACAGATAATTTAGTTTTCAAATATTATCAACATGCGGTGCAACGTCATATGGGTGCCCCACCATGGAAACATTCCTGTGAACCTCTTCTCTTCTCTTTTCCTTAAGGACTGAGGCATTATCCCTCATGGTATCTCTAAATTATACAGTTCTTTTGATAAGCAATGTAAGTACTGGCAAGAGCTCTTCCTGATTTGGATTTTAACTGGTCTTTAATATGAAGTCTGCACTAATTACTGTACATCATCCAAGACAGGGTTCGTCTGATGCAATTTTATCTTACACAATTTATATTGCTCTCCTTATAGACTGTATAGAATGGGAAGGTCTGACCCTAAGGTATGCTTTAGATGTGACTCTGATGACAGCACTCCAGTAATACATTTTGGGACTGCCTTCCTGTTTGTAACCTCTGGAATGAGATCAAACATAGGGCAGATCCTATTAGGCACTCACGATTATTTTACTCCCGAAATATGCCTAGTCAGACATTTTACCCCTGTTGTCTCTAAAGAACAAAAATGTCAAATTATGATGATCGCACTGTCAGTTAAGAGATTAGTTTTGCGACATTGGAAAGTCAGGACAACTTCATATATGTGGAATGGCTTTATGAACTTTTGAATAATCTCCGCTTGGAGAAGCTTATTGCCAATACACAAAACAGGCTTAGTACTTACAACAAAGATGGCTAAAATTACACACACTTTATATATCATCATAGGTATTTTAGCTTCTTTGATCCTTGGCTTTACCATTTGGTTTGTGGTGGCATAGGTTATGATTCCTGCAGGAAAGTCATTTTCCTACTTCTGTTCTTTTTTATAGCTATCTTGCCCTTGTAAGTAATTTTTTAGCCTATACTATAGTCACCATATTCCTTTCACCTACAGTAGTCCTACACAATCACTACTTTGTACACAGTTACTATTGTTGCTGTTTACTTGAATACTGTTTTGTTTTTCTTCAATATACAATAAAATAAACTTAATAAAAAAAAAGAAAGACGTTGGAGCTCCAGCAGAAATGCATGATTAAGCCTGAAGTGAGTTCCTCCTCTCAACACCACTTAATGGTGCCCGTGTTTCTGCAGTCCAAAGTGGCAGAAGTGAATACTAACTACAGGACAGGTAGGACCATGAAATCCATGGTGCTGGGCTGGTGCAGTGCAGAATTGAGCAGCCAGCCCACAATGTTCAACAGAAGGCCAGAAAACTCCTGCACCTACGAGGAGCCATAAACATCACAACACTGCTTGTAAGTACAAATTGGTGCTTCATTTACTGAAAAATCAAGAAAGAAGTGAAGGTGCAGGCTAGCTGCTGCAGAAAAAGCCTTGGTGCTTCAAGTACACAGACTCGTTGTCAGGGTCATTGGCCACAGGAGTCATCAAAACATTTTTAATATGCAAGCTCATACAGAAACATTTAAGCAAACTGTGTTTCATTTACACATCAATACAAAATAGTAAAGCTTAAACATTTCCAAAAAACTGCACTACAAATTCATGGTGCAAAAAATAGTGCAAGCAATTGAATATTTTCTAAGTCTGTGAATAAAGGCACTGTTCCTGAGAGCCTACAAGATAGAAAATGGGTAGCGTGGTCCATACAATCATTCCAACTTCAGACTGACAAATATACAGCCAAATGTACCTTCCCGATTCCAACAGAAGCTTAAAGAGTTTGGTGGGGGCACGTGCATGGACCTCGCTTCCCAGATGCTTTCAACAGAGTTCTGTGGTGGGACAGATTGAACCTCTGACAGCAGAGGCCCTGAGCTGCCTGGAGTGAAGCTCAGAGAACAGCGGAATGAATGTAATGAATGAGTGAATGACAGGCAACCAAGGCATATGCAGACCTTTAGTGAAGTACCAGGAGAGGGCCGTGGGTGCAAATAAATAAATAAACAAATAAATGTATTTTATCTTCCCTTTATTCTTTATTGCCAAGGACATTTGTCTGAAAACATGATCATTCACCTTTGACCTTGAACTGTGCAGGTTCAAAGAACAGAATTTAAAGCAGCAGTATGTGCTAGTAGGCACAAAAATGTTGTCATGTAGGTTTTTAGCAAAAATATATTTGTGACATCCTTAGGTTCATTCCGTCTTTCGGATGAGACATTAAACTGAGGTCCCACCTGCCTGTTCTGGTGGTAGTTCAGGTGGATGTTAAAGATCCCATGGCACTTATCGAAAGAGCAGGGGAGTTTTATTGAAAATACATCAAAAAACATAAGATCAACATATGTTTATACAACCAAAGAAAATCAACCATGCAATCAGTCTCTTACTAATATAACTTAACACCCCAAATCCCTTATTTATATTTAATAAAAACCTGTAATCCTTTCCACCATTTAAATACTTTTCTAGAAGTCCCAAAACATTTATCTTTCATATTAACGGATTTCATAGCTTCCATTATAAGTACAAGAAATGTTTCATATGACATAATTTTTTCTGCAGCACCCACTGGCATCTGGCCTGCCATAGATAATATTTCAAACAGCAAAAAACACAACTAACGTACCCCAGTCATAAGAGGCAAGAAGGTGGCGAAAAAACCTAAAATCAAGGTCTGATAGTCAAGCCTATGCAACCATGGAAACTATAGTTTAGTACTTGGAAAAACATAACCCTGAAGCATAAGAACATTTTAAGAAGAAAGTGATCCATAGTTTCTTCCATTGCTTGACACCGTAAATAAGGCAACATATTTCACCTATCATCGTATGCTTAGCATTCCTTTAACATTTAGTCTTCCATAAACTGAAACCACAACACCTCCCACATCTGAGAAGGGATCCTATGGTAATTCAATTGCTTAATAGCAAATTCCGTATAAAGAGGAACAATTAGCAAACTCAGGTTTACCTGGATACAATTTCCCAAGGAAAAAAAATAATCCAGCCCTTATATTATTTTTAACACACTGAAAGAAAAGGACCACTTAAACAACCTCTGAGCACAGGGTTTAAAAAACTGGGATATATGTACTTTTAGGATCTGTGGGGTAAGAGGTTCCATCAAACATCAAAAGGATTTGAAATTATTAACTTCCCATAACTGATGTGTCAGCACAGGAAAGGAGGATCAAAATTAAAATTCTGAGTAAGAAAGAGGCCACAAAAAATAGAGAGGATCAACCATGCCTAACCCCTTTAGAGATAGGGAGATAGGTATAGCACCGCTTAATAGGGTTAAGCCTACTACCCCAAAGCACTGAAAAAAACAAGCATATAGGCGAGTTTCAATGGCTAATGGAGGGGATATACCAAGGCTATATATACAGCCCAGGGATAATAAATTTCTTAATGACAAAAATCCTTTTTATTTTGGACAATCTCCATCCTTCCAGCTCTGGACCTTTGTTTCTGCCTTTTCAAAACAATTTCCCAATTATCCACTGGGAGATTATGAGCTCCAAAAATTATTCCCAATATCTTACATGGTGTAGAGGAAAAACAATATCTGACACCATAAACTGATCTTGGGTCACAGGCCCTAAAAGCAGGCCTCTGGATTTCCTCATATTAATTTTCGAATTAGAAACCCTCACAAGTATTAATACAATTTAAAACAATAGGAATTTGAACCACTTCAGTCAAAAATACAAATGTCATCTGCATAGGCTTGAACCACCACCGTATCTGTATAAATTCCCCAAATGCCTGGCAATCCATCCATTTGGTCTAATGTCCTAAGTAAGAGGTCAAGGAAAATGCATATAATAAAGGCTTAAGGGCAGCCTTGCACTTTCAAAGTTAACTGAAACTGGGGAAGAAGAGCGTCCCATAATAACAGGATAAACTAAAACTTTATTATATGTAACTTAGTCCAGTAAATAAAATCATAGGGTAGACCATATTTTCTAATACTGCAAATAAATATGGGCGAGATACCTATCAAAGGCCTCATTTTGGTCTAAAGACAGGATACAATGCCAATTAGGGAACCTATTTGAGAATTCAATTATTTCTCTAATAATAATAAGAGCAGACAAAATTCTCCTATTTGGAATACCACAAAACTGAAGAGGATATAATAATTTAGCAGACACCGATCTTAATCTATTATTCAATATTTGGGATAATATCTTGAAATCCAATTCAAAATAGTTATAGGTCTCCAGTTACTTAATTGTGTTCTATTCCACCCTTAAAATAAATATCAATAATCCTGCCGTGAACTGCAGTGGTAAACAGTGGACACTGTGAAGAAAAGAAAAGACCTTTTCAAGACAAGGAGCCAAAATATCACCAAATATTTAAAAAATTCATAGGACAAACCATCTAACCCTGGAGAAACCCCTCCCTTTAAGGAGGTCAAAACTTTAAGGATCTCTTGCTGGGATATATAATCAGCTAAATTATACAATTCCTGACCAGAGGGGAGTGATAGTAAAATCCTGCAAAACTGTTGAATAACATTATGTGGGACATCAAACCCGTCCTGTTCCTTTATGTGATCCTGAATAATAGAAAATAAATCTCCTGGGAGGTTTTGAATTTCCCTTCCTTATTTTGTAAAACCTCTAGTTCCGAAGAGTTAATTTTTCTCTAAAGGCCTCAAAGGGATCCCTGATGGGTTTTTGAGTACCAAAGAGAGTTCTGAGCATAGCGTCTGTGCTCTATCATACTGGCAGTCTCTCATAGCAGACTTGATAAGGATATTTGGTCAGAAAGATCACATCTAGAGATATTAGCATCAGAAAACAACCCTGAAGCTTCTTCCTTAGGGTTAAATATCATAAAATTTAGTATTAACTCTTTGTTTTCCATATTTTTGGAAAAATGTCCTAATATCATTTTTGTATCCACCCACCATTCCCATAAGTCCTCATATAAGTCCAAAACAGATACTCAGGCACACAATAAGGAAGATATACCTTTTATAACCCCTGGGTCCTGTAAAACCAATTATTAAGTTTCCATCTTGGTTTATTTATTGGTTTATGGGGGAATCACTAAAGGAAAAGTGATGAGTAAATGATCAGAAAATTCAGTAATAAGAGTTTTATGAACAGGAAAGGAAAGATTTTGGAAAAAAGGTAATCAATAGTGGATGTCAAGGGCCTCTTCTAAAGGTATAATTTAACCCTTGTTCTGATAACTCCTCTCATTCCTTAATCCTGCCAGGTTAATAATTCTCTCTAATGCTACAGTATCACAATACTTTTTTTCCCTGCCTTACCCCTACTAAACCCAGAAATCTCACAGTTAAAGTCCCCAAAATAATATAACAAGAGGTGGCCAAAAGGAGAAAAGAGCATTACACATAGCCACCCTTCCTGCTTTTGTCTGTGGCCCATAAACTACTATAAAGCGAAAGTCAGCATGTTTCCAAAACCCGTCAATTATAAGTAGTCTCCCAGGTATAAGGTCAATTAATTTTTAAGTGTAAAATTAAAGGAGCCAAAAGAATCCTATACCATCAGCTCTGTCCAAGCCAAAGGACTAATAGGATGGTCCCCAGATCCATTCGGAGTTTAAAAACGGCATTGATCCAGAGTGTCAACCCATGTTTCCTGTAAAAACAAATATCAAGACCAGACTGGTGGAGAGATGAAAAAGAGCAGTTCTTTGCAATTATTCAAAGACTACTACAATTTAAGGATCAATACCAAAAGAAGTCATAAACATTTAGGTTTTTCCTTTTTTTCCCTTTATAATCTGTGAAGATGGTTTACTCCCAGAGGATTGAGAGTGGGCAGGGTACCAGTATCCATGTCAGAATCCTGTTACAGTGTCAAGAATAGCATAAAATTTTCCATTTGAAAGTAGGAATTTCTAATTAAGTTTGGGGGAGGTTTTTAGGGGAAAGGGGTACCGTGGGGAAGGTTTAGAGCTTCTAGTAACTATTTTCTCGGCAGAATTAGAGCTAAGAGGTTTGATTTGTACTGGCTCTTGATAACAAACTGGAGAAATTCCTGGATGTTAAAAGGGTCCGGAGGGCAAGACCTATTTTGGAACTCAAGGAAGGGTTTGAACCTAAACCCTCTCTGTCTTCCACAACCTCCGCCTTCCTTGCAGGCGTGATGTGAACCTTTCTTCTGAATTTTAGAAAGAGCTTCATCCTGAGCCTTTCATTATTAACTCAGGGCTACCTACCAAGGCTTTGTTAGAAGCAGCCCAAGGGCAGTCCCTATACCGTGCCCTGATTCCTCACATAAATCACATTTCACTAGGTTAGCACACTGAAAGTTACCATGTCCAATTTCCCACAAATTTCACACCTAGTAGTGTCACAAGAACTAGAGATGTGTCCTATTCCACATTTATAACAAGCATGAGGCTGCCCAGTGTGAAGCACACGCCCCTATCTCTTCCTAAAGAAAAGGAGTTGGGAATATGTTTAATTTAGTTATTAATCTGCTGCAGTTTCACTTATACCTCCAACTGCCATTCAAAATAATTCAGAATCTAATACTGCCTCAGGCTACTTAAAACTTCACACTTCTGGGAAAGCCAAAGGAGATGTCTTCAGCGTGGACCCCTTCATTTCTAAACATTACAGTCACAAATTTAATCAATGATGGAGTGAGGGGGTAACAACGAGGGAGACCACAATGGGAAAATTTCAACTGATTATATCGTTGCCAAAATAAATCTAACAAGAATACAGATCTGAAGCTGACATAATTGTCTTCCAAATATTGATGAAGGCAAATACATCTTTAGGTGAAAACTGTAGAGATTCTTTTAGAAGAACTTCCCCACATACACTCGGTCAGGCCGTTCTGCCAGTCCCCTTTATAGCGTATCTGAACTGCGTTCCTTCGAGGTGCTGATTCTTACGATTGTGAGAAAAGATCTGACAAAAGAGGTCTAATGGGGGTCCTCAGAAGAATCTTTAGGGACTGTAACATCCACTACATTATCTGACATTACTTTCGCGGATGTGGAAGGAAAGATACTGTCAAAGTGTCAGTTCCAGTTCTTAATGGCTGAGAATCGGATATTTTCTTAGCGCAGGAGACCATCCGAAGGGAGTGACGACAAGGGAGAAACTGAAGGCCAGTCAGGGTCAGGGATCCATGTTCCCGAGGGTCTAATTTCCAGCCAGATTCTACTAGAGCTTTCTCCAGAGCCCAGTCCTTATCACTGTTTGTATCTTTAGTAGGGAGAGAAAATGCTTGTTGGATAAGTCAGAAGTAGAGACCTTCTGAGACAGTTTAATTTTAACTTCAGAATGCTGTATTTGTTTAAAGAGCAAATTCGATTAGCTGCTGTTAACGCAGCTCTTTTATTTTTAGCATATCCGGGATGACTTGTTTCTAGTTGAAAATGAGAAAGATGTAGCGTGAGCTTGGCTAGAGCGTCAGTCTGGTATACCAGCTCTTCTTGAACAATACTACATACTGTGCTTTGCGCTTGGTTCCTCCATCATAGAGTAACTAGAGCCAATCGTGAAGAGCTTTGTTTGCTTGTTGTTAGGCAACCCACTGGGAAAAGGAATAGTTTGAGTAAACAAAACATTAGATTGCAAAGACTGACCTTATAAGGTTTCTGTAGTAGTTTCAGCAGCGATAAGATCTTGACGAGGATCAGCTCTTGGCACTCACTACAACCAGCGATTCTACTGCCAGTCAACATTTCCTGGTGGCGCACTTGCTCTGCAAGGATTGCTGACATGAAGGGGTTCCAGACACAAGGGCGGCACCGCTGTTTGATGCAACTCATCATCCATTTTGACAAGACTGTCAGTCAATGCAACGCAAGTCCATTCGAGGAGAAACTTTTACCAGCATCGTCATGAATAATAACAGGAGATAACAAGTTTTCTGAAAATCCATGTGGTAAGGTAGTAGAACTTATCCGAAATTCAGGAGTAATTCTTTGAAAGAACAATCCGCCATAACTGTGGTAGTTTGAAGAGTAGATCTTTCTTGGTAGAAACCAATTTTCTGTTTGCAAAGGAAGAAAGCCTCTCAATATCGAGCCCAGAGGAGGGCTCACTCCCTGGCTCACATACATCCTCATCCTCCACCGATTTCTGCAGAGTGGCCATATCTGGAACAGCAGCCATCTTGGAGTCACCAGCAAAGGGTTCCCTCTGCTCACAGGAAGCAGAGCAGGGAATTTCCCAGTGCCCTGGCCAAATTTCCTCCATTCAAGAAAAATACCACCAACAGCTTAATCTGGTTCAAGGTCAGTTGGCATTCATCTGTATTCCCCTCCCCAGGTCGTGCCTGAAAATAGGCAGGATTTGTCTAGTACTTACCGGTCAACAACTAAATAAATAATCAGTATCTTTTAATTTTCTCAGATATGTTTTAACAGCTGTTATAGCTAATGTTGTAAGAATGACTCAAGTCATTAAAGATGGTGCCACTAGTACTTTTAAAATCCCTTCCTCGAGGTCACCTTTTGTCTCTACACTACAGGATTCATACTGTGGATGTATTTGCAGGGTGCTTGCACACATTTCTGATGGTTAAAGCACAGCACCCACCACAGTACTTAGTTTATTTATAGTGGGTGTGGCAGCTGCTTTTGTCCCCACCATGGTCCCTTGTGTGGGAGGAGCCAGGAGCAGCAGAATGACCATCCATGTGACTGACAGCTCAGTCCACCAAATGGCCTCTGTAACTCAACTTCCGTCATTTAAAAAGTTGCGTGTGTTCCCCATACTTGAATTCAGCCCCGTGTCCGTTGGCTGCTCCAACCCATGTGCTGTTATGCGGGGAGTAGCAAGATACTGATTCAGACATGAGGCTGCCCGACCAAGTAGCAAGATGAGTCGAATGAGTCAGGTGTGCACATCATTTGGTGATGCACCTAGAGCGGACTCATGCAAGAGTGTCTATAATAACTGGACTTCTTAAATGACTCCGCCCCAGGTCATGTCACTGAATGAAGTCTAGCCACCTCCTTGCTCCATCTGTTCTTCTCACTGGCAATCCATTGATACTGCTGCTCCCCATGAAACTGGGCATCGGGGGCAGCAAATGCAGATGGGGTGGACTTTGGAGCTGAGGGAACACAGCTGTGTCCCTAAATATTGAAACTTTTTTGTCAGGGGTAGGAGGGAGGATATACAAAGAGAGAATTCAAGTTAAAAAAAATTGGGTCACAAATCTGCCACCTACTGTGGAGATGAAGACTAGTGGCATCCCCGGCGGAAGATGGCTCAGTTCCAGTGTTGGATGTGGCAGGCAGGTTGAGTCTTCATCCTCCCTGCCTGTACCTCAATTCCCATTTTCTTACCCTCCCACCCTCTAGCAGGGATTGGTGTGCCAGCAGAGCCAATCCAGCCAATCCCTGCACTCTGTCTGAGGGTCCCTCCTGTTAGTTGCTGAACCCCTGCACCACTACCCTTGGTCACCAGGTGGCGGTATAGCAGTGTGTTACAACACCCTCCTTTGCCTGAGGAGGAGAGCCTCCTGCAGCATGCTCGATCCTACCTCCCCTGGCTGACACTGGCGTCCCAGCTTGTTCCAAAACACAGGTCATCAGTGCCAAGGCGGTAGCTCTACCGCTGTGCCAGAGGGCTGACCAAAAGCAGGGACCGTTAAAATGTCAAACCCTCCATATCTCAGTCTAGAAATAAAATACAATGAAAAGAAAAAAAGCATATATTGAGATTTTTACCAGACATATTTTATTACTAAAAAAACTATTTGATAAAATATTTTCCACTTACAAATACTGCTGCTTTTATTTGTGGGGAGAGTCATGAAGAACATACCTCAAGACAGAATTATAAATCATTTACGCAAGTTTGGCCACTCACTGCACAGAGCCACAGTATCTTCTATCCTGTGTGCAGCGGTCTCGTGCAGGAACATTGAGTGCCCTGTTCCACTTCACAGCCAGGGGTGGGAGGCTCCATTTAACTTGTGAAATAAAGAAAATTCGTGAAACTTATATAAATCACTGTAACTAATACAAGTGGTTTATAATAATTTAATAGGGCCATTGTGGGGTGTCTGTTATGGTTCAGCCTCACTTTGTGGTTCTCTCGCCCAAACCTCCTGCTTGTAGTGTTTCATATCAAGAGCAACTGATGCCTTTAGGAACACTTTGGAAAAGCCAGCCCAGTGGCATGGAGGGCTGAAGCACTGAGCGCCTCACCTCTTGTCACACAGGGACCTGGGTTTGAAGCGGACACGAGTCACTCGGGGCTGGCTGGGTGAGGGAGGCTTGAGTGTCTGTGGGACTGCTCCCTCCCTCGGGGGGGGTTGCCATGACCCGCTGTGACTGCCACCTGGAGGCATCTGGGTGTCAGTGCAAGCAAGCTACATAGCGGGAAGGGATCCCACGTTCAGAACGCGGGACATCTCCACAGAGGTAGAGTTTGCCATTGCGCCACCGCACATCTGTGGGCCCAAGGGAAGAAAAAGGTAGAAGAACGGAGGCCTGGGCTCTATGAATCCCTGCCAGTGTCTCAACGGTTCATCCTGCCAGTCTGGTTCCAAGACCATGCTGGATTTGTCTCCGGAGGGAGGATGGCCCTCCCACCCTGCCATGGGGAAATCTGTGGAGGCACCTACTTCCAGACTTGGAGAGAGGTAAGAGAATGACTGTTGGGCATGGGAACAGAATTTTTGGCTACTCTGTTTTGAAACTTGTAATTGTACATCATGCATTATCCCTCTGTACCATTGCTTACTCTGTCATGTACTGTTTCCTTGTGATTTATCTGTATTGCCTGTAACCTGCTACTACTATTTGGCTTGTATAATATCTCAAATCGTTTGTTCTGTGCCATTGTTTGTGGTCTGGATCATGCCTGAAAATGGTCCTTGGATCATTGCACTTACCCAGTAAACAAAGATTTAAATAAATAACCAGGACTGATAAGTCTCCCAGATTTCCCTAGAAGAAATATCTTCATACATTTCTCCTCTTAGTAATGCATTGCAGAAGAAATTCCTACAAAACAAAATGTCATCCCTCGGAGTTCATCTGTGTCTGTAGCTTATTCCTACTTGAAATTATAGTGCTGTGTTGCGACATCACATGGGAATAACTGTGATCTCACAAGCAGATCATTATGACATCAGTCTGGGAAAGCGAAAGGGAAATTGTTTAACCAGGAAAGGCACACTAAGCTGAAGCTTGTTTCCAGAGTACGGCCTGGGAGCACAAGGAGGTTGAGTTCTTGCAGGGGTCACACAGTATGCAGAAGCAAGAAGTTGATGAACCCTCAAGGAACGACTCTCCTCTTTCCATGCATACCTCAATGATAAATAACAGGGATAAGCAATACAGAGCTACTAAGAAATACAAGCTGCTTTGTATCTAAATGCTGTTTTTCAGAGTTCTTCTCAAGGCGTCAGTGGCTATTTATTTATGCATTTGTTTTTGATACTAGATAAGATACACTGGTCATACATCGAGGCCTACGACCTGGGAGAATGCACGGAACAATACATCATCAGTACAATAACAATAAAATAAAAACACACGAAATTGAAAAGGACAACAGTACATACAGCAGCACCATAATAGGGAAATATTAATGCAAATTTACAGAAGCAGGGGCGATCGTAAGAGTTGCAGTGCATTACAAATAAAAAGGAAAAACAGTGGCATATTTGTATGCCCAGCGGAAGTGATGGATCATGGATTACTTAGCCTTGGGTTCCCAGTGGATTCTGCCACTGATTGTGCCTCTCCACAGTCCATAGATTTTCCAGATCTCCTCCGTTTCCTATGGAAACTGCTTGGGTTCTTCTCCGAGAGAGTCCACTGTTTCACAACTAGAGATATAGGCAAGGATTCAAAAGGAATGTGACTCAGTCTCTGGTATGCTTTGGGTAATTTCATTATCTTGCATTTAACAGGCCAGCTTGGCGTTTAGCTGAATACTGCCCACTCATGAGAAGATGCTTAGTGATAGGAGGCGATGTCAGATGCAGATCAGTGTGAATTAGAAACAAAAGATGACAAACGGGTGAAATTTTGTAGCCAAAGGAAAAGCAATAAGACATGAAGATAACACAAAAAACTACTAGGTTGTATTAATATGAAATTTAAGGTTATCACTAGGGTCTCCTCAAGTGAAGCGGCATTCAGCGAAACATCGAGATGGTCATGCTAGTGATTGGTTTCCTCTAAGTGGTCAGCGACTGACTAGTGCAGTTGTCAGGGTGACTCCCTGGACACAAGCACCTGATCACAGTTTTTTCATTGGCAGCAGGAACCGCTGTTTGGGATGGTGCAGAAGCTGCAGAATATGCTGCTACCCTCTTGCCCTCCACAGCTGGTCTTCACTACAACAGTTTGGATTGAGGAACCAGAGGAAGCAGCGATGTATGTGGCTGATAGTGTGGTGCAGGCTCTGCAGAGCCAACTAGTAAGCCCACATGGGGGTTACACATGCGTGCTGGGGAGCTGGCCCAGTGGCACTGAGGGGTTGAGGCACTGGCCACCACACCCCACACCATGCAGGCGACCCGGGTTTGGATGTGGACTAGGGTCAGCCAGGGAGGAAGGGAGGATTGAGCATCCAGAGGACTGCTCTTCTCTCCTGGGAAGGAGAGTTTCAGTGCCCAGCATCCGCCTGGCCCTAGCATTGGATGGAGGTGAGGTGGGCTGGGCTGCATGCATTCAGGAGGGAATGACAGCTGCTGTCACTCCCATACGGAAAATATGTGGAGACATCTGGGCGGCATTGCACACTGCCTTCTTGAGGGAGAAAAACAAGAAATGGCTGACCGAGCGCTGCTGACCCCAGCCACCCACAGCCCTGCACCCCTTGGCCATCCAGTCCATGCTGCCTCTTGCATGAAGGTAAACCTTGGTGGAAAGCAGAGCAGCAGAGCTGCAGTGATTGGAGTCCAGACAGTGGCTTAGAAGCCATAAGAAACATCACTGACTGCACAAAAAAACATCGTGCACTGGGATTATTCTGCAATTGACTCAGAGATAGTACCGGTGTTGAGCACTCTTGGGCTGCTTGTTTCACTGGTTCAACCCCAATATCCATGCAGAAAAACTTCCTCATGTCCTTCCTAAATTTTCCCTCCTGCCGACTTGAGGTTTGTGTCCCGTGGTGGCTGTCCTTTTGATCTAGAAACATAGAAACATAGACTCTGTTGGCAGATAAGGACCATACAGCCCACCTAGTCTGCCCATTCCCTGCTCACTGCTGCAGCCCCAGATCCTATTCGATCTGTGACTCCTGCTCTGCACATCTCCAGGGTACCTTTATATCTATCCCATGCACTTTTGAACCCTGTATTGTTTTCACACCCACCACTTCTGCTGGAAGGCTGTTCCACGACTCCACCACCCTTTCTGTGAAAAAAGTACTTCCTAACATTATCCCTGAGCCTTCCACCCTTAAGTCTCATATCATGCCCCTTGTTCTTGTGCAGAGTTTTGTCTGAAATATGCTTTCCACCTGTACCCTGTTTATTCCCCTAAAGATTGCGAAAGTCTGTATTATATCTCCCTCTCACTTCTTTCCTCCAGTGAATAGATATTATGGTCCTTAAGTCTTTTCTCGTAGGGTTTCTGGTGCAGTCCATGCACCATCTCCATGCCCTTCACTGGACCGCCTCTATCCTGTCTATGTCCTTCCGGAGATGTGGTCTCCAGAACTGGACACAGTACACCAGCTGAGGCCTCACCAGTGATCTGTACAGTGGCATCAGCACCTCTTTCCTCCTGCTTGTTGTGCCCTCCTATTCACCCAAACATTTTTTTGCTCTCCCCACTGCCTTTTCACAGTTTGTTCACCTTCAGGTCATCAGATATGATTACCCCAGGTCTCTCTCCTGACTTGTGAGAATTTCCCCACCCAT
The DNA here is from genome assembly GCA_016271365.2 of Neoceratodus forsteri. Classification (NCBI taxonomy): domain Eukaryota; kingdom Metazoa; phylum Chordata; order Ceratodontiformes; family Ceratodontidae; genus Neoceratodus; species Neoceratodus forsteri. Next base: position 1,103,135,705 of record CM028133.1, read on the forward strand.
CCTGTACTCCTCCTTGGATTCCTGTGACCCAGGTGCATGACCTTGCACTTTTAGCATTGAAACTCAACTGCCAGGCACCCGACCATTCCTCTAATAGATTTAGGTCCTTTCTCATTTTTCCACCCTCCAGTGTGTCACTCTGTTGCAGAGCTTGGTGTCATCTGCAAGAGGCACACCTTTCTCTCAGATGCTCTGCAATGTTGCTAATGAAGACATTGGACTGGCCCCAGCACTGACCCTGTGGCACCCCCTGGTCACCTCCTCTCCTCAGATTTCATGTATTACCACCACCCTCTGAGTCCTGTCCCTTAGCCAGTTCCCAATCCACTTTACCACCATAGGGCCTCCCAGGCTCCCCAATTTACTTAGCATACTCCTGTGTGGGATGGTGTCGAAGGCCTTGCTGAAAATCCAGGTAGGCTACATCCACTGCCCTTCCTGATCTACCACCCTGGTTACCCAGTCAAAGAAATCTATAAGATTCATCTGACAGGACCTTCCCATTAAGAATCCATGCTGCCTTCGATCCTGTGCCTTGCTATCCTCCAGAAACTTCACATCCTCTCCTCAAGTAAGGCCTCCATTAGTTTCCCCACTACTGAGGTCAGGCTTACAGGCCTGTAACTGCCTGCCTCCTCTCTACTTCCACTCTTGTGAGAGGGACCACATCTGCCCTCCTTCAGTCCTCAGGTACCTCTCCTGTCTCTAATGATTCATTCAAAGGGCAGCCAGTGGTTCCGTCAGCACTTCCCTGAGTTCCTTTAGCACTCTGGGGTGGATCCCATCTGCCCCATTGCCTATTTGCTTTTATTTTCGGAGTTCTTCTAGGACTCTTTCCACCGTGAATGGGCTGGTGTCTATCTTCCTCCTCCAAATACCTCTCTGGATTTGAATGGTGTTCTGGTGTCCACCCTGTTATTTACCTCCATGTACTTGTATACCTCAATCACATTACCCCCTCTCTGTCACGCCTTCAATGAGTACCTATTCAGGCTTTGCATCCTCTCCTAGTATGGCTTTCCCAGCTGCCCATGGATCCTTTTTGTCACCCTCATTTGAATTCTTTCCCATTTCTCCACAGCCATTTACAGATAAGGGTTCCAATACTACAGGCAGTATTGAGATGCAGACTGACCAGTGACCTGTACAATGTCATGGTCACATCTGCATTCTGGCTGGTGAAACCACTGTAAGCCTCTCTCTTTGAGAGAGGCTTATGCTCCTTAGGGATCCCATCCAACTTATTCCCCGAGAGTGCAGGGATTTTTGGTGTTCTGGGGCGTAGTTCTGCTGGTCGCCATGAGGTAGCAGCAGAGCAGGGTTTCAGAGAATAAAAGGGAGAAACAGGAAGTTTAGGGAGGCTGGCTGGGAGAGTGGAAGGAGAGGCAGGCAAGGCAGGAGCTGACAGTCTGGTTTTGGGCCTGTTAGAGGAGCGCCCCAAGTCCGTAGTCAAGTTGGGGGTGCAGCGTGGTGCAGAAAGGGAATGGGTGCTCCGAGGAGGATGGCCAGATAGCCTGTCAGCATTGTTTGAGTTGGGGTTTCCCAGGGCGAGTCTGAAGTGAGGCCTGGTAGGAGGGAAAGGTAGGGCCTTAAGGAGGAACCCCAGTGATCCCGTGCAGGTGTCGGCCTGGACTGCCAGGGTTGCAGGGTCTTGGCAGGGCTCCCACAGATGAGGGGCCAGTGGCAGTGGCCCCTCCTGCACCTGGTGTGGCAAGGTGGCCCAGGTGGTTGAGGGCACAGGAAAACATCCACCTGGTAAGGGGCCTGCTTGGAGAGGCAGGTCCTGGGGTGCTGAT